>CM053769.1:102023188-102094088 GCA_028658325.1 Potorous gilbertii
TCTTACTAAATTTATGATTTGTTCATCTGAGAGAGTTCCTTTCTCATGGCAAAATGTATATAAGCCAGAGGATTTCTGTACTAGCCAGCCAGAACATTTCTGGCTCCATAATGCATTATGTTACTGTTATCTTTAATGGGGAATTGATCAATTAATTAATTAAATCATAAAATGTATGCATTTAGCCTGTTGCCTTTTCTTTAACCAAGTTTTCAGGTCAACAATACGTAATAAATTTGTCATGTAAATTTATTTTTTTCCTTTTTTTCTCTCCTCACATCCTAAAGCTGGTTACCATTGTACATACACACACACACACACACACACACACACACACACACACACAAACACATACAAAGTTATTCTACACATACTTTTATTGGTCAGTTCTTTCTCTGAATGCAGACAGCATCTTCTTTCACATGTTCTTTGTAGCTAATTTGGATATTAATAGTAGACAAAATTACTTAGAGCTCAAAAAAAGAAAACTAGATAAAAATAATAAAGAATTAAACAGATAAATTAAGTTGAAAACATTTTACACATATGAAATCAGTTATGATAGAAAAGAAAAGTGTCATCTTAGAAAATAAATATTTTAGTTTCAAAACACTGTGTGAGACATCCAGGATGTATAATCAATGAATGGAAACATACAAGATTGAGAACTGTGATGGGTAAAATCTGAAACAACTGAGGAAACAAAGGTTTGAGCTTCCAAGAATATTGATTTGTTAAGCAGTGCATGCCAATTGCATAACAAATTGGGACCAGGCCTCCCCAACTTGGCAATGGATCCTTCATATGGAGCAGACAGATTTTATACATTAACAAAACAAGAAATAGGATGGAAACCAGAATGCAAGGTTAGGCAATCTGATTTCTAACAGGAGGCAAGATAAAGGGCTTTCTGAGTTGAATGAGAGATAAGTGAGTTTTGAGACTTAGAAGCGGGAGAGTAAATGGGGACAATTCTCTGAAATAAGGAAAACAAAGATGTTCCACTCCCTCTAAGTGTTTACATTCAATCAAACAAACATGGAAACAGTAACTGATTGGCTAGTGTAGGGCAGGTTTTCAGTAAGCTATCTGGGTTGCTTGAGATGTATAATTCTGAGAAAATTCTTTGCATCAGTTTTCATATCTGACAGATTTTCTGTTTAGAATAACCAAGGCCTTTAGCTAATGGTCTCTAGTCAGCAGTTAGAGGTGGTTCAGATTCCCTGCCATGCGTTGTCAGGTTCAAACAATGCAATAAGATTTTCTCACCATATTCATAAATGATTAAGTTTTTCTCACAAGACAGAAATTGGACTAGACCTATAATTGAATAGAAAGGGAACTGATGTACTTCCAGAATTGACTCACAAGATGGAATCATTGTGGTTCACTTAATTCCCATAATTCCCTCAGAATTCTTCAATGACCAGTGGTTCATGGTGACAATAAATAGTACTTCAGTAATTTAAACTGGACCCAGACTTTTAAGACACCTTGAGAAAGCAGAATTCTCTAAAAAACATAAGCCAGCAATAACTATGTAAAAGATCAGACCATGTCACTAGTGATAAAATAAAGCTCAAAATAGTAGCTAATACCCAGAAAACTGACCACTAATGGAACTAGTCATTGTTGGAGTGGCTATGAAAAGACAGACACACTAATAAACAATTGTGACTTAGTGAATAAAATCTCCATGTTCTTTGTCCCAGAGATCCTATTGTTGGGAAATTCCTTCAGGAGGTCAAAGATAGGAAGAAAAGGGAATATTTATGGAAATGTTTAAACAACAAAATGTCAGTTGAGATCCCCCCAAAGAAAAGGTGAAGAGGTGGAAATAAATGATTTTTAAAGTATCTTCTAACATTTCATCTGTCGAACGATTTTAGCAAAATTATATCTAAGAAGCCGCCTAGTTCTGAAATTTTACGTTTCTTAATATAATGTTTTCACTATTTAATTCACAGAATTGTTCATAGCCTTAGCAATATATAAACTATGAAGTCCCATGCCAATAAATTTGGGATTTTGTTGTAATTCTTGATTTGTCAATCAATCAGCTAAGAACTTACTATTCTCCAGAAACAATAATACACACTCATGAGACAGATAAAACCCCAAACAAGCCATTCTTTCAAGGAGTTTACAATCTAAAGGGGGAGACAAAATTAGTTAGGATATTCATGACATAAAAATTGAATGTATGATAGTCTCAGAGAGAAAATCACCTTGAAGAAAAGGAAAAGTCTATAGCAATATTTAGAATTTGAGTTCTCTTTATGGACACGTGAAATTAAGAGGTAGAAAAGAAAGGGGAAAGTATTCCAGGCATATGTAGTAGTTCAAAAAATGGCACAGAAGTGAAAAATGGAAAATTGGGATAAGTTATAGGAGATAGGCTCCTATATATATGGATTGGATCACAGAAAACCAGGAGAGCAAAGCATTAAAAAAACAAACAACAACAACAACAAAAAAACAAAACCTTGGCTGTATGAACAGCCAAGAGATATGTATGGATGGAAATCTGGTCAATACATTCACCTATCCACCCAACAATGCTGGGGTAGAGATGTGAATAGTAACGAAGAGTGGTAGATTACACTCATGTTTTGAGCCAGAGTGAACATAAGAATTGAGGTCCCCTACTTGATAGCAATAGTAAAGTAGGAAAGATGATATAGTTTGGCATTAAAGATCATGATTCTCAGGAGACGGTCTAATGCTAGATATATAAACCTGAAAATCATCTTACATGATGTCTCCCTATTAGATTATTAGCTTCTTTAGAGACAATTTTGCCTTTGTTTGTATTCCTAGCACATAACACAATGCTTGTCATATATTCAGTGTTAATAAATGTTCACTTTCCTAGATAGAAATTAAAATATAATCCAAAGAAATTGATCATATGACTAAGTTAGATTATTTAGATGGAATGGGAAAAGTTACCTGGCAAAGAGTTCTGTTAGTTGGAGTGACATGGATAAAAAAAGATCAGAAGAGAGGAATGCATGGTTAGAGAAGAAGTGAGAGGACCCAGATAATGTAGTGAACAACAATTCTAAGGTAGGAGAGAAAATTCAAAAGTAAAAGTGATTTGGAGTGCTGATTTGTGCAGAGATATAAAGAACTTTAAAATTAACCAAAATCCATTTGATCTGACTACTAAGAAATCATTGGAAATTTTGAAGAGTGCAGTGTAAGTTTAATGATGATTTTGAAAGCCAGATTGCAGAGGGTTAAGTAGAGAGGAGAGGAGAGGTAGTGAAGGTACTAAATTTAAACTGTTTTCTGAAGTTGATTAAAAAAGAAGTAAAAGATTGGTATGAGGTAACAGGGAAGATATGATGAAAAGGAAAAGAGCCAGTAGATAGGGAGATATTATTATAATGTAGCCAATGTTTTGAGGAGGTGATGGAATGAGAACAAAGGAACATACAAAGGTTTTGGTCATTGAAAGGAGAAGGGCCACTTTTGGTACAATATTGAAGGATGAGATGGCTGATAAACTAAGTCAATTGAGATGAGAAGGAGGGAAGAAAGATCTACAGACAAATTAAGTAATAGGAGAGGTCTTCAGTATAGAGAGCAAAGAAAGGAGTCACCATGAGGACTTAAGGAGGAATAAGAATATCTAGAAATTATACTGGACAAAATGAAATATTCAGCCAATTAGGAAATAGTAGAATGGCAGTCTTTCTGTAATGAGGGCCAAATTAAAATTACATAACAAGAATTTGTAGTGGATCTAGTAAACACAGATGCACAATTTCCTCAAAGTGTATTCAAAAGTATGTGAATAGGACTGAAGTATACATATGATGAAAGAAATCCAGTGTTGGGCTTTGGCAAGGTGTGGTCAGCAATTGGGCAAAAGGGAAAGAGAGATGCTAGAGTTGAGGATACTGTACAGTTGATCTGATTCACTAAAGGCATAAAACAAGGAAGAAGGCATAATTTTAAAAATGGAACCATAAAAAATATGAAGGTATAAAGAAATTTCACTTCATCAATAGGGAAATGGAAGACTTCTGGACCATGCTAGATCAAGAAAATGACAAACCTTGTGTGTAGCTGAGATGCAGTGGAGGAATAGGTCATGAGTACTGAGTAGATTGAGTTACTAAAAAGGAAGCACCATATGTATGTTGAAGTCTTCTGTTGTGAAGTCATGTGTTGGGAAGAAAAGATTTTGAGCCAAATACTGTATTTCTTAAGCAGTTATAGATAGTGCTTTAGGTGTGATATATAATGGCCACTAGAATCTAGACTGGGTGATAGATATGGACATTGAAAATCTGAAAGAGAAATTGATCAAAGATGATGGAGTGGAAGCATGTGGAAGTATCAATGTGTAACAATGAATATTCCTA
This sequence comes from Potorous gilbertii, assembly GCA_028658325.1. Taxonomy (NCBI): domain Eukaryota; kingdom Metazoa; phylum Chordata; class Mammalia; order Diprotodontia; family Potoroidae; genus Potorous; species Potorous gilbertii. The sequence goes on from CM053769.1 coordinate 102,027,565, forward strand.
CTTTTTCAATGAAACAAATGAGACAAGGGATAAAAATTAAACATAGTTGGTATTGTAAAACAATTGTGATGGAGGCATGCCATTATGGAACCCAGATTTCAATCAGGCCCAGAAAGTAAAAAGAGTGATATTTAAAAAGGCTTATAGTTATTTGTAATTTTTGAACAGATGTCTCAGAAGGCATAGTGGAAGTGGTAAGTAGATTTGGAGTGGGTCTTAAAGGGTCAGTTTTAAAGAAAGACAATGTGTAACTGCAAATGAGAACTAGAGTTTTTTAGTTGGGGCCCATATAGTGGGGTTGGAATTTGATGACTACTGACATGTGAATTCATACATCATCATACATACATACATACAGTATCAGGGGTTGAAGAGAGTTCTCTTGTAGGGAGGCACACAAATCAAATATTCCAAGTCCTCTCTTGATGGGGAATGAGAAATTTCCTCACCTCTGCTCTTATTCAAGCTAGGGTATTATGGGTTATATGATCATTCACTTACTTATTCAATATTTAACAGGAAATTATTTTTTATCTAGAGATGTATCATGACCAGGGAACTGCACTGAAAGATGACTCAGGCATCAGCATAAGAATAGATTGGATTGGTGTTGATGTGAGAGAATGGAAAAAGCAATGACTTTGAAGTCAAGATACCTGAGTTCAAATCCTGTCCTTGACACTACCTCTGTGACCTTGGGGAAGTAACTTTACCTCCCTAAAATTCAGTTTCCTCAACAGTAAAATGGCAGGGGGGTAGGTGTAGCATTAGACTCTATGGCCACAAAGTTCCTGCCCAGTTCTCTATATCAGTCCCATTCATTAACTGTGGAGATGTCATCTGTGACCCCTCAAGTCAGCTATTGCAGTGATTAGTTGCAAGAAGAGCTAGATCACAAGGTCAAGAGATGGCAGGGTGACTGGGTATTGTGTAACATCCAGGGGCCATTTGAATTTAGATAACATATGTTTGTAGTCTTTGAAGTGGACTTACTCTTCAGAGTTCTGGGATTTTCTCCAGCAGAGCTCACTGCTTAAGAACTAGAGGGAAGGAAAACTACAGGCATTATCTATCTACACCTGGGCATCAGCTCAGTGGGAACCTTTAGAAGATAAAACTAAGAGCAAGAATTTATATTGTGCATTATGGTTTTCAAAATGAGTCACACACTTTATCTCCTTTGGTTCTGACCACAATCCTTTGAGCTGGTCCTACTATTGTTAGCTCCATTTTACTGCTGAGGAAACATGGTCACACACCTAGAAAATTTATGCAGTGGTTTCTGCCCTCAGATCCTCTGGATTCCAAAGTCAGCATTCTTTCTACTCTACCAAGCTTCTTCTTAGAGCAAACAAACAGAGTTTCAAGGGTCAAACCACTAGGTCAATTAATATATGATGAATGAAAAACTGCAAGAAACAGAGTTTCTGGGTAATTATCAATCGATTTATTAATTAGGCTACCTTGCAATCAATCAATTGATGGTCAATGGCTTTTCTTCAGAGTCAAATACAAAACCATGTAGAATCTTAAAGTCTAAAATACTTTTTTTATAAAAGGCAATGCCTCTGACAAATGAAAATCAACCCCGAGTGGTGGACACTTCAGGAAGAGGTGGAGAGCTTCAGGGACTCCTGACAAGAATGTAGCTTGATTCAGCCACCTTCAGAAATCTGGACAAGGGAATCTGACTCAATCTAGGCCACTCTGGTTGGCTTTCTCCTTCATAAACTGGGTCACTCTAAACTCTAATGGAGGGTACAGGACATGGTCTTTTTCCCTGGGGTAAGAACTAATCCATACTGGATTCTATTTGCATTCTAAGCAGATAAAGTCAGCCTAGTTGGTTGGAGTCCTCGCCAAGATTGAAGAGCATGTACCAGAGGGTTGGGGGTAATATCAATTAAGTCATGTCCTTCAGAGGCTGACCTTCCACCCAAGCTGGGCCTCAGTGAAGAAAAAAATTGAAAAATATGGGTCCTAATTTAACAATTGGTTATTAATTTTATAGTAAAAAAATAGTTCTTTCAAATTCCTCCAGAGTCAAAAAAAGATAAGTTGTCCTCATAAAAACCCAAATACATATATACATACCTGCACATACAAATATACATATATACACATACATGCACATATACACACATATGTATGCAAATATGTATGTATAATATATACATATGTGTATATATATGTATACACACTTATTATATTGCTAGCATTGACCCTCTACATGTTCTTTTCTCTCACTTAAACTTCCCCAATGGGATACATACCTTTGTGTCTTGGTATGCTCCAGTGATTTTCCCAAGGTCCCCAATAGCTGAGAAGTGCTTGTATGTGTGCTTGCTTTAAAACTCTTCTCAATTAGCTCAATATCAAGGATTTATTTTAATTCATTCAGTGCCTTTGCTGTGATATTTTAATAGAGCTTTAATGCCACTCTGACAGCCAAGATATGAAGCCCTCCATCATTAGATGAGTCAAGAGCCTTTGATGACTTTACCTACTGGAAATGATGTTTTCCAATACCCTCGTTATTATGAATCCTCCTATTTAACATTTATAAAAGTTATACAGTTTGCCAGGGAATGGATGGACAGTTTCATTTGGGTACTTCAAGAAATAATAAATAATAAGCCAAATGGAATATTGGAGAGATTTCAAAAGTTTGGAGGGAGAGATGCTGAACATCAGGAAGTTTAGGTCTAATTGAAGTTATCTAATTTTTTCAAGTGTCCTTTTACTTGATGAGGGCAGAATTTTGCTGCAGTAAGATAAAAGCTATTATTAAAATCTATTGACACAAAACAGGAAGGGCATAAGATGTGAAAACCTACTCACCAGTCAGGATTTTTATTAGTTGTGAAGTTTCACAGGTTTCCATTTAATGTAAATTACATGTTTACTACAAACTTCCCCCTTCCCATTCCCCCTTATCTCTTGTCTCCATACATTATTAGATTTTTTTTTTCTTGTTTGGTTATTCACTTCCTTCTTTCCTTTTTTCCTTCTTTCCTTCCCTTCCTTCCATTTCTCTCTCCCTTGGTCCTTCCTTTATTTCCTATCCTCCTTCTGTCCTTCTTCTTTTCTTCCTTATTTCCTTCACTCACTCTATTTTTCCTCCTCCCTTCCTTCCCTCGTCCCTTCATTTTTTCTTCCTTCCTTCATCCCTTCTATCATTCTTTTCTTTCTTTACTTTTTTATATTACTTCATTTTTCTCTAATCCCTAAACAACCTACAGTCTGATATAATCTCAGTTGAAATTGTCCTTCACAAAGATACTAATGACCTCTTCACTGCCAAATAGCATAACCATCTTGCAGTCCTAAAGTTTCTTGACATTTCTGAAGGATTTGTTATTTTAGAACATCCTCTGAGCCCAAATATTCTCTCCTCTTTTGGTTTCCATGACATATAGGTCTCTTGGTTTTCTTCTCAAATTTTTAACTACTCCTGCTAAAGTCTTGTTTGTTTATCATTTATGTCATTCTCCCTAACTGTGACTCTCCTAGACCCTCTGTTATCATCTCTCCACACTCTCTCACTTAGGACCTTCATAATTCTGTGAGTTAATGATCAATTTTTATGCAAATGGATTAATATATGGATACAATTCCATCCTGTCTGCTGAACTCTAGCTCCATATTACAAATTTAATATAGGATATTTTAAGTTAATATTCTTTAGAGACCACAGACTAAACATGTTCCAATCCAAATTCATCCTTCCCAAGCTCACTTCTTTTCATACCCTCAGCATCATCCTCATTATGTTACTCACTCCACATTTCAAACTTCATCTCAAGTAGTTCCATCTGTACCTTTGCAACATCTCTTCACTCACATCGTCACAACCATCAAATTATGGTTTAACCTTAATCATCTTCCTTTTGTGCCCCTTTCTCATTTATCTCCCCATTAAAATCTGTCCTCCATTCACCAGCCAAAGTGACAATCCTAAAGTATAAGTCTGACCGTGTCACCTTACTACTCAACAGACTCAAGTGGATCCCTATTAATTCCAGGTTTAATTATAAAATATTCTGAATCTTGAAGGATTTTACATCCTGAAAATTTCCAACTTTTCCAGTCTTCGTACACTGTCCTATTTTGTGCTTGTTCCATGATCTAGATAAATTATCTTATTTACTGTTATGTACACTGATCTCTTCATTTTTGACATCTATGCCTTTGGACTGTCTGTCTACCAAGTCTGGATTGCACTCCTTCCTCATCTCCATTTCTTTGGTTTCCAGGTTTCCTTCAGGATTTAGTTCTGCTTTGAAAATATGATCCTTATATATCTATTGACAGAAACTGCACCGTTTTATGGTTTTGTGTTCTCTGTGTTTAGCACAGTGCCTCTGTGTTTAGCACATTAATAGATACTTAATAAATATCCCTTGATTAGTTCCCTTTCTCCCCTCGCCCTGTGTTTTCTCTGTATTTTTTCTGACTTTGTCTCTTTTTATATGTCTCACTATTTCTATCTGTCTCTCTGTCTCTCTTTCTTCCTCTTCTTTGTCTCTCTCTGTCTCTGCTTCTCTGTATATCTGTCTCTATCTCTCCCCTCTGTACACTGACCATTGCCAAAATAAATGAGTCTTAAAGGAGGCAGAGTATCATAACTGTTGCTCCCGGGGGCTACATTAAGAAAACATGCATTGTATTTCTGGCTTTGTCATTTACTACCTGTATCAACTTAGATACATCACATTCTTTCAGAACCTCAGTTTCCTCATCTCAGTTTTTCAGAGCACTGACTCTAGCATCACAGTTCCTGGGTTGAGATCTTACTCTTGAGTGTTGCGATGTTGGGTATCACCCCAATGCCCTGTCTCAGGTCAAAGACAGAAGATAGAAGAAGAAGTGATAGAAGAATAGAAGAAATGATTCTGTCTTTGATTCCCCCCTCTCTTTCTTTCTACAGTGTGTTCAGATACTCCATGGATGTGAGCTCTTGCATTTTCTGTGAGGAAGATGGCAGCCTCCTTTGTCACCTATGGTGGTGACTTTCACATGGCTACCGAAATATGCACTGCATAAATGAATCTGAACCTTTTCCTTGACCCCTTGACTGTCTATTCTGCTTTGTGGTTTATTTTGTCTTAATGATAGATACTGAACAATGATACAGAAATTTCCACTTCAAGCCACATAGGCAATTTAGTGAGCTTTAGTTTTCACAAATTTGAGGTTTCTCAGTTGGAATGAAGTTGCAGCAGGAGGATTTCACTGCAACTGTACCCTGTCTGTCAGAGAATATGAACACTCATGGAGGAAAAGTTCAAACTGTGGCCCAGGAGGACAGAAGAGAGAGCCCTGAAGGGAACTACTCACAGCATCCAGAACTGAACAGAAGGGGACATACATATCCTATAGCCTCACCATTTTTTGTGTCAGTGATTCAACTGGCCTTCTGCTTAAATCTATGGACTCCTCCGAATAATGTTTTTAATTGAATAAAAAAAAATACATAGGAGTACAAATGAAACCAATTATATTCAAATGAATTTATAAAAACATTTTAAAATCATATTCACAAACTCCAGATTAAGAATTCCTGCTTTATAAATAATGTTTTGATAATCAACTTCTAGGGAAAGTATGATAGGAATTTTAGGCTTCTGCATTATGCCTTATCTCTTTGTTAATACTGTTTTCATTTCTCTGTATGTAATCTACCCTATATATTGAGTACTATTTTCGTCCCTTTTGGGGAAACCATAAACATGACTGATACTTGAACTATAAATGAATTTCCCAGGGACTCCAGTCACATGACCAAAAAATAATCAGAGCCTGATCACTATTTTTAGAAACTATCCTCCCCCGCATCATTCACCAAGACTGTGCCAAGTCTCTGCCCAAATGCATACTTGGGGTTCCTAAGTAAAAGGGGATATGGCAGCCATCCTTGGATGGTGGCATTCTGTTGTTACACTAAGATTCTATGAATTCAAAAGCTAGGAAGGACACAGAGTACAAAAACATAGAGAATAAAAAAATGTATATTCTAGACTATTAGAGTCGACCATATATAGACAAGAATAGTAAGAGAAAAAATAAAAAAGTGACTGTTGCTAGATTGTAGAGGTCCTTGATGACTTGAAAAATCAGTTTGAACATCACTAGTAGGCAATAAGGATATACTGAGTGCTTTGGGTTGTGTTTGGTGCTTTGGTTTTGCTGAGGAAATTGAATTTTCTTTTGGGAATGTGGGAGAATAAGGGAGAGCTTCATGGAAGAAGTCAGATTTAACCGGAACATTAAAAGTTCTAAGCTGCCAAAAGGTTGAGATGGAAGCAATGAGAGGTAAGGAGCTATTGCTGAGCCCTTTCAATATGAAAATAAAAACATAAACATAAACATGATGTTGAGTTATCAACAGAGAGACCAATTAATCAAAATAGTAGATAACTGAAAACCTTCAAAGGTAGAATGCAGGGAAGGCTCAAGGAATCCAAGAAGCATGGCAGAAAGTCATCAGTCCTGCTGAATGAATGTAAATATGGAAAGAGAAGCCAAAGAACAGAGAGATAATACAGCACATCTTTCACATGCAATGTAGGAACAAATTCAAGGCTCCTGCAGGGGGAGGAAAAAATAATAACAAACTCCATCATTGATCAGTAGGCATCTGCCTCCTCATTGTCTCCAAATGATATCTCAGATGCATCAAACAAAATTAATTATCTTGTTGAATTAATAATCAATGGCAACCTGAAAAGAGGAGTCATATCAAGAATTGTTAATGACAAGCTGCCTGTGTCTCAGAATCATCCTGAGAAATGCACTTTGCCTCATGCACAGCTCTGCTTCTCTAGTGCAGAACAAAGCTATTCCCATATTTCATGGGAATAATGAACTGCATAAATGTTTAGTAGATTGAAAAGTGAAACCCAGACAGTCTGAGGCCACAGTGCTCAACTGGTATCACATATATTTTATATGTTCTGTAATATTTATTTGCCTATTGTTTCCCCCACTAGAAGATTAGATCCTTGAGGACGGGGATGAATGTCTTTCTCTCTCTCTTATTTTTTGGGGGAGGGGTAGTATCCCCAGATCTTAGTACTCTTTCTGACACATTATCAATGTTTAATGAAGGCTTGTGGACTGAAGACTGGATGACTGACAATTCAGGCAAGAACAGGATGTCCCATATATCACAAGTGACTGTTGAGGATGTTCCCTTCCTCTCCCTACTGCTGCTCACTACTTCTGACACAAATCTGTAAAGGACTAATGCAATATGAATGTCATAGTCACCAGTAAATGATAGTAAGAAGGAAGAAATAAATAGAGCATTTCTTTAGAAACTTACATGTGTACTAGGTATTACTGTAACTTATCACAACTCTAGGATGTAGGTAATATCATTATCCTCATTTTACAGGTGAGGAAATTGAGGCAGAGAAAAATTAAATGATTTGTTCAGGGTCACATAGATAGGAAGTATCTAAGACAGGATTTGAACTCAGGTCTTCCTGACTCTAGGCTCAGCAGTTTATCCATGGTGCCATGTAGCTGCCTCTAGGGGAAGTCTGTCCAAGCAATGTTTTGTTGCTGTTGTTTAATCTTCGCTTTTAAGCAAAATCTTGGAGTCTCTCTCTCCACCCAAACTTTTCTTAGACACTCTTTACTATAGCCCCTCCCCCCCACCAAGTCAATCTTATTCCGTTAGGAATATAAATGACAATGAATTTGATAAGACAATATTTCTGCCTTGTGAAAAATGACTATTTATAACTCATATCATGCAGATTCAGAACTTCCTCCAACCCCCTACTTCCAAAGTTCAATTTTTCTCCAGAAAAGCATTTCTGATTACAGGACTCTCCTGATCCTGAAGAGCCTCCACCCAACATGAAAGGAATTTAATCTCATGTAGGGGAATTCCATTGTTCAACTCAAATTTGGGTGGAGATAAGGTATTCTTTTTGTCTAGAAAGCCCAGATGGGCTGTGGGGTTGGTCTGAAAGGAGGTATTTTTCTATCTGGAGATGAGGTCATAACTGGACTCTGTCTTTATGATGCCAGGTCCTAAGAGTTGACTTTTAATACCATTTGCCTCTCTTAGAAAGGTATGTGAACTGTCTACCCCAACTCCAAAATGGGCTCTGTTCCAAAACTGCTGAACACTCAAGAATTGCCAGCCTGAAGAGGCACACTTGACCACTTGAGAAATAAGCATGCAGATGGACACATCCTAATCCATTTGTTTTTCTTAGACCAAACTCTCCAGCTTGACAATCCCAATGAAGAATATATACCAAAGGTCAGATAAAATGAAATCACAGTTAACTATAACAACCTCCACCATTGTCTGAGGGTCCATGGATTGACCTTTGAAATTGCATCCTGAGCTGATAAAAAGAGAGTGTTTTCTCCCTCTCCCCTACTAAAAGCCATACGGATTCTAATACTAGCCTTCCTGCCAATGTCCTTTTCCCCTTTTTCCCCTCCTGCCCAGATATTGAGCCATGTGTGAGGTAGCCTAGGATATCCTGCTCTTTCAACCTTTTGGACAATTACCCCTTCTCCATTTGTAGCACCAATGTGATATTCACAGCACCTGTGGCAGCTATGAATATGCCAGCACAGTTCTGAAAATAAAATATAATAGACTCTCCACATGGAAGACAGAACCAAAACACTTATGCAAACACCATACAGTTGAATCCCAACACCAGAAAACCAAATCCATTAGAGCAACAAAGAAATCTACACACAATAAAAATGTAGGGGGCACTACCTTCCCCAAGTCTTCTCTCTATTAGGCTTTCCATAAATCAACTCCCTTTAACAAATCACAAACAAGCTCTCCCACTCACGCTAGTTGCTGCCTGTTCTCTCTTTCCCAGCTCTGACTACTCTGACTCACTTCCTGATCTACCCCTTCTTGCTCCCCCTGTTCAGCAAACTCCTCCCTGCACAGACTCCATGTGACTCAGACTTTCATGTGACCCAGGCAGGTCACATGGGCCTATTAATGGATGGGAAACATCTTCCCATTTAAATTACCATTACACAATTAGGGTGTGATCTTCAGTCTAGGCTCTCCACTCTATGGGCCAGGCACATTTGTTCTCCAACTACTCACAAGCCTTGTCACCTGCCCCGTTGCTTTGCCCTCTTATATGTATTGATTCCTAAAATTAGACTGATAGTATCTTGAGTGCAAGTTCACTCTCGTCTAACTCCCACACTTCTTCCCAGCTTCCCTACTTCCACAGCAGGTTACCTCATTTCTGACCATCATCACCCCATTGCCACCTGCTAACAGGAGCCTGGACTCTTATCTTTATGATGCCATGTTCTGAGAGTTGATCTTTCATGCCATCTTGTCCAGAACCAGGATTCACCACATATCTTTTTTGCACCTTCATATCATGTCACCACTTGTTACCCACCTTTTTCAGGTCACTTTTTGTCTTTTCTATCAACACACAAAAAAGGAGCTCCTTTGAGGCCAAGGACTGCTTTGCTCACTTATATGTGCATCCCCAGTGCTTAGATAGAGACTAGCAAATGGTAAGTGCATGATATTAAAGCTGATGCCTTGATGAAAAGGGAAGTGAGAATCCCATGAAATTCTGATCCATTGGGTCTCACCCAGAGCATTGTCTTCAGCTCAGGAAATCACAGTTTGAGGACACTGAAAAGTCTTAGAGAGTACAAAGGAGGGCAACAAGGATGGTGAAGAGCCTAGCTTCCATAACAAATAACAGCAATTTGAAAGAAATAGGAATGCTTATCCTGAAGACACTCCTACTGGGAAGAGAGAATGGGCTTTATGTCTGTCACTAAATATTTGAATATCCGTCATCTGGAAGACAGAATACCTTTTCTGATTGGCTCCAGAGGGGAAAATTAGTAACAAAGAAGTAGAAGTTCCAAGCAAGTCAATTTAAACTTGAAGTCAAGAAAAACAAACAAACAAAACACTTTCCCAACAACTAAAGAGTTTCCAAAAAGTAAATAGGCTTAAATAAATAAAAAAGAAAGACTAGTTTCATTGTTCTTTGGTGTTCTTCAAGTAGATTGCATGATCAATTGTTATAGTCATACATGATATACTGGAAATTAGTTTGGAGAATAAGTTGGATGAGAGGGCTCCTAAAATCCATTTTAACTCAACATCTGTGATCAGATATATTAGAAGAAAAAGAAGAAAAAACCTGCTGCATATGCATAAGAAACTTTAAAGAAAGGAAAGATGTAAGCATTTACAAAGGGCCTAATATGTGCACTTTATAAATATTATCTCATTTGATTCTCAAGCCAACCTTAAGAGGAAGGTGCTGTGATTATACACCACATTTTACAGGTGAGGAAAGAGAGGCAGAGGTTAAATATTTAGTCCAAGGTCACTCAGATAGTTTGAAAGGGAGGATTTGAATTTATGTCTTCCTTACTCCAGGCCAGATTCCCTATTCTCTGTGTCACTTAACTTGTTTCAAAGGTATCATCTTTAGATGAATATATTTTCCCAAAAGGAAAATTCATGAAAGAATCTTTAAAAGTAAAAATTATCACCCTGGGGAAAATCTCAGTTTTTTGGGTTTTTTTCCTCCAGATGAATTAGACAGTGGACTTGATTCTTCATTAAATATCCCTTTTGCTTTTACAAGTCAAAAGAGAGGACATAATTTTGGAAATACTTTTCTTCTTGCTAATGAATCCTATTCTGAGGTCTTTCTTTTCAGACTCCTGGTTTTTCTCAGGACAGGCTGACTAGGTGCTAACCATGGTGCCTTCTATAGTCTGTCTCCTCTTTCTTATTTTTCAATTATTTATGCCTGGAAAATTCCATTTAGCAAACTTCAGTTTGTTAGAGGAGCTATAAAGTAATTGCCTTTCAGAATCATGGATAGGGAGGGCTTTGTGATAAAACTAGTAGAAAGGTCACAGAAAATAAAATGGAAATATTAATTATTGAAAATTAGAAGTCTTGTGCAATCAAAACCAAAGAATTCTAAATTAAAAATGAAGCAGGTAACTGGAAAAACAGATAGAAAAATATATAGGCAGACAGACAAATAGACAGATGTATACACTCATACACACATGAAGTGATGCAAATTTATATAAAAAAGAGCCATTCCTCATTAGAAAAATAGTAAAAGTATAAAAGCTGGTGGTCATTTGTGGGATTTTTTGTTCATTTTTTAAGAGTTTGACTCTGCTCCTGAGGCATGGGGGTGAGGGAGGGCGTTTTACCCACTATTCTTGTAGTGGAGGTCAGAGACTTGGTCACTGGCTTTCCATGCTGGTGTTTGTAGCTTGCCCACTGCACTAGAATGGCCCAGTCTAGTCACATCTGTTGTTCTGGGGTTCTGAGGCTGGCCACTTGTCTTCTGTGCTGTAACTGGAGTTCTCACAGGTGGACTGCTCTGTCACTACCTTGCTGAGGGAGGAACAAGAGGCTTTGGTTGCTGATCTGTGTTGTGGCTAAGAGCCTCCCACTGACTTGCTCAGATACCTTCTACACTGTGCTGTGCTCCCCTTTTACCCAAGTGATATAGGTATTTCCTTCTAAGTTATCTTAAGCTGGAAAAGTGTTTCCCCTCATTTTTTTGTGGGTTCTATCATTCCAGCTTCTGTTGAGAGGCTTGATCTAACATCATTTTAAAGGGAACCTGGGGAAAGCTTAGACCACTTCCTAGATTCTCTCTGCCATCTTGGCTCTACCACCTCTGCTGCTCTTTAAATGAAAATTTTTGAGGTAAAAATTCCTGAGGTGAAATTTCTTGAGGCCTAGTCTGCTTCCCTCAGGGCCAAGTTTATGTTGATTGGGTGGAGTCAGCCTGGTAATGCTTACATTGAGGCCAAACACTGGCCTTTGTAATCTTCTCTTATGTGCTCTCAAGATACCTTAGGAGAGAAACTGCTTTACTCTTTTATTTTGTTGCTCTATGCTCATTTTGTTACAATTTTCTCTCTGTTGGTGGAGGAAATCTGGAGAGCCTGAAAATTTCTAACGTACTATGCCATCTTTCCAGAATCTACCTTTACTTCTTAAAATCTCTCTGTTGCTTCAAAGAACAACCCATTACAACCTTAGGTGGAAAATTATTTTTGCTCTTGGCGTTGACATTTCTTCTGGATCTCATTTTATATGTCTCTTCCATTTGACAAACTCTTAGAGAAATACATATATACACACACACACACACACACACACACACACATATATATATATATATATGTATATATGTATGAATGTATTTATTTTATACCCATTGCTTTCATGGTTTTTCTCTTCTCACTTTCAACCCATTGAAATTTGACTAGTGATCTGATCATTTTATTTGTTATCCTGTCTAAAATTACCATTGACTTCTCTATTGCATAATCCTATTATAATTTCTCAGTTTTCACTCGTCTTACCATCTATGCTGCATTTCATACTATTAATCAACCTTTTCTCCTGAATACTTCTTCCTCCCTTGGTATTTCTGACACTATTCTCCCTTTCTTTCTTTCTTTTTTTTTTGCTTTTCTGATAACTCCTCATGATTCTTTATTGAATCCTCTAATGTCCTCCACTATTTGACTTTCATGATCCCCTAGCCTAATCCATTCTCTTCCTTGGCATCTCCATATTTTCTGTCTTGGTAACATCATAAACTTGCAATCATCCAATTATCTCCTTAAAGATATCGCTATATTTCTAATTCCACATTACCAATTGCTTATTTGGCATTTCCTACTGAATTTTAAGTATATTTCTCAAACAGAAATACGTTCAAATTAGAATTACCTAACTACTCTGCCAGTGCAATCCTATTTTAAAATTCTCAATGTATGTTATTTTTCCATTAATCTGTCACGACCATTAGAGTTATCTTGATCTCTGTATTCTTTTTCATCTCACTGGAAAGACATGCACTCAAAAATACCCACACACAAACACCCCCTCTCCCCCACAAACTTACATATATACGTACCAACACTAATACCACACACACTGATACACATACACACACATATATGTCCCCATCATGTATTCTATGATCAAACCAACTGACCTTTAACAATGCTTCTCTTGTGGCATTCCATCTACCATTTCAGTGTCTTTGCATAAATTGTCATCCTTAAATGCCTAGAATGTTTACCCTTCTCACCCCTATCGTAGAGTGTTTGGAGCTTCTTTCAAAATTCATCTTTCATGTCTCCTTGACATAAACCTTTTCCTGGTTCCCTCATTGGTTAGTAAAATATTATTCTTAAAATTGCATTATATATGTTGAGTTTTAGCATCTCTGTGTATATGTTGTATCCTCAAAAAAAGCATTAGCTTATTGAGGGCAGGGACATTTCTATTGTTATTGGAATCTAGCATGGTGCCTTGCACATCACTAGTACTTAAAAAATGTTGGTTGAATTCAGTTGAGTCTGAGAAGGGGTAGAGAGTAGGGGAATGCATTGTTTACAAATGCTGGCACTATTTCTAGCTCATTGATGACCTTGGACAGATGTCTTCCTTCATATATTCTTAAAGTTTGTAGTGTATGAAATGACATGTCTTGGTTAATTTCTATAGTCTCTTCTGACCTTAAAACAGAATTTACCATCAGATTATATGTTAATATCAGGGATAAATGATAATATGGAGTATATACATAGAGAGTACCTAGCGGTGAAATGGAATGATATGTTGGGACCATATTCTTAATGGCATTGAAAAGGAGCCTGAAGAATTTGGATTTTATTCAATAGGTAATATGGAACTATGGAAGGTTTTTGAATAGGAAGTGAAATTACAAGGTCTATGCTTTAGGATGATTATGCTGGCAGGGTTGAATTGAATGCATTTGAATGGAGGGAATCTGAATATAAAAAAATGGGATAGAAGGTTGGAGTGACAGACAGTAAAGGCTTAATCTGGAGTACTGGCAATGGGTATGGAGAGAGGGATACATGTGAGAAAATGTAAAGATTGATTTGAAAGAATTTGATTGTATGATGGGGTTCCAGGGAAGACCACTCCACGTAAAACTGAAGACTTAATCGTAGAAAACTATATCTTGCTTTAAGCCATAAGGGAATGAGAGACAGATGGTCTTTTTGTCAGTATGGGTATGATGAAGAGATACTAACTGTATGATAGTAGTTAAGTAAAATTGGAAATGATTTAATGACAGAACTAGAATGGTGTCATTACCAGGTCAACAATGACTTCTAGGCTAGTCTCCAATAAAATGACTCAGGTATCTGCATCTAGGTTTCTGCTATTCAATATTTTTATCCATCATTTTGCTGTTTCTGCCTATACAATGTTTATACAACATTCAAGGTCCATTTCAAATCCCCCTCATGATGATAGATAGATAGATAGATAGATAGATAGATAGATAGATAGATAGATGATAGATCTACTCTAATAAATGCAACAGTCTTCTATTCCATTCTTGCATATACAGTCTATGTCAGTCTGTCTGTCTCTCGATTGGTGTCTCTTTCCCTCCCTCTAATTTCTACTAAGAGACTACTATATGCCAGGCACTATTGTAGGTTTCTGGGATATGAATACAAAAGTAGAAGATCCCTGATTTCAAGGATTATATATTCTAATAGATGAAGATAAATATAGGAATTGATGGCCTAAGGCAGAGAATAATCTTGGTTCTGGAATAACGATTGAATACATATTGATTTAACTTTGATTCTTCATTTTCCACCAGCTGTCCTCCTCTTGAATTCTGCAACTTGTCCCAGGCACCTCTTCACCCTATAAGATCATTGCCTTGGAACTCTCATTTGGGCAGTAGCATTTGCTCCTTGGAGACTCTTTTTCCCTCTTAAGGTAGAGAATAGAAAGTTCAGGGAGTAGGGTAAAGATGGTGGAGTTGCTTGAGCTCTTCCCTCAAACCCCACCAAATACCTGTAAAAAATGACCCTAAAAATTCTAGAGCTACATAACCCACAAAATGACAGAGTGAAACAAATCTCCAGTCCAAAACAACCTGAAAGGTCAATCAGAAATATATGTTGCACTAGACTGGGGACAGAGCACAGTCCAGCGTGGGGTGTGCTGGCATAAATGGACTGGAGCAGGCCTCATGGGACTGAATCACTGACATCTGTGGTGGTTTCCAGATGTCTCAACTCACAAATGCCAAAGACAGCATAGAAATGGGAAAACTGTGGGACCTGGGAGAAAGAGAAACATAGCCTGGCTGGGGTCAGGTCCCTACCCTGGGAAAAGGGAGATGGTGTGTAGTTGATGGTGGCAACAGCAGCAGTAAGAGTGGCAACAGTAGCAGTAAGAGTGGCAGCAGCAGCTTATGGGCCTCTGAGCCCACAGGTGATGGAGGATCAAGAGGCTGATTAAAAAAAAAACAAAACACTGAAGCCTGGGATAGTACACCCACTCCCACACCTACCCTGACTGGAAGCGAAGTTCTACCTTGACAAACAGGCAAAACATCAAGCACTTGTCTGCAGAGATGAGCAAATAGCTTAAAAACAACCCCATAAAATAGAATCTTACTTTGGAGACAAAGAAGATGAAACCATACGATCAGAAGAAGACAATGAAGTTAAAACTCCTACATCAAAAGCCTCCAAGAAAAATATGAATCGGTCACAGGTCATGGAAGAGCTCAAAAAGGATTTTGAAAATCAAATAAATGATGTAGAGGAAAAACTGGGAAGAGAAACGAGAGTGATGTTAGAAAAATCCTTAAAAACAGTCAACAGTTTACTCAAGGAGATCCCTCCAAATATGGAAGGATACAGAAAGCTCCTCTCACAGCCTCCATTCAAGCATGGCACAAAGGTAACTTAATCTGGTCTCAGTGTCACTTATCTACCTCAAATGAATTACATTCTGAACTGAACTTAATTGTTAAGCTCTATTTACAATGTGCTGAAAGGACTGGCCGTTCATGATGGGTAAGAGGAATAGGATTCACTAGTTTCTTTTCCCTAATTCTCTGGAGTACAAAAGTGATTCTGATCAGGGCTCTCGTAGTTGATATGCTGTTTAAATATCTTTGTCTTTATATTATTGACTGATATCAATAAATGACATGGCCAGTGGTATGAAGGATTTTTGAAGTCTATAAATTTAAGGTTGGAAGATGGAGAGAGAAAAAGAGAGTAAAAATATTTTTGCATTAAAAATAAATGTGATGGGAGTTCAGAGTTAATGAATTCATTAATAAGAAACATTTTTCATCATAAATTATTTCTGAGACTACTCTAGGTAAAATATACTAGATTATCTTTGAATCTTATAAGGAAAAAATAGATTTATAAAGTATTATCAGTAGCAAGCAGAGGAGTAGGGTAGGTTATTAGAGCCTTTGCCTTTGAATGATTCTGAGAGGCTTTATTTCTACTCTACACCACAACATTATATACCACTTTTAGAAGGTCATTACATGATATGTTTTATCAAGGTTTTGTATCTAAAAATATTAAATAGATGCATATATAGTATAAATTATTATATAACATGTATGTATAGATACATGTATACATGTGTGCATGTGTGTGTGAGAGAGAGAGAATGCTGTTATTGAGTTATATCTTACTCTTCGTGGCTCCATTTGGGGATGTCCATGCAAAGATCCCAGAGTAGCTTGCCATTTCTTTCTCCAGCTCATTTTACAGATGAGAGTAAATAGTATTAGGCAAATAGTATTAAGTGACTTGCCTACGGTACCATAACTAGTAAATGTCTGAGGACAGATTTGAACTCTGGTCTTCCTGACTTTAGTCTCCACACTCTATTCACTGAGTCACCTACCTAACCAACCATTATTGATATGTTTAATACAATTTATTTTCTTAAAGAAATGTTAACATATTTAAAAAGCATCGTGTTGCAATTGGTATACAAATGTAGAGTAGTTTTCTGATCTAAGGAGTAAACACAAAGGATAATGAAAACGATGTGATGGTGCTAATGATCAATGAATATTGACTAGATCTAGAAAAGATTTGGATAATGATAAGGTAGTTCCCACACATACATATACATATATATATATATATATATATATATATATATATATATATATATATATATATATATATATTTATATACTTATACATGTATAAGAAGGAAATACAATCTTGCTTTGTTATTAAGGACCAAAATCCTTTGTTCAAAATGTCTGACCAGGTAAAAGTATAATAAACATTCTCTTCTCTACCCTAACTACTCCCCTCAGTAAAGGAGGAATTACTTAAAGTAAAAATAAAGAAATTTGTATGTGTATAGAAGTTTTGATAGTAGAAAGACTGGAAATATTTTTTATGTTAAAAAAATATCACCCTCAGGATGTTCTACATCTAATCTCATACATAGAAAAAATATTATAGGCTCAAGGAATATTATCAAAAAAAGTATTCAGGTATCTTACAAAACAAATATGGAAGAGTGGATTACCTTTGTGACAAAATAATTTTAATACCAATATATACCTGAGTTAGAGAGAGATTAAATGAATAAAAAATCTTAGTGCCAATTTTTAGATTCATTCCAATTTTGAGCATTATGCAGCCTGAAATAATCTGACAAGGATGGATGTGAAAATTACACAAGCAAATTCATTTTGATGAGACACCTTGAGATAGCACGCGTAGGTTACATCTATTCAAATTAAAATATAATACAAAGGGGAAAATCTCTCTCATTTTGTAATTGCAATAAGTAGTCAACTATTGATACTGAACAGTAATAAAACCTGAGGAAGTAGATTGTGACAGATGTGTGCAATTCCCAGAGATATGAAGTTTAAAAAGGTTAGAGAGATATCATTTCTGGGTGATTTAATCATTTTATTAATAAGTCTAGCAGGTTATCAATAAAAGGATGGTCATCTGGCCTTCTCTCTTAGACGAAAGACAATCATGGAGTTTGGGCTTACAGTTTACATACCCTTCAGAATATTAGGTGGTCCATTATGTAACAATCAGTCTAATTAATTAACCTGATTGGAAATGGGTTATATTAAAATGAAGGGCTTAGTGTCTCTTGGATAGGTAAAGTATCTCTATATCAGACCATCCATAGCTTTAGGCTATCTACACAAAAGGATCTGTTTCCTCCCAAATTTGAGAACAAAATGGGCTTCCCCACTCTAGATTAAATTCCTTCCAAGATTGAGTGGGGCCTCACGAAAATCCTGGGAGTTACTATAATCTTATTATCAATATGGGCCTTCAAAAAAGCTAAAGTTTTTAAAATGAGAAATTTAAAAGAAACAGAGACATCTGAATCTCCCCAAGACATTGGCTATTAAAAACTATTTTGTTGAGAGCTGTAATATGAAACCATGAATTGAAAAGAACTAAAGTGATCTTGAATTTCATCAAAAGGTAAAAGATTTTAAGGAATTACTCAAAAGACTAACTTGGGTGGGAGACATCCTCAGAACTTCAAATAAGTAGTTGGTCAAGTAAAATCCAACTTTTGTTGAAGTTTAGGGGTGTTGGGATCCCAAAGAAGCAACATACATGTCTTGCCCAAATGAATTTGACCCAAGTCTTCTTTAAGCTAATGAGAAGTTTTATTAGAGTATCTGTTGGGTAGAAGTGATTCTAAAAATGCACTATATTGGCCAGACTCTAAAGGAATCTCAGTATTTTCATGGAGGCAAGAAGGATCTTTTATACAGAAGGACTGTGGGAGGGATCTAGGAGTGACCAAGTAGTCTAGGATGACTTCAGGAGGCATCTAGGGAGAAGAACAGAACACTAGGGACCTAGATCACTTGGCCAAGGAAGAATAAGATCTAGATAGCATCAAGATGAGAAGCAACTGGAGGTGATCCAGAGACAATGAAGGACTGGGGTAGGATAAGGGTAACAAAGAATTTGGAGATTAGGCATAGATAATGTGTGTTTGTTCGTCCTTCATTGCCTAAGAAGACCATGCCACCAGAAAAATGGTGACATGACTTGCACTTGACTGTTTTGAATGAGGGAGGGCTGTGCAAGTTACCAGCTTCCCTTCTCCTCCAGAGCCATCTGAATCCAGTGACTGGATATTCATCAGGATGACTGGAGATGACCCAGGATGAGGCAATTGGGGTTAAGTGACTTGCCCAAGGTCACCCAGCTAGTGAGTGTCAAGTGGTGAGATTTGAACTCAGATCCTCTTGACTCCTGTACTGGTTCTCCATCCATTGCACCACTTAGTTGTCTTAGGAGGAGTGCTGTGGCCAATGGTGGCAATGGGAAGATGCAGCCAGGAGGAAATATCATGGGTTGTTGGAAGCTTCCTGGAGACCCCTGTCATCCTAGGCTAGTTTTACAATATTTCCTCTCTGGTCGGTCTTTTACCCCAGGCAGGCACCCACCTTGATTTTCCTGTGACAGTGTGCTGCTTGACTGCAGTATCTGGCCTTCTGCCTTCCCTTGCTTCTGATCCAGGTGTTGTGACTGATGTTGTCCTACCTGCATTTCCCCGGGTTGGGTGGGTCCACTCAAAGCCCTTGCCTGTTCACCTGGGCTGCAGTTTTTGGGTGTCCAGTTTTGCTGCCTCCTACCTCGTCAGATGTAGTCTTCTCAGATCGATGTGGTGAGTCTGGTCCTGTGTGGGAGGGCCGTCTGGTGGGTGATGACAACTTCAGCTGTCACCTGGACAATGAAAGGTCAATTGACAGGATTATAGTCTCAGGCAAATGCCAGAGACTTGACCATTTGGGAAGGTTCAGAGAGGTTTCCGGAGCCTGTACTCCATAATTTTGCCTAGTTCAAGAATATCCGTTGCTATGAGAACCAAAGGGCAAGAGAACAACACTGCCATAGCTCATGTCAGCTACTTCATAAAAATGTTTCAACGAAACCTCTTTGCAGGCCCCATAATTTTGGAGAAATATGAATGGGCATTGTTCATACTATTGTCCTACATTGCTTTGAATCTCCCATAACACGTGAAAATGTCTACTACACATATTTGTTCAATAGCTGTATGCTGATTCAATAAAAGAGAGACAGAAAAATGAGGTTTAGGGCTTGTGTTTTCCTATATTGCAGAGAGAACGCTAGGGGTCAACATAAAGCAACCTCCAGACCAGACCAAGAGTTATTGACATATCTCAGAGAAATAAGAAATCACCCTCATGAAGAGATACAACATTAAGGAAATAACCAAAGAGTGAGATTAGCTGGGAATAATATAATATAGAGCTCCAGAACAGACCTTCATTCATGTGATCCAATCCCAAGAAAAGGACTATTGATAATGAAGAAAGAACTGAGAACAGGGAAGCTGGTTGGGGAGAATTTCCATTCCTTTTGGCAGCTACTAGGCACTTGGAAATACAATTTTCCTTTTAGTGATAAATTTGTAGTCTGTCTATCCAGTTGTATGTTTGTGTCCTTCTATCACTCTCTGTCTCTCTCCCTTTCTCTTTTCCCTATCCATCTACCAAGTTTGAGTTTCAGAAAATGACAGCAACGATAAATTCTACACACATCTGCAAACTAATTTTTTTTTCAGCGTAAGCCAAGCACCACAAACTACAACCAGAGCATCTCCACTCTCTGGCATGGTAATGTCCAATTTTAGCTCTGTATTCATGCCAGCTCTGAGACTTAGCTTTCTTACTTATATGCTGTTGACAGACTCCAAGTGTTGTTAGCACTTTCTGAACTTGGTGCCTTCTAAATTGGGGAAACTCTAAATGGAGCCCCTTCAGACAAGTGTTCAGTTGCTTTAGTTTAGTTAAAGCTTTGCCTACCAGTAAGCCTGCTGTTTACACAGAACAGAGCCCTGTGAGTATTGCAGCTTGCACCTGATGTTTTTCATATGCTTTCTTTCTTATATGAGTCCTAAGAGACATTCCTTACTCATAAATGTTCAGCTCAGCTAAAGCAGGCTCTTTTAACCTTCGATGACACAATTTATATCTCTAATAATCTGTGGCAACTACATATTCCTTATTATGAAGCTTGGGAGAAGGATTGGGCTGTGGATGTATGACTCCATTAGAAATAGTATCTTTTTCTCACGTTGTTTATTGCCTTAATTTATAATGTTAAGCTTGGAAGAAGATGTGTAGTGTTTGGGTTCAGACAGTTACACATTCTACCTTGCAAATGCACAGTCCATTAAAAATAATAATCTCTTACATTTTGTACAATACTTTATGCTAATAAAGTCACGGAAATATTTATGGAGGACAAGGAGAAAATGTAACTACCTTGGGAACTGGATACTTAAAGCTGGGACCCACATTTTCTCTAATGGGGCCATTACAGCAACATTTTGCAATGGATATGGGACCAATCTCAGACTAAGAATGACCCAAATTCAGAATGCTGTCTGTCTCTTCCTTCCTGTATGACTGAGATTAAGGCATTCTGGGTGCCTCTGGGCTACTCTCTAGGAATCAACTAGAGATGGTTTTGGTGGAGGGTGTTTTCTGTATTGACGCAATCACAGGTTTTTCCCTTCTCACTCAAAAAAAAAATCCAAAAAAAAGTAAGATTTCAGTTGGTTGGTTCAGAGCATAGAATGTGGGACTTGGAGTCAGGAAGACCTGAGTTTAAATCATACCTAAGAAACTTAATAGCTGGGTCTTCCTTAAGTTGTTTAATCCCTGAGTGTCTTGGTTTTCTCATCCATTAATAGTGGGGAGAATGATGATTCAATGGGAACATGCTTTAAAAATCTTAAAGTTTTACATAAATGTAAAAAATCATGTAATTTAAACCTTAGAAGGGGCTACTAGTTTAACACATTCCATAAACATACTGCGTGTTCATACTTCGTTGCTGAAGAAGACCATGGCATCCGAGAAGTAATGACCTGACTTGCACCTGACTTTCTTTTGAGTGAGGGAGGGCTGTGCAGGTCGCCAACCTCACTTCTCCTCCAGATCCATCTGAATGCAGTGACCAGATATTCATCAGGATGACTGGGGATGACCCAGGATGAGGCAATTGGGGTTAAGTGACCTGCCCAAGGTCACACGGCTAGTGAGTGTCAAGTGTCCGAGGTGAGATTTGAACTCAGGTTCCCCTACTTATGCACTGGTGCTCCATCCACTGCACCACCTAGCTGTCCCATAATATACATGTCAATGTATTTATTTTTGTGTGTATACACATATACACATATGTACATAGATATATATGTAGGTATGTATGCCTATGTGGAATATGTGAAACTAGAAATCATACATATTAAATATAATACATTGTATTATCTACTATCACATATATTGGAGATGAAAAAATCTCAATGATCATAAAATTCAATCCCTAATTTAACAGGTGAAATAACTGAAGCTCATTGAATTGATGACTTGCCCAATGTCACATAGTTAGGTAGTGCAAGAGTCAAGATTTGAATGTATGGTGGTTGATCTCAGCATCTTGGACTCCAATTATTGAGATCTTTTTAGTAGACCCTAATTTCTCAGCAATAACAAATTGCATTTCTGTAATGCCATAAATATTAAAACAGATAAAACATCCAGGATAAAATCAAGCAAAAACACTTATTTGTCTTTGGGGAATTAGGAAGCTCCTTTACTAAGTTTGAACTTTTCTCTAAATCAGAAGAGGCCCGTCTTTTCTACATATATTTTTGTATATGTTTATATATAATAAATATATATGTGTGTGTGTGTTTATACATATTCTTATATACACAAAGAGTAGATAGAATAGATAAAATAAAAATATTTAAGTGTGTCTAAATATTGATATCTAATATTTTGTTGCTGCTATTGCATATAGACTTTAATGCAATATTTTAGTCTCCAGTGAAGTGTGTTTGTGCGTGTGCTTCAGAAAACAACATACATGCATATGGTGGATGTTTTCAGTCTGTAACACATAATGATAAGGAAATTTGATTAAACAAATAGGGACAAGTAATATCATTAAACAATGACTAATCAAAGAAGAGTTTAGATATGTCAACTGACAGAGAAAGATATCAGTGGGAAGGTTATGTGCTCCCCTGGAATCTGTGGATGTTAAGAGAATATAAACCTATTTTTTAAACTCTAAATCTAACTCTCCATCCACTCCATCATGGGGAATGCTCATTACTAATCTGTATCCTTGTCTCTGGATTGTATTTTTTCCTGTCTGTGCTACACTCCTTTTCCCAAATATCATACTCCTGAATTTACAACTCCATGTCCCTCAGAGGATTTGTGTTGAGACTTTTTGCCTCCTTCTACCCTAACACTTTTTAAAACCATGGAGACACAGTGTCATACTGAACCAACATACTATTCCTATGATCCTGTCTGCATTAAGTATATTTGTTCTACAGACTCCAGAAATATCTGCTGGTTTCCTTCACGGTCAACAAATAATGTATACCAGGTGTAGTAAAGAATTTAAAAAGGAGTAAGTCACAGTCACTAAGTTCAACAAGCTTATGACTGCTTAGGATGGTTAGAATTAGTCTAGATGCCCTTTCTGAGGCAGTAGTAGTGATAGTAGAAATATCAATACTGTTTCCATATTGTTTTATGGTGTAGAAAGTGCTTTGCAGGCAGGATATACCTTAATAAATTCACTTTTACTCAACTAACATTTATGAAGGGCCTACAATGTGCCAAGCCAGCATGACTGAGGATTCCTTTAGGTCTAATATTATTTCATGGATCACAGAACAGCAGAAGGTCTGTCCATCCTTTTTCGTAATAGTCATCACAAAGCTAGCTGTTTGCTTTTTTCAATCACACCTGTCCTTGATGGTGTACAAAGCAATATTTCTCATGCCCAAATCATTGCTGCCAGTAGGCTGCACATCAGTCATCCTCTTTTGGCCCCTCTTCAGATATTATGTTGTTCTGTGATTTCATTATGATATCAGAGGTAAAATCAACATGCTTTTTGGTGTCAGGTAGCGGTTTGGGATCATTAAATGAAGTCTCCAACAGACAAAATGCAATCCAAATTGTTCTCTATTCAGTTCTGGGTGGAATTCATTGTTTAACTTCAGTGTCTGCCAAATTAAGTGTAAGGATAAATAAATAAAATGGATAGAACATCGGGCAATCAGGAAAAGCAGAGTTCAAATCCTGTCATGAATATTTAGTAAGTTAGTGACTTTGAGGAAGCTGGTTAATGATAATCAGTCTTGGTTTCCTTATTTGTAAAATGAAGAGTTTTGATGTTCATAGAAATGACTACCTCAGTTACTTAACCACTCACGAGTGTTACGTCTCTCTCTCTCTTTCTCTCTCTCTCTCTCTCTCTCAACACAAGAAGGAAGTTCAAAATGGCATGTGTGTGATAAAATGTCCACAAAACACCTTGATATAAGATGATCACAAGTTTCCCCTACTGAATGTCAACAAATCTCATTTATACTCTCCTAGTCCTGTGGTTTTCCATGAAATCAGGCATTTTTTCCTGCTGCTTTTCCTGTTTAGCTGTTGAGATCTGTACTTCTTCTCAGTCTGTTTGTTTGCTTGTGTGCTTGTAAACTCCCAAATATAATTTCTTTCCACCTTTTACAATAACTAAAATAATTACAAGTCATTCTCAGGGCGGAGATGGAAAGATTTGTTCCTTTTGACACATCCTAAGGTGCTAGTCTGTTTTGACTCCCGTTATATATACAGCCAGTCACTGACACAAGATCTTAATTTAGTCTAACTGTATGCTAAAGACTGAAGACATAGGGAAACAAATCTAGAGAATAAAACAGGATGTGACAAATCCCAGATGTAGTCCAGATTTGAAGCAACAAAGAACTTTGGACTAAGAATGATTTATTATAAGTAACCAAACGGAAGGTTTCTTAGCTTACTTTAGAATGGCATTTTCATATGCACAAGGTTCCAGCCACATTGTCCTACTTACTGTCTCACATGTGCAGCTTTCTTTCACTTCATGTATCCATGGCCATCTATTATTGCCTCCACTTCTTCCTTCATAAAGTACTTCAAGTGCCAGCTTTCATAGATGTGTTTCCCTGACTTACTTAACTTCTCGTGCCACTGCTCCAGTGATGCCAGCATTGACTTTGGCATATATTTTATATTTATTTTATTTGTATATCAATCCCCCCAAAATTGATGCAAACTCCCTGAGGTCAGTGATTACCTTTCTTAAATTCTTTGTATTGTAGTACAGTGTCAAATATTTGGTTGGTGATTAACAAAACTCTGACAAGTGCACTAGTGGATTGAGATTTTACCTGAGCCTGGAAGACTCAATACAATTTTGAAGGCAGAAATTATGAAAGATATGTTGTTTGATTGAGTTCCATGTGGATACATAATCTTTTCATTATTATCTAAGGTTGCTTCCTTGGAAACCTGCTTTGGCATTTCCAACTGTATAAAAAAAACTATCATAGCTGCATTTTTTCATGGTCTATAAACTCGTCTCAGTTGAATAAATAGATTTGACTCTAAGAATCTGGATCATGAGTAGAGAATTTGCTGACAAACTGCACAGGCAACAACTCTCTGTATGCAAATACCCCTACAGTGCTTTCCTTTTCTAGTTTGCAAAGGAAAGATAAGTTTATGAGGCTTATTATCTGTTCTCCCTAGAGACACAGCAAGGCAATAGAGTTAATCAAATGGCCTGATGTGATTTAGAGAAAAGTCGTTTCATTACATCAGATGATTTAATAAATCCATCCATCAATCAATGAATTCCTATTGAATGTCTGGTAAGTACCAGACTAATACAGTCCTGGGCTCCGATTTGTATGCCTTCTCTCTGAGACCTCGCTTATCTAAGTTGATGAAGGTTCGTCACCAGCTTGGCAGTAGAATGATTAATTTTTCCCATGATAATTTTTATATACAAACTCCTCAATTTTAGAATTGTGATCTGTGCCATTTGAGGGAAGTGGAACAACACAGTATAGAATGGATAAGATGAGTAACTTAGAATGAGGAGTGTTTTGGTTCAAAATCTGGCCCTGACATTTCCTCATTGGGTGACCCTGAACAGCCTCTTTACCTCTACGATTTCAGTTCCTTCATCTGAAAAACACAGCTGGTAATGATGACAGTTCCTACCTGTAGTGAACATCAAGTGAGATAATTAATGTAAATCATTTTTTGTGAATCTCAAAACATGTTATAATTTTTAGTTATTGTGATTGATAATTCATAAATATGTAGGTCTTGATCAAAAGATACATTTCAAAAGAGATCTCAGAATTATACATTAAAACAAAACAGTCGGGCAGGTCCGGGGCAGTTACAGGGCTCACAGCGTGAGGATGAAAAGACAGACAGGACACAGCAGTCTGAACAAGTCAAGTTTATTCTGGACATACTGAGCCAACAAATCAGCGGGGTCGGGGCGCTTATATAGCAAAATACTATAGGGGTAGCATGATGGAGGCATGAGAATGGAACAGATCGTGATTAGTACCCAGGGGCCTCAGGGCCTCCATTCCTGGAGCATTATCCTGTATAGCAGGGGCCTCACTTCATGGGACTTCAACACTTGAATTCAAGGACGTTCACATGAGAACAATGTCCCACTTAACTTCTCAAGGCAGCTATCATTCTCCCTTGGAGGACGTGGGGCTCTTGATCAGAACCTTTCAAGGTTCTGTACATAAAGCACCAACTACAAACATTTCTAGAATCTAGGAAAGCATTTTCTTCAAAGAACTCTAAGATACGGTAATTGTGTAATTGTCATCTTTATATCACACATGATAGCAGAAGAAACTCTGGGGAGCGCCATCATTTCTACACAGTCACATAGCACATAGTTTGGGATGTCCAAAGTAGAATTCCAGCCAAACCATCACTCTTCCACAAATGAAATCTGCAATACTGCAAATGATTAGGTGCATCATCTTGGTACTCTGGGGATATAACTACTGCTCACCTTCCTCCTAATTACTGCAAATTTATTTGGCATATGAGCATGCTGTCTTCCAGGTAGATGCAAAATCTTTGAGTGTAGGGATGACTACACTCCAGGTACCTAGCAAATGGCCTAGCACAGAGTAGAAGACTAACCAGTTCATATTTGTGAACTGAGGGAATGATTGAGGAGTATAATAGACAATCTACCAAACAGTTTTCCATCGTCGGTAATATATCAAATATGATAAGAATTGTAAAATTTAACCAATTTGTTCATTCAAACCTTCATCGTCTTCACTCTTTTATCTAATTATTCTAGGACTAGTTATTGTCATTCTATTATTTAATTTAATATACAAATTATAGACCAAGTAGATGAAATATCTTTGTGATTTCATAATGGAAAAAACATTAGAATATAATTATATCATTTATAAATGATCTGAAAATAATTTTTAGGCTTTCAAAAAACAACTCTAATTTCACACTTGGATCTCAGCAATTTCATGGGCTCCATTGGGGGAAATGTCATTTCCAGTTCTATTTGGCCAGTTCAATGGTGTATGTCTTTTATGCATAATGAAGTGATGCCTACTTAATCCAAGAATGTGTGTGAAGATTTTTTCTTCTTTCAAAAATAAGTAGGGATAAGACATAATTCCTTTTATCTTCACCTGGTTGGGATTTGCTCTGCTGGTTCTCACAATCAACTTTTATTTTTTTTCTCCTAGGAGGAAGCAAATAGAAATGATGCTAGACTAATCATCTTCTGGCCACTCTCTTTCATCTGTAATATTCAATGGACGGTGTGCATAGGAATCAACTTATTGTACTTTATGGGTGAAAGAATATAAGTTCAAGCCTTGTTGTTTCACTTGAAAACATCATTTACACAAGTCCAGCAGCAGCACCTCATCCTGTTCTGAAAGGCTTTTTCCCAACTGTTAGGTCTATACATGGAAACAATTTTTGTTCCATGTAACTTAGAGTTTATGAGTGCTGGAGATGGTGACATTTATTTAAACAAAAGTTCATTTTTATGGATCAGTGCTATGCCTGCATTTTTTATGGCACAAATTGGTTCTGTTATTATGGTGGTGTTTAAATAAATAAAGTCAATAAAATTATTGACTGAATTCTCAAGGATATTTTGAGGTCAGTGTTTGTAGCTTGAAGATTTGTTTACTGTCATTCCATAGAAGTTTGAGAGTTTCTGATGCATAATTCTTGGCACCAGGTCATGTTTGTAAATTATTTACACTCACACACATACATACAAACGCATATACACACATACTCATATACATATATTACTACACTCAGGCATATATATATATATATATATATATATATATATGCCTGTTTATATCATTATATTTTGTGCACATACATATACATATATGTATATACACATACATATACATAAATTTACCTATGTGTATATGAACACATGCATATACATGCATTAATGTATGTATGTGTATGTGTATATATGTATGTACATGTGTATATATGCATATATGTATGTATATATATTATGTATTGAGAGGAGGGCAAAGTTGACATATTCATCAAGTACTCTTAGGATGTCTAGCAATCCTCTTCACCTTTTCAGGCACAGAAGTGCTGATCTTTCTAGAGTTGACTTAGGTTAATGGATTCCATATTTTGTTAATAATTTACAGATATTTTCCTCTTCAGAGGGCACTTGCCATTTTCATTATGATCTATTTTATAGTTCTGAAAATTATACATTAATTGGAATAGCAACAGGATAAATAAATACTTTTTCCTATTTAGTTTTGATTTTTGAATCAATAAGTAACTTAGCAATATCCTTTCACAATATTCTCTTTGATATTTTTATGACAATCGCGTCTTTCCTAGAGGAGTTAATATTTTTATAATAATGACTTTTATTCAATAGTTCAACGTGACCTTAGATTTTCAATTGGAGACTAATTTCTGCCTTTTCTGGGTGTACATTAAACTTTTTACACCTAATAAATTCAGATCATATTCTGATAGAATTAGGCAAAAATTATCTAACGAAGAAACTGGTTAATTTGTTTTGTATGTATCCATATAGTTTTATACATTCCATATTCATTGTGTTTTAATACACTTTTATTTGAGTTATTCTTTAATGTAAAATTCATATTTTGATTAAGAAGATGATAATGAATTTAAATCTACACAGAAATGTCAGGAAACTAAACTCTTCCTTTGAAAAACTGACTCATTTTATGTAAAATATCATTGGCATCACTGAGTAGATGATGTTTCATAGTGAAAAGTTTTTCAAGTAGATGACAAATACCCTAGAAGTCTCTCTATATTTGGATCTATTCTTATATTTGCAGTATATGAGTAAACCATGAGTGCATAATGGTGTCAAAGGCTTTGGGATGATCAAAAGTAGTATTATATATGTCTTCATAGTTATATAGACATCTACAAATATTTTCATATACATATGTAGATACAGATATATACAAATATATCTCTATATATGCGCATATCAAGAAGACTGGAGTTCAAATCCAGCCTTAAACATTCACTTATTAGTGTGACTCTGGGCAAGTCACTTCAGTTCCTTCATCTCTAAAATGGGATTAATTATGGCACCTCCCTATCAGATTTATTGTAAAGACTAATTGAGATAATTGTTACAAGTTACCTAGCAAATAGTAAGTGCTGTATAGACATTATTTATTGTTATTATATTGCCTATTAACTAAGGTTTTGCATAAAATACATAATATGGCATGTTTTCCAATGTTTTGGTACTTTTCCACCCCCACCCTCACCTAAGACATTTATGATTTAATGCCTGGCTCCCATCCCTTCCTCTCTACTCATGCTGCTCCTTTGACAGTCTCCAGGGCCTTTTGCCAAGTCCCATGGCCTCTTCCAGTCCATCATCTATCTAATCTGCACACCTTTTCTCGAATCTAGCCCTTACCTCCCTTGGCTTTTATGACACGACTTATCCTGGTATGTCTTTGTCTAATACTTATCTTTCTGGTGTGTTGGCTTCAAATTGGACCCTATGCTTCTAAAAATACCTCATTTGAACCTCTCAACTTTGTGACAGAGATGATATTACTACTCTCATTTTATTACTGAGGAAGCTGAAGCAAAGAGAGGTTAAGTTTTTGGTCAAGGGTCACACACCTAAGAAGTGCCTGATGCTTCACTTTAACTCAGGTCTCTCTAACTCCAGCGCAAGTGTTCAATCTACTGTATCACCAGTTGCAATCAGTACTAGCGATTATTTTTTATTAAAAGGATTGAACTATTTTGATTAACTTTTTACTAAGTATCAGGGTCAAAACTGGAAATTCCAGTACTTGGTGAAGAGGGGAAGTTGTGGGGAGTGGTGTTGTAAAGGATGAGTGGAGAGCAATCACTGGAGGAATGAAGGAGAGAGTGAATATATAGTGCTTGTACTCTTGGCTGTGAGGTTTTATCCAGCAGTTGTGGTGGGGCATGGGCGAGCAGAAAGGGATGCTTCCTCACTCAGATACTTGGTAAACCCATGTAGGGGAAGAAAGAGAGAGAG
This sequence comes from Potorous gilbertii, assembly GCA_028658325.1. Classification (NCBI taxonomy): domain Eukaryota; kingdom Metazoa; phylum Chordata; class Mammalia; order Diprotodontia; family Potoroidae; genus Potorous; species Potorous gilbertii. The sequence goes on from CM053769.1 coordinate 102,057,922, forward strand.
AGAGAGAGAGAGAGAGAGAGAGAGAGAGAGAGAGAGAGAGAGAGAGAGAAACAAGGAGAGACAGAGACAGAGATAGAAAAAGAAAGCGACAGAGAGAGACAGAAGATAGGGTCATTTAGGGTACCATTAAGCTTTGCAAAGTTTGATAGAAATAAAATTTGGCAATTCTATAAGGCTTCTTCACCAAAAGGAGGTATTTTAAGCTGACTTCAGGTTACTTTTAAAGTTGCAGTTTGAATAGTAAGAACTGTTTTATTAATCATGAAATCTGTTCAAGAGAGATTCTGTAAAATTCAAAGAAGTGTTAAGATAAAAAGAACTTAGAAAAATAGTACAAGAGAAATTGGAGTACAACTCCTGTGAATTTAAATAATTCCACAACTAAGAACTTAAAAAAAGTATGTTTGCTTCTTAACGTTAAAGTCGTGTGATGGAGGACTAGAGTGAGAGTAGATTTCTGACACCAAGAGCAGGTCCTTCCACTTTTTGATCAGCTGAATCATTCCAAAGCAGTTTCAGTTTATCAGTCTGTGAATCTGAGCTTTTTTAGTGCCATTTTGAGAAATTTGTTTTAACTTTAGTGTGAATGAATAGTTTTTTAAAAGGTATACTCAAAAACTGCACTTGAGGGGAATGACACATTTATTGAAAGATGAAAATTGATTTTTTTAAAAGGTAGGAGAGGAAAATTCTTGACCACCTACAGTTTTCTTTCCAAAAGAATAAAAATAAGGGAACCAGATGATAGAGAGCATAGAGTTCTGGTCCTAGAGGCAAGAAAACTCTTCTTGCTGAATTCAAATCTAGTTTCTGACATTTACTAGTTGTATGATCCTGGGCAAAGCACTTCACCCTGTTTGCCTCAGTTTCTTCATCTGTAAAAGTATCTAGAGAAGGAAATGTCAAACCCTTCCAATATGTTTGCCAAGAAAACCCCCAAAGGAAGTCACAAAAAGTTGGATACAACTCAAAAATGACAGAAAGCACACATAGACCAGTTGAAATTGATTTACCTTTCTGTTGCTTAGGACGTTTAAATATTCAGCTTAAAGATCATAAACAAACCTTGTTAGTGACCCCTACATTGTGACTCCCAGATTGAAGGTGAATCAAGTGTTCCCAGAGAGAAAAAAGTTCATTTTATGATCAGGAGGCAACTGAGAAGTAAGGAAAATGTAATGTTTGTTTGTTTTATGTGAAGGCTATGATCATTTAGGATAAGAGTTACTGAGGACAGATACAAGGACGTAGATGATAGGTTAAGTTAAGAAAACAGATGAAAGGGAGTTAGCCTTTGAGTGATTTAAAAGAAAATGAGGAAAATGTTACACCTTGATTCTTCATAAAGTTATAGCCTCCATCAGGTAGTTTTAGTAATACCATTGCTATCAACTTTAATTTATCTTTGAAGATTTTAATAAAAACATGCTTTATATCAAAAAATTATTTCACCACAAATATCAAGGGATATTTCTAATGCAAATCCTTATTGACCATTTGACAATGAGGCAGATTTTCTTGTAAATCACAGAGGACAGTGGTTTGCGTTACCGTCAAAGTGTTAGTGAAAGTTGTGTAAAGTCATTAAGGAAACTTCTCTCTCTCTCTCTCTCTCTCTCTCTCTCTCTCTCTCTCTCTCTCTCCTTCCCTCTCTCCCTCCCCCCCTCCAGTTTCACATAAAGAAAGACAAGTTTTTTGTTTTGTTTCTTTTTTTTAGAAGACAAGAAAGGGAGAAATGGGAGGCAATTGGGGTTAAATGATGTGGGGTCACATGGTTAGTACATGTCAAGTGTCTAAGTGTGGATTTGAACCAAGATCCTCCTGAATTCAGGCTGGTGATGTATCCATGGCACCATCTAGCTGCCCCTAAAGATATTTTTAATCTATTTTTAAAACATTGAATTATAGATTCTCATTTCATTCCCCTCCCCCCAACCCCCAAAGAAAGCAAGTAATTCAGTATAGGTTAAACGTGGCAGGCAAAACTTACACATAATAGCCATATGTGGGGGGTAAAATCAGACAAAAATCCTCAAAAATCATAAAGTTAAAAATAATTATGCTTCAATTTGTATTCAGACACCATCAGTTCTTTCTCTGTGGATGGTTTTTCATCAAAAGTCCTTCAGAGTTGTCTTAGATCATTGCATTGCCAAGAATAGATAAGTCATTCACAGCAAGTTATGGCTATTAATTTGTACTCAATACATTTCATTTTGTATTAGCCCATGCAACTCTTTCCAGGTTTTTCTGACAGCACCCTGCTCATCAGTTATTATAGTACAATTGTTTTCCATCATGATCACATACTCCAATTTGTTTAGCCATTCCCCAATTGATGTATACCCCCTCAATTTCTTTTTTATTTAATTAATTTATTTTTAGTTTTCAACATTCACTTCCATAAGTTTTAAATTTTCTCCCCTTTCCCTGTGCAAGACACTATGCAATCTTATACTCTGCACAATCATTCCAATTAAACACATTTCGTATTAGCCCTGTTCCATAGAAAAATTATAATGAAAGGGAGAAATCATGATAAAGAAAACAAAACAAATCAAAAAAGAAAATAGTCTGCTTTACTCTGTATTCTGACTCCATAGTTCTTTCTCTAGGACATTCCCTCAATTTCTAATTCTCTACTCCCAGAAAAGAGCTACTAGAAATCTTTTTTGTACATTGATCTTTTCCTTTTTTTATGTCTTTGGTGACACATATTTAGTGGTATTACTAGGTCAAAGGGTACATATGGTTTTATAGTACTGTGGGCATAGTTCCATAATTGCTCTACAGCATGGTTGAATCAGTTCATAAGTTTACCAAGAATGCACTGATGTCTCATTTTTTCCCGTATGCCCTCCAATATTTATCATTTACATTTTTTATCCTATTAACCAATCTATTAGGTATGAGGTAATACCTCATCAGTCTCTTTACATATCAAAGAATTTATATACATGTACTGTCAAAAGTTACTGCTGTATTCAAAATTAAGTGCCAGCATCAAAATGAAAGTTGCCTTTATATAGTAGAATATAAGTTGAGAAAAGAAAACAGTTAAAATGAAGAAAATTATTCAATATTTTATTTAGAGAACATAATAAAGTAGATAGTAAAAAAACAAACAAAACTACTGTTATAAGGGGAGTAGGAGAGAGCCTTTAAGCTATCAGTATCTGTGACATTCCTGTTCCATAGTTGGGCTGTGGCCAGTTCCCTGGTCATTCCCAAGTAAACACCTTTCTGAAACTGGCAGATGCTTCTCTAATATAAAAGAGGTTGACTTTGAAAAGGAGATAGTCAGTTTCTTCTCCAAATTCATCCTGTTTAATGAAAGCTATGACACTTTACAATGAGGAACTAAGGAGGGACCTGAAACTGCAGTTATGCTGAGCAAATTGTATTTGGGTTTATTTGATTTGTTGCTTATAAAAAAAAATCAAAGCTATGAGACCATAACCAATTCTAATTTTCCAAAAGATCTCAAAGATATTGGAATAAACTATGCATTTGTAAGCCTTTAAGAACCCCTATCCTCCCCCCACGAAAAAGATAGTGATAAAATTAGTTAACGTTGTTTAATAAAACCTGGGATAAAATGTATAAAGAAAAATTCACCTAGAGTGAAGAGACAGTCTTAGATGTGATTGGAAAATAAATACTAGAAGAATGAAGCAATATGAAGAAAGTGAGAAGATTTCAACCCCACTGAAATATAAATGATTCGAAGAATTTTTAGAGCAATGCCCCTTTGATAATTGCTGCATGAATCCTTTCCCCAGTCATTATAAAGTTATGAAAGAAATTCCATATGACTTTGAAGGATTATATGGAAACTTAAATAAATATTAACTGATAGAGAAAATATTGCTTCTTTGATCTGTTTTAAACAGTTATGCTAAAGGCCTTTGTGAAAAAATAGCATCTACTCCTTTCTGAATTACCACCAAAAAGCCTCTGAATAAGAACAGATGTGTCTTTTAACTGCTTTCTTAAGGTACAATAGTAAAGTTAAGTTGGGAAAATAAATGGAATTGATTTGGCTTTTTGGGTGATTTAAAGAAATAGAGAAACCATTATGGGGAACTGGAACTGCCACCATGATTTTTTAACATGTTTTTTGTTGGTTTTTAGTCTTTTTAAGTAATGACTTTTAGTCTTATCTGACTCTTTGTGACTCCATTTGGGATTTTCTTGGCAAAGATACTCAAAGAGTTTGCCATCTCCTCCAATTCACTTCAGAGATAAAGAAACTGAGGCAATCAAGGTTAAGTGACTCGTCCAAGATCACACAGTTAGTAAGTATCTGAGATCAGATTTGAATTTGGGTTTTCCTGATTACAGGTCTGGCACTCTATCCACCATGCCATTTAACTGCCCTTTTGAAAATAGGCAAACTAAAGCCATCAGACCCTTAGGACAAATTACATTTAAATATTTCCATTATAAATTAAGAATTGATTTGGTTGAAATTTTTGAAACTAAAATATAATGTGATCTTATTTATAGTGTGATGGACTATTTGTACCTTCCTCTTAGGATTATTGGGAGAAGCCCATAATTGTGAAGCCCAGTACAATGCTGTACACACAGTGACTTGTGTAGAGGGTGAGTGCTGTCGTATTCAGTCCTTATAGGAATCCAATTGGAACAACCATTGTAGTTTTCACTTTAGGTATGAATGTCTGACCTCTCATAAGGCCACTAATCCATCATCCAAGTGAAATGCCATGTTATCCTGCAGTCTGAGGACTGCTATCATTGGATTCTTGTCTCTGCAAAAGCTGAAGGAATGACCTCCTGAAGATGAAGCTAGGATTCTGTTGACTTGATTTTTCATCTTGGTTAAACAAGACATTTTCCCATCTAGGTATATCTGAGCGTGGCTGTGATGCATGGACACTTACAATGAGCTTTTCTGCGTGATTGGCTGTTGACTATCACTCATACCAGAAATAAAACATGATTAAGGAACATTACTGATTCTACTATGTGCCTCTGTTTTTTCTCACAAATAAAATTCCAATGATTTGGAGAAGTGGATAATGATACCTCACTTTTTCATTGTAATAAACATAAGGGACAAATCCTATTGATAACTTTTGACTGAAAAATATATGCTAATATAGGACTACTACAGTGAAGAATCATTTTAGGTTGGCATTTGAATTATAAATTAATACGGACTATGAAGCCTTACAATGAATAGGATATTTAGTTTGTCAGATATAGATTCTATGACACCCTTTCATTTTGGCAACATGATCATGATATCATCTTGAATTGGGAATGAATGGAAATTGGATTTAAATAAAGATGAATGAGAGTGAATGTAGTTTTTTTTTTAATTAAATGGAATACACACTTTTGAGGAGCAACAAGACAGAGTGTGTCCACCACTGACTCACACATACAGATGGTTTTCATGGAATATACATTAGCCTATTGACCTCTATTATTGACAACTGCTAGCCTTGCTAATAAGAAGATTATGCTCAGAACTTTGTGCTTCAGAACCTCTTCATCTTAGATGTTTATCAGGATACCTTATAGTAAGTGTCCTCCAGGAGATGAGCATGACCATTGGGTTATATTAGACAATGGCACAAGTCCTGGAAAGGGGGTACATAAACCTTCCTGAAGACTGAGAGAACAGTAAGGAAAGTAGGCAGAGTCTTAGGGGCTCAACAATGGGACTTTTGGACTATGCCAGCCATTGGAGGAGGAAAAGAGGGAGAGAGGAGGGTCTGAAGGGTGCCAAGGTCATCCTTTTAATATAATGCCCAATCATCATAGGTAAACCACTGAAGGAGAAAAACGGAATGGCGTCCTGTTGGGAACTCTCAAAGTGAAAACAGCAGGCAGTCTGTGGACTCATAAATGGGGAAGGGAGATAGAATTCTCATTACAAAATAGATGTGAAAGGCTCCACTTATTATTACAAGGGACAGACTTCAGAAGGCAATCAGAGCAATAGAGGTGAGTCTCACATTTCAGAGCATAGGAACAGGCAGTCACATAGGAAAGGTATTTCTCCCCAGGTGTGCAGGGTCAAATGTTCTAGACCTTAGCAGCAGAAGCTGGGTACTAGGAGAGCAATGAGACACTCATTGTGACTCTTCAGGCAGGTTCAATACATGGCTAATTAAAGTCACCCAGAATTAAAGACTTGTCCTCTTTTGATATATTGATGATGGAGGTCTCTAGATCTTCAAAAATGTTTCTATGACCTCATCACGGTGCATCATAGTGGGGACTTCTCTTTAATAGCCTGATCTTCCTCTGCAAGATGGTCATGCACCTGACATTCAGCGTGGCTTCAGAAAGGGCCACAGAATGGTCAGTATAGTGTTTGCTGCCTGAGAAATTCAAGAGAAGACAGGAAAAGAGCACAATTATACACAGTGATCTGACCAAAGTCTTTGATACTGTCAGTCATGAGGGCTTATGGAAACTTGTGTCAAAATTTGGTTTCCTGGGGAAGTTCATCAGTATTGTATGTCAGTTTCATAGTATGCTTGCCTTGGTTCTGGTTAACGGACAATTCTCTGATGCTTTCCCAGTCACCACTGGAGTGAAACAAGACTATGTGCTTGTGTGCTTGCTGCCATGCATTTTTGCATGAAGTTTTCAGAAACGTTGTTAGATTCCTTCAAGGAGGATGAACATACCATCAAGGACAACTATTGTACTGATGATAAATCATTCAATTTAAAAGACTACAAGCAAAGACTACAGTAGAGGGAGAATGGTGCATGATGTTTTTGTTTACAGATGATTGTGCGCTCTATGCAGCCTCTGTAGCTGCGATGCAACAAAGGAGTTGATTCTCTACTTCATGGACTAATGGCCTTATAATTAACACTAAAAAAATACAGGTGCTCCACCAACCAGTGGGAAACCATCCACATGTGGGAGCATTAGTCACAGCAAATAGAAATGTTTTCAGTATTATGATAAATTCATTTACCTTGGCAGTGTACATTCCAGGGATGTACACACACTGATAATTAAGCACAGACATTGTCAGAGTTAGCTCAGTGGTTAGAAGGCTCAAAGGAAAGTGTGGGAAAGAAGAGGTAGTAGATGCATTACCAAACTGAAGGTCTATAGAGCCGTTATGCTGACCTCATTGTTGTATGTCTGTGAAACCTGAACAGTCTACCAGTGCCATGCCAGGAAAGTGAATCATTTCCATTTGAATTATCTTAGGAAGACTCTGAAGATCACCTGGCGGGATGAGGTAGGTGGACACTGAGGTCCTTTCTTGAACTAAACATTCAAACTATCCATCATTCAAAGAGTGCAACTGTAATGGGCTGGGCACATAGTTTAAATGCCAAATGTATGTTTACCTAAAAGGCTATTTTATGGAGAACTCACACACGGCAATCACTCACATGATAGTCAGAAGAAATGATATAAAGACACTCTCAAGGTCTCTTTAAATAAATTTAGTATCGATTGCCAGACATTGGAGACAGTAGCATAGGATCACCCAGCACTGTGTGCCTTCATCAAAGAAGGTGCTCTGCTCTATGAGCAAAGCAGAATTTCAGTATCTCCAACGAAATGAAAGATCCACACATTTAGAGTATCCACCCCAAATGTTCACACAGACTATATTTGCCCTACCTGTGGTACAGGGTTTGCATTGGTCTGTTTGTCCACAGTCACATGCTGTAACTTGACTCTAACACAGGATGTCATTTTAATACTCTTCCAGAAGTAAGGATAACAAGCAACCACAAAGGGCTAATTAGACCTGTCATGTGGAAGGTCATGGGAGCCTTGATTTAGAGCTAAGAGAGACCTTTTTTTTCTAATTAAAGGGGCCATCCCTTCACTCACCTCTTAAAGAGGCTTATCCTTTGAATGGGTGTTACCTCACTTTAGTGAGTACCTGAAAAGGCCTTAGCCTAAAAGGGCCAGGATCCCTCATTGCATCCTTGACCATCTCCAGTCATCCTGATGAATATCTGGTCATTGGACCAAGAAGGCTCCGGAGGAGAAAGTGAGGTTGGTGACCTTGCATAGCCCTCCCATGCTCAAATCAACGTCAGCTACAAGTCATGTCATCATTTCTTCAATGTCATGATACTCTGAAAACGAAGGACAAACACAAGGTAAGACTTGAGAGATCATCTAATCCAACCTGTTCAATAAATAGATGAGAAAACTAAAGCAAAGAGATGTTAACTGGCTTACCCAAGATCACACAGCAGGAGGAAAATACAGGATTTCAGGTAGTAATTTGACTACAGATCCAGTGCTCTATCCACTGTGCTTATTTACCTTTCATATTAAGTTTAATTAAGTCATACTATATTCAGAACACTGCATGAGTCACTGAGGACAGAAAGACAAAATAAAGCCATATTTTACTTAAAGAAAGTCATATTCTATATTTTCTTACTAGACAAGAGAGTAGTTAAGAGAATCTTTGACAAAAATGAGCCTTTTATTGTTTAAAATGACTTTGTAAGATCTTTAAAAAATACTTTTGAGATCCTTACAAACAAGCAAAGTCATGTATCATTGGATTGAAATGTTAAATATTTAATTACCATTTCTAATATATAAATCATATTTCCACTCTGTGTCATTATTTTCTTTCCAATTCTTTTAGCCTCATTCAAAGATTAATTCCATCTTTGCTATCCACACAATGATGACCTGTAAAAAATGGTGAATGATATTCATATTTATTGAGAGGAATGATTGCATTCGTCATTGCCCCTATAGCAATAATTCTCATTTTTCTCTATGGATTCACCAAGATAGTTCACAGTAAATCATGGCAGAACCTGTCAGGTAACATTTATTGTGTGTCACCTCAGTACTGTAAATAAGACTATTATCCTGAACTATGTTAAAATATGCTTCCATTTGAGGAAGAAGGGAGAAAAATTCTTTTCTATTTAGGCATAGCTAGGTTAATTCAAAATTATGGAATTTCAAAATTACGTTACACCCTTAAGCACACAACTCATTACCCCATAGCTAAGAATATTGTAGCATAAGTAATGGGAAAAAATCAGATATCATTCATACAAGGAGTATCACAGATTAAGAGTCAAGGGGGATTTTAGAAGTCATTTCATCCAAGACTTTCATTATTCAGATGGTGAAACAGAGAAGTGGCAGAACTGAGACTTGAACTCAACATTGTTTTTCAACTCTCCTTTCTTCTTCCATTGCACATATTTATATACTAAAATTCTGTCCAATGGGAATACTGAAATATGCAAACCAGATAGATTTAGATACTTTGTCATTTTTAATCCTTTCAAAGGCTGAATAGCACAAGGCATATGATTTAATTCATGTATCTAAAATGGCAATTTGGGAATTTGTCTTTAATGTTGTTTGTAGATATCATCAGTGTCTTAGCTCTTCGCGGGGTGTGTTGTGTGACAATTCGCCCACTATGATTTGAAAGAGTCAGAGCTTGCTGCTACTTCCATAAGGCCTACTCCATGAAAAAAAATATACAGAAACATTTTCTGTATCAATTCATCCTTACAGAATTATAGGCAACAAACTCCTCTTGATCTTAAATCTTTCCTTTCCCACTCCTTCCATTTACTTGATCTTAGTGAAATTTACCTCCTTCAGATCAAACATCCCTGTATGTCACTTGTTTTAGTACTGGCTACCCCTTCATTCTTTCTCTATGGTTCACAGATCAAAAGAGGAGAGCTGGAATATTCCTTGCTCCCTATTGCTACCTCCATGTTCTTCTCCTTCCTTTATCAGTAATCTCTCTTCCTTTGAGGTTAATTTTAATCATATCTACCCCTACACCCAATCAAAATTCCAATAGCTGGTCATTCCCCTTCTTTCCTCAATAAGTTCTGTACTTGGATCACAATTATTCCTGTCCTCCCCAACTTCTGCACTCATAATACAGGATTTTAACATCTTTATTGAGTCTGCTTCAAACATCCTAACCAATCAGTTCCTGATGTTACTCCTATAAGTTTCTCCTCCATCCAAGCTCAGCCACACACCAAAATGGTCATATCCTTGATCATGCCAACAAATACAAATGTATCACCTCTGTGTTCAAGAATTCTGAAACCCCTTAGTCAAAACAAATTTACTGTTTTTTTACTCTCCTTTTGCTTTCTCTTACAAAATTCTATGTTTTATCCAATCAAGGATGTCCAGTCTCTTCACTCTTCAATTCTCTTTCAAGATATCTCCCCTGCATTACCAACTTTCTCCTCTTTTTCCCTATATTTATCCTTTGTTAAAAATACATTCAATATTATGTAATTCTGTACTTTTGAATGTCTAGTCCTTTATCATATCACTGATTATACCCAGTCACGGCTCAGTCTTAGATCACTTCCACCATTTATCACCTCCATTCCCACATATGTGATCCTGAATGAAGGTGAAAGAAGTCATCAAAATGTACAAACCAACAGAGAATAGCAAAATGTAGAAACCATTGTACATTTGTACATTACATATTGGCACAGACTAATGCAAGCCTCAACTGGGTGTTCACTGCTTCTAGACCTACTATACCTTCCTTATAAAGTCACTCCCCACCTTCCATAGTGGCTGTTCTAAACCTTTTACCCCTCTTCTAACCTTTCACAGATCCCCTAAACCCCACTCTAGCATGTGAAAAATCTTGTTTCATATTTCACAGGAAAAATTGAGGCCATTCCCTGTAAACTCCTTCTCCTCCCCTCTTCCTTATCTCCTATCATTCAAGTGCCTTTTGTCACTCTCTCCTTCACACATTTCTCATTTGATCCTTCCATCCACATTAAATGTCATGATACACCTCTTTTTTAAGCTAAACTCCTCAAAAAACGCCTTCTAGGATAGAGTCTCCAATCTCACTCTCTTCTTAACATTTTCAGTCTGTCTTCCGACTTTATCATGCCACTAAAAGTGCTGTCTCCAAAGTTATTAACAATCTGTTAGTAGCCAGATCCAATACCCTTTTCGTAATTACCATTCTCTTTGACACTCTGCAGGCTTTGGCTCTACGGATCATTCTTACCTCCTTGTTAGTATTTTGTAAATTTTGGGGACAGCACTCTCACATAGATTTCCTTCAACTTATCTTGCTGGTCTTTGTCTATTTCCTTCCCCCAGATCATATCTTCTAACCATAATTGTCCCTTAGAATTATGTCCCAGTTCTTCTCTCCTTATATTGCTTCAGTTGGTGATCTCATAAGCTCCCAGGGATCTAATAACTATCTCTATGTTGATGATTCTTAGATCTACCTCTCCTGTCCCAGTTTCTCTGCTGACCTCCCATCTCACATCTACAACTGCCTTTCAGCATCTTGAACTGGAGGTCCAGTAGAAATCTTAAGCTCAACATGTCCAAAACAGAACTTATTTCCTCCTAAACCTTCACCTCACCTACGTTTTCTGTTACTGAAGGAAACAACAGCATCCTTTCATTCCTCAGGCTTCCTTATGAGTTATTCTGGGATACTCAAACTCTTTCATGTCCCATTTTCTATATGTTGCTAAAACCTAAGCCTTTCTCTCCTTTGACACTGACAACAGATTATAGCATTACCCTATTTTGAATCTGACTTCCCCAAATCTCTACCTATTTCAGTCACTAAAATGATTTTTCTAAAGTGCCATCAGGATCCATACCCCTAAAATCAAACTTCTGTGACACCCTATTGCTCTCAGGATCAAATACAAAATTCTCTTATTGACACTCAAAACCTTTTTCAACCTGTCTTCTATCTTTCTAATGTTCTTCCACCTTCCTCTCTGACAGATCCTCATCTGTCCAGTGACACTGGCCTCTTGGTTGTTATATGCAAAAGATGCTCCATTTATTGGTTCTGATATTTTGTCTGGCTGCCCTCCATATCTGAAATACTCTTCTTTTTCTGTTTTGACTACTGACTTCTCAACTTCCTTTAAGTCTCAACTAAAATCTTAACTTCTACAGGAAGACTTTCTTAATCCCTTTTGATTTCAGTGCATTCCTTGTATTATTTATTTTCTATTTATCTTTTATATAGATTGTTTTGTTTATATTTCTTCATATGTGTTCTCCCCATTAGGTTGTAAGCTCCTTGGGGACAGGGGTTGCCTTTTACCTATTTCTTTACATCTAGTTCTAATTACAGTGTGTGGTACATAATGGATGCTAAATGAATATTTATTGATTAATTGACTGAACAATATTACAAAATTTGAGAGCTGATAAAGATCCATGATATCACTGAGGCCAACACATGAATGTAATGAATCCTTCCTAATACACAGCTCCTTCTTGAAGATTTTCAAAGAGAAGCAACAATAATCTCTTAGGAAAGACAATCCTCCTTTTGGATGTCTCTAATTGTCCAATTGCTTTCCTGAGATCTAGGATATATTTCTATCTATTCAAATCTGATACTAGTTTCTTTATTGGGGGCCAAACATTACCTTTTCATTCTTTTTCTGCAGGATAATCCATCAGGTACTTGAGGAAAGTATTTTGTACTCATTTCCACTTTCTCTCACCATCTCTTTTCGAGAATAAGTACTACAGTTTTCTTCAAATGATCCTTAACTGACATGATCAAAAAGTCCATTATAATTCTAGTTGCTTCTTTTTGTATACTTTTAAGATTATAAATGTCCTTCTGAAATTTTTGTCCCCAGAACTAAACAAGGCACTCTACAAGAAGTCTTAGAGCCATGGGTTGGTTTTTGTCCTTCTTTCTCTAAGAGGGCCAAAATGACATCACTAGGATACAGTCATGTTTCAGTGTGTCCAACTAAGGCTGAACAGAATGAAATTACTTGGGAATGCTCTACCACAAGTCAGGCAGAAACAGTCCATGTGAACGTTTTGAGTAGATAGTCTACGTTTACATATCCTGCATTTCCTTTGAGCTGTTTCAATCCTGTTTGCTCATAGAGAGCATCACCTTCTCTGATGTGAGAATACCATGACAAGCAGTCCTGTGACAAGGTCTTCCATGTCACATGATAAATTCCAATGTTCTTAAGAGAGACCTTGAAAGTGTCCTTAAATGAAGATGAGATGACATCTTAGACATAGAGCACTGAGGGACCATCACTTTCCTATTACTAAAAGCTATATTTTTTCTTCAGTGATGCTCCCATAAAACAATGCTCAATTGATTTATTCTTGTAGTACACTAAAAGCTTCAGATATATGTGTGTGTATATATATATATATATATATATATATATATATATATAATACATATAGATAGATATAGATAGACATGAATATAGATATCTTTCTATATATAATTACTCTTTGATTATGCCTCCTTCATCTTAAATTTCTGATGTTTTTTTGTAGTGAATTACAAAATTGATATTTATCTGTACAGAATTATAGCTTGTGGGATTCAGCCCAGTGCTCTAGGTAGTGTGTGCCTTTTGGATTCTGACTATCATCCAATGCCTTAACTTCTCCCCACCAACTTTGCATGTTTGGAAAATTTGATGAAAGACAATGTCCTGGGAAAGTTAGAAGTGTTATCTAAGACAAAAGAGAAGAGATAGGCTTTTTGAGTAGTGGAAAAATCTTTTCTCCTATTTCTTCAAGGAAGGAAGAAAACATTTTTTTTTCCTTTTCTGGGAGCCAAGATGGCAGAGTGATCAGTAATTGCTATCTCCCTCCCCTTGTTAACTTTGAAGAGCCCAGAAAATATCTCCCCAGGAAGAATCCTGGAACAGTAGGAGCAGCAGAAGTGGTAAATAGTCAGCCTGTGAGGCTAGGAAAATTGCTAAGGAGGATCCCTCTTGCTGTGGCTGAAGGGGACCAGTGCAGGCCTGGAGCTGTTACAGACAGTTCCACCTCAGCGAACCAGGAGAAGATCTTGAGTGCCAGGGGAGTGAAACCCACAACTGCCATCACCAGGACCCCAGGCACACCTCAGCACCATAGGGGAATGGAGAAGACACTACCACAGATAGAATCACCAACCCTTGAGCTTGCCTATGCTCTAGCTCAGCAGAGGAGACCTCCTGTTGCCAGACCACCCCTCCCCCATGCTTAACACAGTTAGCTCCAGAGTAACTCTGGGGAAAACCCAAAGGACTTAGCCTGGTCTCTGCTTTCTAGCCAGCTCAGCACCAGGTAAGATAGAAGAAAATATAAAATATCTAATTGGAAAAAACAACTAACCTCGAAAATATATACAGGAGAGAAGAATCTAAGGATTAATGGTCTACCAGAACAACATGATGAAATAAAAGAGCCTAGATAATATCTTCCAAGAAATCATCAAGGAAAATTTCCCAGAAGACCTAGATCCAGATGACAAAATCATCAACGAAAGAATCTACCTTTCACTTCTTGAAAGGGATTCCAAACTGAAAACACCAAGGGATATTGTTGCCAAATTACAGAACTGTTAAGCGAAGGAGAAAATACTGCAGGCAGCCAGAAAGAAACAATTCAAATATCGAGAAGCTACAGTCAGGATCACACAGGACCATGTAGCTTCTACATTAAAAAATTGGAGGGATTGGAATATGATATTCTGTAAGGCAAAGTATCTGGGACTGCCACCAAGGATCAATTACCCAGCAAAGTTAAGCATAATATTTCAGGCAAGGAGATGGACATTCAGTGAAATAAGGGATTTCCAGACCTTCCTGATGAAAATGTCAGAGCTCAATAGAAAATTCGATCTTCAAACACGGATCACAAGAGAGGCGTAAGAAGGTAAACAGGAAAAAAAACAACAACTTGCTATTCAATATGGGCAATCTGTTTACATCCCTATAATTGAAGATGATACTTGTTAATCTTGAGAATTGTGTATTTATTATGATATATATATATATATATATATATATATATATATATATGAGGGATATATATAGATAGAGGGAGCAGTATAAAGTAAATGATGTCATGATAAAAATGTGATTTAAAAGTATGAAGGGATTGTAATGGGAGATGTGAAAGGGGGAGTTCAAAAAAATAAATTACATCATAGGAAGAGGCACAAAAATATATTATAGTAGAGGGAAAGGGGGAGAGAGATGAGCATTATATGAGAGTTACTCTCATCTAATTGAGTTCAAGGAGGGAACCACAAACTCAATTAAGTCTAGAAATACAACTAGCTCTATAGGCAGTAGGAGGGGAAGAGGGGAAGAAAAGGAAAGGGAGGCTAAAAGAGAAGGAAGAAGTAATAAGGGAAAAGGGGATTAAAAGGGAGGGTGGCTGAGGGAGGTAGTTGTGAAAAATTAAAACTCTATTGTGGAGGAGAAGGGTAAAGAGAGAACTAAAAGTATAAAAGAGGGGAAAGGGGATGGAGGGAAAGACACAGATGGCAATCCTAATGGTGAATATGAATGGGATGAACTCTCCCATAAAATGGAGATGGATAGTAGAATGAATTAAAAACAACATTTCAACAATATGTTATTTACAAGAAATACATTGAAACGAGGTATACACACAGGCAAAGGTAAAAGGTTGGAGCAGAATATATGCTGTTTCAGCTGATGTAATAAAAGCAGGAGTAGCAATCCTAATCTCAGACAAAGCAGAAGCAGAAATAGATCTAATCAAAAGAGATAAAGAAGGAAACTATATCCTGCTAAAAGCAAACAGGAATTAAATGACATGCCTGGCATCATGCAGCTAGTCAGTGTCTTAGGCTGGATTTGGGCTTAGATGTTCCTTACTTTTATCCCAGGACTTTATCCACTGTACCACTGTCAGGCCAAGCTTAATACCAGAGAATAAAGAAAAGACCATGAAACATACTCCTCTCTTATAGATAGAATGGTGGTGGTGGTGGTGGAGGTGATGTGTGCATGTGTGTGTGTGTGTATGTGTGTGTGTGTGTGTGTGTGTGTGTGTGTATGTGAGCATGGATGTGCAATGGTATATATATACGAATACATATGTGTGTGTGTGTGTGTGTGTGTACGTGTGTATGAAATGCTGCATAGAGTTTTGGATAGAATTATCTTATTTCATTAAAAAAGGATGAAATACTGAGAAAGTGAATGGAATGAAAAAAAACAAAAGAAAATGAAAAAAATATAAAATGTAAAATTGTAATCCCAGAGCATCATACTTAACTTTCTGCATATAAATTACTCAAGTCATCTCCCTTTTGAAACTACAAGCAATTTCACTTGCTTCTATGCTGGGTCATTTGAAAGTCTAGTGTAGACAAGACTTATACCTCCTTGGGTAGTAAATGTCCTTTGGATTTATCTTCCTCAAATATGTATATCTGAATTATTGCCATGTCCTGTTGTGCTCATCCTTGGAGTATTATGAAGTTGAAACCAGTCTATATCAAAACTTATCTTTTTTTTCTTTCTTTTTAACAGTGAAGCTGCTGTTGAGGATGATTAAAATTCAATTGAGTCCAATATTAAGGACAAACTATTGCAACTACTATTTTAAGAACAGGGAGATACGCTGTTTAAGTAAATCCATCTCCTAATGACCATAGAGCTAACAGTCTAGAAGAGTGATATCAAAGGTTCAGAGATAATTATAATGCAAAATTAAGAAGGTGAGGTTAAAATTACTCAGAAGAAGCAATGATATTAATATAGTGCCATTCTGTGCTATCCATATCCATGCATGTTTTTTTCAATGTGCTCTAGGCTTATTTAGAATGATTTGCCATGTTGACTTCACTCCTGACAGTGTCTCCTTCAGCTCATCTCTGTGTAGATTAATCTCACATCTATGTCTCCAGGTCTCTTCTCTCTTTTGGGCATCAGCACCTCACAAGACCCTTTGATTAGTTTGTCTTCTCAGTATGTTGAACTTACCTTGTCAGAAAACATAGTAATGCTAAATTTCACGTAGATAGTCAATTGGCAAACATAGCTGTAGATCAGAATTCCCTTGAGAGCTCTGCCAGCCTCATTCTCCCTGGCAATGAGGTTTACAGGTATGCATCACCATGTTTTCTGTTTTTTTTTTAAATTTTCAACCACTGTTTTTCTATATTTCTATATGACTAATGCTATTTCATTATGGATTTGAAATTTAATCTCCCCACACTAACACTCCCTCCAATATCTCAAACAGTCATTGAATTATGCTCTTTAAAAGCCCGAATTTTAACTTTTTTTAAAAATTACAACTATTCTTAGAAATGCAGAATTAAAGACAACAAAAGAAAGCAATGAAAGATATGTATGAGATGAAAATGAGCACTTAATGACCAAAGTAGGGAAATCATCTCAATGCAAATTCATACAGTTATAGCCATTAAAGTTGCACTTCAAATACTGCTCAGACAACTGAATCTAAACGTCCTGTAGCTCAGAAGAGAGGACAGTATCATAGAAATGACTTTCAGATATATCCACAGAGAAATTATCCAAGGGAAACAGTACTGAGAGGAAAGAGAATAAAACAAAGACAATCTTGAAAAACCCAAATCATAAGGGAGAGGAGTTTGAATAATCACCACATATTGTAGAAAATGAGTCAGCTTCAAGTTGGAAGAAAATTGGGGTGTGTGTGTGTGTTGGGTGGGTCATGGATCTGAATTTAAGAGGAGGTTACAATAGATAATAAATGAATAACGTGACAAAATGGAATGTTGGTCTTAGATGCCCTGAGTTCAAATCCTAGAACAGACAGTAATTAGCTTGTTGCCACTTGTGCATGTGGCTGAACCTTCCCAAACCTCAGTTCTTTTTCAGATAAATCATAAATTCTTAAGAATAAAACCTTTTGATTTCCATCATTGTAACTTCAGTAATGAATGTAAATCCTTGTGCATATTAACCCTGAATAAAAGTTTGTTTTTTGAATTGAATTTGATTATGCAATGTATAGAGAAGGAAAAACAAAACTTTCTTACTGGGTCTTTTGGCTAAAGTTTCATGGGAAAGAAAATATCTTTGAATTGAGCCTAAATGAGTTGACAAAATCACTAAATTAAAGTGATTTACCTAAAACCATTGAAAAGTGGAATTTCAATTGCTTATTATCACTATATCACATTTCAATAGATCTTTAAAGTTTATAAAGCACTTTTTAAAAGAATACTGATTTATGTATGAATATGCTTAATGTAAATGAGGAAAATAAGGCTCATAAAAAAGAAATTATATCCTCAATGTGGGTAAAGAAAAGAAAAAAACTTACAATGATTTTATAATCTACAAAAATCCTATATCTTTATAGGGAAACTGCAAATATCAAGAACATTTTAAGTGATTACTATATTCTTGGTTGTGTGATAAGCACTAGAAAGAGAAAAATATGTCCCCTGCCTTTAATCTGTTCACATTCTAATAGAAGACACATTTGTAAATAGTAGGTTTATACATGATAAATACAGAGTTAGTGGAAGGTACTCTGAGAGAAAAAAATATTCAATCTATAAACATTTGTTAAGTACCTACTTTGTGCCAGGCACTGTTCTAAGTGTTGAGGATTCAAAAGAGGGTAAAAGATAACCCTTGCCCTCAAGGAGCTTACAATTTAATGAGGGAAGATAACATGAAGAGAGAGAGAGAAAGAAAAATAGGTAGGCAGATAGATCTATAGATAGATCAATAGATGATAGACAGACAGATAGATAGATAGATAGATAGATAGATAGATAGATAGATAGAATTACATAGGAGAAAAAAAGGAAATAACAAGCTTTTGGAGGACTTTCTGACCCATCCCACAATAATCCTTTCTTTGTGACCCTCTGACCCAGCCTAGATTTTAATTGTCTGGCTCACCTGAGGTTACTTGCCACTTCTTAATCCCATCCAGACCCTTCCTCAGTTGCCTCTGGACTACCCCAGGTTACTTGACTTTCCTCTAACCCCTCCAGATATTTTCACATTCTTTTTCTGTAAAATACTACCAATCTTGCAACAGTTAAATTGCTCAGATTCATTAGAAATTTCACTGTTTAACTATAACTAGTGTTATAATAAAACCTCATTACTCTGACTGAAAGTGTGAGTGGTCAAATGCTTTGAAGACAAACCTGCCCTGTACACTTGAATTTTGGGATTACTAGCACCCCAAACTGCAATAATGGTAGTTACTTATTAAATGCTTATTGTCAGGAATAGGAAGATGCAAGATGTCCTTAAGTGCATGGGAAGGGTGTTGGTTGGTTGGTTGGTTGTTGTCCTTCATTCCCAAAGAGGAACAAAATGACATCACCATGATAAAGTCAAGTTTCAATGTGCCTGACTGTGGCTGATCAGACCAACATGAGCTCAGAGTGCTCTACCACAGACTGTGCAGAGATCATCCATGTGAATATTTGGGGTGAACATTCCGAATTTGCCTACCTTTCATTTGTTTGTGCTATTTCAATTCTATTTTGCTTATACAGCACAGTACCCTTTCTGATGTGGGCATGCCATGTTGAGTGGTCCTGTGCCTGTGTCTCCCTTGTCATATAATCAAAATCAAAGTTCTTGAGAGAGACCTTGAGAGTGTCCTTGTATCACTTCTTCAGACCACTATGTGATCACCTACCCCATGCAAGTTCTCCATAAGGTAGTCTGTTGGGAAAGCTGAAATTTTGCATTCAAATGCGACCAGCCCATTGAAGTTGCACTCTTGGAAGCATAGCTTGAATATTTAATACTTACCTTTTAATAAATGTTTTTTGATAGTAATAGCAAGACACAAAATATCCTTAAGTACATGGAGAGGGTGTAGCCAGTATGAAATAGTCAGTTCTCTGCTACAAATAGCACCATGACAGCTTAGGGGAAAATGGATTCCGATGGAGGGAGATTTGAGATATGGAGACCCATCAGAAGGCTACACTAGTAGTCCAGGCAAGAATTGAAATGGACCAGTCCTTGGGCTATAATTATTTGTGCAGAAAGAAAGGGACACAGGGAAGAAATATTGGAAAAGTCAATATTTGGCAATCAATTGCACCTGGTGAAAATTAACATGAAGAAGTAAAACGATGAATCTGAGATTTGAAGCCAGGGTTACTGGCAGTATGGTGGTGCTCTCAAAAATAATAAGAAAGTTAGGAAAAATTGTGGAAGAGCTTCAGTTATTAGTGTCTGTCATTCATTCTCTAAGAGGATCATAGGATCAGGAAGTTAATGCCATCACTGGCAAGGGAATTGAATTGGAGTGAAGGTGGGCTGGGTAAAGTCATCAGCCTCACCTCTTCTGGAAGCATCTGGGTCCAGTGGCAAGAAATGAATCAGGACAACTGGAGATGGCCCCCTGTAGAGCAATAAGCAAGTTGGGGAGAGAGGAAATAATAAGTTTTTTTAAATTTGTTATATTTCATACAAGGAATAATAAGCATGCCAGTTTGGCTTCAACACAGAGTTCATTAAGGGGAATAATGTACAATGAGCTTCAAAAGGTTGTCTGGAGCCAAATTTCAAAGGGCTTTAAATACTAAACAGCAGAGTCCATATTTTAATCCCTGAGACAAGAGGGAAACACTGGAGCCATTTAACAAAAGTATGCCCCTCCAACCCCACCTCCTGCAATTGATTATACCACATTGTTTTAATTGCATTGGGCTGGGGAACATGATGACAGTATTTTAAAATGTACTATTGCAGTTGACATATTTGCCAGCGTATAAAGAAAATTAATGGTGCATTAGAACTAGCCAGGGACAGGCATCTATATGCACACATGGGTACATCAGCCATGGGCCCCCAAACTGTAACTCATGAAAAATCAATAACGAATTAAGATTAGTCACTAGGGCAACTTTACAAGTGGATTGAGAGTGAAGGGAACAGTATGATCTACAGTAAGATTAGAAGAAAATGCAAAAATGCTCTTTCCTTTCTTTGAAGCTCATCCCATCTTTATGTACTGAGAATATAAGGCACAATTCAGAACTATTCAATGTGAGAACAGGATTGCTCTCTCTTTCCTGTTTCATTTCGCCTATCCCTCTTATCCTTAAAAACCTTGTTCAATACACATTTTTTCCATGATGCCTTTTCCAACTTAGATGTTGGATCCTACAACAAATCAAGGACTAAAGCAGTCAATAAAAAGTGTTGAGTAATGTCTAGGGATACTGAGGATACAAAGATATTTGAGGGATGATCCCTACTCTCAAGTTGCTTACACTCTAATGGGAGAAACTGCATGAAAATAGCATGTAAAAGGAAGGTAGACATATATATGATGTATCAGCAGTCATTCAAAGAGAAAAGGCAATAGAATTCAGAGGGATAGGGAATTACTTCCTATAGAAGAAAATATTTTACCTGAGAGTTACTTGAAGGAAGTCAAGGAAGCCAACAGACTGAGATGAGGAGGGAATACATTCCAGCTGTAAGTGAGAGTCAACCAAAATGCCTAAAGTTGGGAGGACAGTCTGCAAGGAACTGTAAGCAGACCAGAGTCAATGGATCATAAAGTACACATGGGAGAGTAAAGTTTCAGAACACTAAAAAGGGGAGCACAGTTTCCGAAGAACTTTGAACACCAAACAGAGGACTTTGTAAATTATCATGAAGGAGATAGCTGGAGTTTTAGAATAGGGTTTGGGCAGTAATCAAGTCAAAACAGCAATTTAGGAAGATCATTTCAAAGGCTTTACCAATAAAGCAGAAATTAGTTGGTGGAGAAGACAGAGCACTGGGTCTAGATTCAAATGCTGCTTCATCAACCTGAGCTTTGTGTCCTTGGCCAAGCGACTTTGCTCTGTCTGCCTCAGTTTATTCATCTATCAAATGGGAATAAAAATAGCCCCTACCTCCCTGAGTTGTGAGGATCAGATGAGATAATATTTTTAAAGGACTTAGTATAGTGCTTGGCCCTAAATAGGTAATCATCATTTTCATTATTCTTAGTAATTTGTGGAGACAAAGAACTAAATATAAAATGGCTGCCAATCAAGTGGGGAATAAGTAAAAGAAAAACTATAGAATTAAGACTTCAGAAAAAAGATGGGAAGATCTGTATGAAAATTTTTCTCAAATTTTTCAAAAACTTTCTTCAGTACCACAATTTGAAAGTGTCAGTTCTGCCACACTCAGCTTTTCTTATACCATAGTTCTCAAAACTACTGGAAAAACTGTAGCTTTGACCATTCAGAGCTTTGTCAACAAAGTGATGTCTCTGCATTTTTAGTGTGCTGTCCAGATTTTCCATAGCCTTTCTTCAAAGTAGCAATCATGTTTTCATTTCATGGATGTATTTACTATTTGCAGTGATCTTTGAGCCGAAGAATATAAAATATGACAGTGCTTTCATTTGTTTCTACTTCAATTTACCAGGAAGGGATGGAACCATTTGCCAAGATCTTACTGCTCTGTGACATTAAACTTCAAGGTAGTTTGTATACTCTCCTCTTCCACTTTTATCAAGGAGCATCTTAATTCTTCTTTACTTTTTGACATCCAGGTGTTATTATCTGTATGTCTGAAATGGTTGATATTTCTCCCAGAATCTTGAATTCTGGCTTTTGATTTGTTCAGCCTGGTATTTCGCATGATATATTCTGCAAATAAGTTTAATAAATAAGGTGGCAATATAAAGCCTTGTCATATTCCTTTCAAAATCTTAAAACTATCAGTTGTTTATTTTCAGTTTAAGTGTTGCTTTTTGGCCCATATAAAGGTTCATCAGGTGAAAATTAAGATAATCTGGCACTTTGTAAGTCAGATGCTTTAGCATAGTCAATAAAGCAAAAATGGATATTTTTTTTGGTCTTGTTTTCTGAAACTCCTGTAGTTTCTCCATATTCCAATGGATGTTGACAGTTTGGCCTCTAGTTACTCATTCTCTTCAAAAACATGTTGCTTTTCTGGTAATTCTCATCTCCCATATAGCTGAAGTCTAACTTGCGTAGCATTAAACACAAGTTTACTGGCATGTGAGATGAGCCTAAATGCTTGGTAATTTGAACATTCTTTGGCATTACTCTACTTTAGGACTGGGATATAAACATTTTTGTTTGTTTGTTTTTTTGCCAATCCAATGGCCATTGTTGAGTTTTCCACGTTTGCTAATGCATTGAGTACATAACTATTACAATATCATCTCTTAGAATTTTAAGTAGCTCAGTTGGCATTCTAACCCCACCATTAACCATATTGTTAGCAATGCTTCATAAGGCCCACTTGACATCATTCTCCGGGATGTCTGTCTCTAGATTAGTAACCACACAATCATGGTTATCAGTAACATTAAGATTTTTTTTTTTGAGTGTGTAGTTCTGTATATTCTTACCATCCACCTTAACCTCTTCTACTTCTATAAGGTCTTTACCATTTTTCTCTTTTATCATGGCAAATTTTTTTCATAAACTTTCCCTTGATATGTCTAATTTTCTTGAAGAGATCTCTTGTCTTTACCACTTGTAATGGTAACTTAAATGGAAAATCTTTCATATTCATTAATAGATCCATGTAACTTGCCTTGGTTACATGGAAACCTGAGTTACATGAGTCTGAGTCACATGGAGCCTGCGGTGGAAGGAGTTTACTGAATGGGTTTAGCAGGAAGAGGCATAGCTGAGAGGAAGTTAGTCTTGTGAGCGGTCAGATCTAGGAAGGATGCAGGCAGCTGGCTAGTGTGAGTTAAAGAGTTTGTGATTTTGTTTAAGGGAACTGATTTGTGGGAAGCCTAGCAGGGGGAAGGCTTGGGAATGGTATATTTCTCTGCATTGTTATTGCATGTAGATTTTTGTTACTATGATGGATTTGGTTTCTGGTGTCTGAAAAAATGTTTTATTTCTGTTTTCCATGTGGAGAATCTGTTGCATTTCTCGATTCTGAATCATGTGGTGATATTCATGACTGCTGTAGGCTCTAGAAAGTTTGCTTTGACGGTAGCACATTATATTATTTTCTTCTCTTTCTGTGCATTGCTCATTAACCTTATCTCTCTGCTATTCTCTGAAATCCAGAATTCAGTTGGGTATAAATTTTCCTTTATTCTATAATGTCTACTTTCCTTCTTTGCTGAACTATTTGTAAAGCCTTGTCAGATAGCCATTTTGCTATCTTTTCTTTTTCTTTGGAATTTTTTTTATGTTGTTGCTGTTGCTGACTCCTGTTCATCATTTCAAACTTCTATTCATAGTTATTCAGAGACTCTATCTATCCATAAAATCTATCCATCACTTATACTTCACATTCATAAGGGATGTTTTTCAGATCATACTTTTATGGTCTGAAGGTTTCCCAGACTTTCTTCAACCTAGATCTGAATTTTAAAGAGAGAAGCTCATAGTCTGAGTCACAATGAGCTTCAGGTCTTATTTTATTTAACTGAATGTATATAGTTTCTCCACTTTTGCATGCAAAGTATATGATCAATCTGATTTTGATATTGGCCATCTGGTAATGTGCATGTGTAGAGTCTTCTTTGAGGTTGTTAAAAAAAAGTGTTAGCTATGACAAGTGAGTTATCTTGACAGCTCTATTAGCCTCTGCCCTGCTTCATTTTGTACTCCAAGACTAAACTTGCTCATTAGTCCAATTATCTTTTGATTTCCTACTCAGCATTTCAATCCATTATAATGGATGCATCATTTTTTTTTCGTATTGCTTAAAGAAGTGTTATAAGTTTTCACAGAACTGGTCAATTTTGGCCTCTTTGGAATCAGTGGTTTGAACATGGACTTGTATTATTGTGATGTTAAATGGTCTTCTTTCTATTCAAATAGATATTATTCTGTCATTTTTAAAGATGATACTCCAAAATTATTTTTCTCATCCTTTTATTTACTGTGAGGGCCTTTCATTTTTTTCTTAAGTTTCTTGCCCACAGTAGTATATGTGATGGTCACCTGAATCAAAATTCACCCTTTCCCATCCATTTAACTTGACTGACAGTGAAGATGTCAATGTTTAATCTTTCCATCTTCCTTTTGACTACATTCACCTTATCTTGTTTCATGGATCTTATAGTCTATTTTCCTATGCAATATTCATCTTTATAACATTAGATTTCCTTTCATCACTGGACATATCTGTCCCTGAAATTTCTTTCAGTTCCTTGTTTCATTAGTACTTGTGGTACTTATAGCTGCCCGCCACTCCTTAGTGGTGTGTTAGACACCTTTTGACCTCAGGGACTCATCTCCCTGCATTGTATGTTTTATCATTTTAATACTGTTCGAGGGTTTTTCTTTTTTTTTTTTCAGATTAAACATTTTCACATTAGTCATACTGTATAGAAGAACCAAAATGAGTGGGAGAAACCATAAGAAAAACCAAAACAAAACAAAACATAAAACAAGAGAAAACATTCTGCTTCATTCTGCATTCCAACTGCGCCGTTTTTCCTCTGGATGTGGATGGCATTTTGCCTCGAGTCCCTTGAGAATGTTCTGGGTCCTTGAATTGCTGTGAAGGGCCAAGTCTACCAGAAAAATTTCTTGCACATTTTGGTTGTTACTGTGTACAATGTTCTCCTGGCTCTGCTCAATTCACTCAGCATCAGTTCATATAAGTCCTTCCAGGAATCTCTGAATTCTTCCTGTTCATCATTTCTTATAGCACAACAGCATTCCATTACATTCATACAGCATAACTTGCTCAGCCATTCCTCAATTGATGGACATCCCCCAGACCTCCAGTTCTTGGCCACCACAAAGAGAGCTGCTATAAATATTTTTGTACATGTAGGACTCTTTACATTTTTATGATCTTTTTGGGATATAGTCCTAGAAGCAAAGTTGCTGAGTCAAAGGGTATGCACATTTTTGTAGCCCTTTGGGTATAGTTCAAACTTGATCTCCAGAATGTTTGGATCAGCTCACAGCTCCACCAACAATGAATTAGTGTTCCATGTCTCCCACATCTCCAAAATTTATCATCCTGCTTTGTCATGTCAGCCAATTTGATAGGTGTGATGTGATGCCTCAGAGTTGTCCTGACTTGCATCTCTCTAATCAAAAATGATCCATAGCATTTTTTCTTATGACTATAGATAGCTTTAATTTTTTCCTCTGAAAACTCCCTGTTCTTATTCTCTGACCACCCATCAATTGGGGAATGACTTGAATTCTTGTAAATCCAACTCATTTCTCTATATATTTTAGAAATGAGGCCTTAATCACAGACACTAGTTGCAAAAATTCTTTCCCAGTTTTCTGTTTCCCTCCTAATCTTGACCACATTGGGTTTGTTTGTGTAAAAGCTTTTCAATTTAATGAAATAAAAATTATCCACTTTGTACTTCATAATATTCTCCATCTCCTGCTTTGTTATATATGTCTCAATTCTCCATAAATCTGACAAATCATACACTATTCTTTGCTCCCCTAATTACTTTATGGTATCAGTCTTTATACTTAGATCATTTATCCATGTAGACTTTATTATTGTGTATGGTGTCAGGCATTGGTCTATGCCCAGTTTCCACCACACCGTGATCCAGTTTTTCAAGGGATTTTATTGGCAAAGATACTGAAATGGTTTGCCATTTCCTTCTCCAGTGGATCACCTTTTATTAGAACCCTTGTCCATCCTGGATTACCTTGCTGATGAATTCATTGAACTATGCACGCCCCTTTACCACAACAAGGCAATTATCTAACAGAAGTTCTACATCATTAGTAGAGTGTTTCCATATTAGTCATTCCCAATATGGATCAAATAAATTATACAGCCAGACAAAATATCATGACACTCTTTTGTCAAAGTCCTGAAACCTCTCATTCCCAGTGTCCCATGACCTTTGATACAGATATAATTGGATGAATGAGGAAGTACTCTGTAGGTGTTATTGAAGCAGAGCCGTTACTGCCACTGGGAACAATTAATCATCACTTCACCTTTTGATATTCTCTATATCCATTTCCCAGAGTAATAGTCATCATTGTCTAACACAGAACACTTCCCCACGCTTACCACAGCTATGACCTTGAGAAGGTCACCTACCTATTCTGAATATTAGTTTTCTTATTGTAGCACCTAGTAATGCACTTGGAATACCAGTGTTTTTAAAATGCTTGTTGATTGACTATAAAATGAGAATTTTGCATTTTATTATCTCTAAGGTCCTTTCCAACTCTCAATCTATAAATCAATGATCTTATGAAACCTGCAAAATGAGAAAACAGAAGGAAATATAGAGAAAGTTACTTAGAAACATTAAAAAAAGTCTTGTCTTCATTCTTTATTGAGTGGAAATTAGACCTGCCAAAGGAGTAAAATGGGCTAGCATGTAATGACCACAAAAAGTTCCTACTTCTCTCTGATTTTATTTCAGACAGCTTCAGTGTGTTAGAGAGTGGTGACTTCCTCAAGGCAACTTGCAGCAGCACTGACTCTCAGGTAGTAGACACACACAGCACCCTCCAACATATGTAAGCTGCAGTTTTCTTTTGAGCAAGGAAGAAGTATGTTTTTTAACACTCCCTTTGTTAAGGTCCTGGGTAAAGAAATATCAAATGACTCTACTTCAGCATTTGGGGAGACCAAAGAAAAATGATTTCTCCCTGTGACTCTGAGTCCCCATGAGGTTTGGCTGAAAGCATTCTGCCAGATGGCTCTATAAGAGATACTTCCAAGACTTTTGTTGTCAAGTCAGAACACTTTTGTTGTTTATCAGTGTCAGCCAAAAACTAGCCAAAAGCAGAATGGGGTCACACAGGGAATGGTTTTCTTCTCATTGAGTCTTTAAACAGAGGCTTGATGAACACTTGTTATTGAGATGAGAGAAGGGATCCTTCTTTGGATAGAGATTGAGCTAAATGTCCTCAATGGAGCTTTCCAAGTCTTGCATTTTGGGAATTCTATGACATCATACCACATATGTACTCTGAAATATAGATACTCCAGCTCATGACCTAATTTTAAGAAAGAGAATTATTCTCCTCCATTCAGCTATGTGGCACATTGGATAGAAGTTAAATTAAATGCCATATATAGAGTTAAGGTGATCTGAGTTCAAATCTAGCTTCAGATACTTATTACATATAAGTGAACAACTGTGCCTTAGTTTGCTCATCTGTAAAAGGAGGTTAGTAATAGCATCTACCTCACAAGGATACCGTAAGAATCAAATGGGATAATGTTTTTAAAGTTCTTTGAAAATCTTTAAATGCATTATGAACAAAATATACAAGCAGAGTGTTTACTCTAGAAGCTTATTTTCTCCAGCCCCTGGAAGTACCACAGTGTCACCACCAAGTTGAGTGAATTCAGAGTATGGACCACCTAGAACAGAAATCGAGAATTGTTATTCACTTATATAGAGAGTTAGTGGAGAAATATCACTTTTGGGGATATTATTTTGCATTTAGGAAGGTGTAGTACATGAGTGCAATACACAACAGTTAAACATGATTTTTAGCTGCTGTGGGGTAGAGGGTCCTATCTTTGAGGTGTCTAGCAGTTGATGTTCCATAGAAAGGAATTTGGGTGAAGCTATCATCTTATCCAGCAAAACATCATTTAATTTAATTAAACAACTCAGTGAAATTGATCTTAATTCAAAGAACATTTTTGAGTACCTATTGCATGAGTAATTAAGCAGTTAAGGTGTTTACATTTCTTTATACTTTAAGGAGCAACATGATCTGCTACATACTTAATAGAAAGTTGATGGACTCAAGATACAGAATGCTTAGAGTTAAGAAACCTCTTGATGAGGATGAAAAGACAGCATGAAAACTGGCTTGAAGCAAAAGAAAGAAACAAAACACTAAAATCTTGGCAACTGGTTCCATCACTTCCTGGCAAATAGAAGGAAAAAAATGGGAATAGTGTCAGGTTTTATATTCTTGGGCTCAAAGATCACGACAGAAGGATACTGTAGCCATGAAATTAAAAGATACTTGCACCTTGGAAGGAAAGCTATAGCCAATCTGGACAGCATACTAAAAAGCAGAAACATCACCTTGTCAACAAAGGTCCATGTAATCAAAACTATGGTTGTTTGTTCTTCCCAGTAACAATATGAGGCTGTGAGAGTTTTACTATAAAGAAAGCTGAGCACTGCTGAATTGATGCTTTTGAGTTATGGTGGCTGGAGAAGATTTTTGAGTCCCTTGGACAGCAACGAGATCAAATCAGTCAATACTTGAAGAAATTAATTCGGACTTTTCATTGAAAGGACAAATATTGAAGCTGAAACTTAAATACTTTGTCCACATAATAAGAAGATGGGACTCTTTGGAAAGACTCTGATATTGGAAAAGATTAAAGGCGAAAGGAAAAGGGGATGGCAAAGAATGAGATAAGTACATGGTGTCATGAAAATAACAAACATGAACTTGGAGGGACTTTGAGAGACCATGGAGGATAGAAGGGTCTGGCATTCTCATGCTCCACAGGGTCAAAAAGAATTGGGCATAATTGAATGACTGAACAACAATGAAAGACTTGTCAGGTAGACCTGAATTCAAATCCAATCTCAGGCATGTACTAGCTGTGTAACCCTGGGCAAATCATTTAACTTTTATATGCTTCCCTTTCCTCAAATGTAAAATATGAACCAGAATACCATCTTTATCGCAGGTTTGTTAGAATAAAATGAGATAATATTTGTTAAGTGCTTGGCATAATACCTGACACACAAAAGGTATTTAATACATGCTTATTTCTTCCCTTTTTTCTTCTTTGTTTTCAGTTTGGGCACATGGAAGCATGAAAGGAGCTAGTGACAGGCAGGCAAGAAACAATCATTTATTAAGAATTTTCCATGTGCCAGACAGGGTGCTAAGCACTGAGTATATGAATACTAGAAAAAGGAAAGTCTATGCCCTCACAAAGCTTGCATGTTAATGTTGGAAAACACATGAATGGAAACCAAAAAATCACAGAAAAGGTGGAGAGGAAACCTGGGTTGGGATGTCATGATGAAGTCATTGTTTCTGGGTGTTAAAGTCTGATGTCAGAAGCACAGCCTAGAGGGGAAGGAAGTATAACACACTTGTAGCCTCATCCTCAAACTGTAAGGCTTGGAAGAAACTCACTAATGGGAAAAGGAAATAAGATAGATGCACCTATTTTTTTTTTAATCAGAAAAGCATGCTTAAGAAATGCTGGAAGGAATCACAGAATAGCAAAATAGCATGGAAAGTAACATGTTGAATTTATCCTACCCTTAGAAGAAAGCTCTTTCTAATAAGAATTCGGTTTCAATTGCAATTCTCTTTTCTTCTTCTAGATATAAACAAATATAATTTGATTTCCAGTATAAGAAAAAAAGCAACAGGTTCAAAAAGTAAAATCCGTCGTAATTGGAAAGTTCTATCTTTAGTCTCTCACCATTTTCCTGCACTTTCCTTGACTTTTGCTAGATGGTTGTAATCTCTTAGATGCTGGGCAATCCTATTATACCTTTCTCATCAATTCACTCTACCACTCTCGGTAGCAGGTCTTTCAAACCTTTTTATTTGTTCTTCAACCTTCTATGTCTCCCTCTCTCTTCACCCTCTCAGCTGAAAACCTTGCCTCATATTTTAAAGAAAAAAAATCAGTCATTGTCACGATCTCCCTCTCTTACTCCCTTCCTCACCTGTCACTCAGGTGCCTCCTATCACTTTCAACTCTGTCACCCCATCTCATTTATGAAGTAGCCTGACTTCTTACCAAGGTGTAAATGGGAGTTAAAAATCTTCCCACCCATGAATAGGCATGCAGTGGGGTTATTAAGGGAAATTTGTTTAGGGGAAGCTTGTTTTGTTTGAAAGCCCTCACCTTTTGTTGATTGCTGAGTCAAGAGGGTCATGCCCTCTGGCTCTGAGGTGAGGTTTCGTTTTGTGGCTCAAGACTAACCTCTCTACTTATCCAAGTCATTTCATTTTATCTTGCCTCCTCTAACAGATTTCCCCACCCCATCCTCTCCACTCTCACTTATTTTCTCTCCTGTATTGGCTCATTTCCAACTGCTCATAAACCTGTCCATGTCTCCTTTATCCTGAAAAGAAAAGCAAAATAAAATCTTACATGATATTTCTATACCCACTATCTTCCTACATTTGACTCTTTTTGGTTAAACTCCTCCAAAAGGTCATTTTCAATAGGTGCCCCCTTTTCTCTAATCTCACTCTCTTCTTAACCCCTTTGTGAATTAGTTCCTGACCTTATCATTCCAATGAAAACACTCTCTTTCTAGTTACCAATGATCTCTGAGTTAACAACTTCATTGACCTTTTCTTAATTCCCATTCTCTATGACCTCACTGAAGCCTTTAAAATGATTTATCACTCTCTCTCTTCCTTTATACCCTCTTCTCTCTAGGTTTTTCTCTCCTGGTTTTTCTGCCTACTATAACTGACCACTCTTTTTATGTCTACCTTTCTGGATTCTCCTCCAGATCACATCCTTTAATGATAGGTGTCCTTTAGAGTTGTCTTGGCCATCTTCTCTCTATGTTCTACTTCACTTGGCAATTTCATCAACTCCTATGAATTTAATTATAATTTTTATGCTCATGATTCTCAAATTTGCTTTTTCTGACTCAATATTTCTACTGAGCTCCAATCTTGCATGTCCAATTGGATTTCTGATATCTCAAACTGAGTGTCCAGTAGAGAGTCCAAAACAGAATATTTCCCTTAAATCTTCCCTACTTTCCTACTCCTACTTTCCCTTTCACTCTAGAGAGCAGCACCATCCTCCTATTCCTTCAGGCTACCAACCTAGGAGTCTTCTGACATTTTTCACTGCCTGTTACCTCCATCCCCATTTCCAGACTGTTGTAAAGACCTGTCAATTTCTTCCTTGCAGCGTATCAAATATAGCCCCTTCTCTTTCCGACACTGCAACCATTCTAATGTAGGTCCTGTTCACTCCATGACTGATTTATTGCACTATCTGCCGGTAGGTCTGCCTACCTCAAATCTCTCTCCAGTCCATTCTCCAGTCAGCCATTAAAGTGATTTTCCTAAAACACAAATCCAATCATGTCTCTGTCCTTCTCAATACATTCTAGGAGATCATTGCCTTCAGGAACGAAAACAAAATGTTATATTTAGCATTCAATCCCCTTCCTAATCTAGCCCCTTCCTACCTATCTAGTCTTCTTAGCCTTACTCTCTAAAAGAGTACTTTTTGATCCAGTCAAAGCTGGACTCCTAGTTGTTCCACAAAGAAAACATCTGGGCATTTAATCTGCCTTTCCCCACTGTCTGGAACATTCTCCCTCTTCAACTCTGACTACTGAGTTCCCTGGCTTCCTTTAATTCTCAACTAAAATACTACCTTCTACATGATGTCTTCCCTAACACATAGTGTGTTACTTCTGTTAATTACTTCTTATTCATCCTATATATGCCTTTCTTTGCATATATTCATTTCATCTTGTCTCCTCTATTTGACTGAAATCTTGAGAGCAAGGACTGTCTTTCACCTCTTTTTATATCCTTTGCAGTTAGACCAGTGTCTGACAGACTGTAGACACTTCATAAATGTTGATTGATTAGATACTTCAATCCCCTTCTCTTCAGTTGAAAACACTGATGCCCCCATAAGGGAAAGTGATTTGCCCAATGTCACAAGGCTAAGTGGCAAAGCTAAGATTCTAACCCTTGTTGGGTACTTCCAAACTCTGCACACATTTTAATATGCTATGCTACTTTTCAGCTATATGATCCCACTAAGGGCCTTTCCAGTTCCAAAGCTATGTCCCTGTGATCACATTTCCCTCTTCTGTAGAGTGAAAAGGCTTGACTTGATGTTTATGGTGGCTCTACCACCCTTTGGTTTTCTAATGAGCAGACCGTGGCTCTTCCTAAGTTTCTGACTCCTACGAGACCTTCTTACAAATAATTCTTCAGCCTTCTCCTACGGATAGTTTCCACTATTGTGTATCAGAGATGCATGCAGCAGTATCACATGTAAAATTGGGTGAACATATCTTCTGTGCTGATGTTTTTCTGAAAATATGCATGTGTTTTCCTGCAACATGTAAAGCTATCAGGAAATCCTTGTAGAGAGAATGTATGCCTTAGAGTATGGAAGATAGAGACCACGTCCTGCCTCTAACACAGTAACTGTGAAAGGTCACTTACCCTCTCTTTATAACAATTTCCTCATCTGAAAAATGGTAACGATGATAGTACCTACCTCTATGGTTATTTTAAAAATCAAATGTGTTGAATGACATACAGTACTTTACCATCCTTAATGTGTTATATAAAAAGTAGCTATCGTAATTGTTACCTCCTTTTTAATGAAAAACTCAATGTTTCTAGAAACTTTAAACCTAAAGTTTTGTTTAAATACTTGGGTTCATTCATTCTGACCAAACTCCCCTTTACTATGATTTGTTTGCATATATGTGTGTGTGTGTATATGTGTGTGTATGTATGTATGCATGTATATGTATTTATATGCGTATGTGTGTGTATAGTTGTTCAGTTTTTTCAGTCATTTCTGACTCTTTGTTTCCTTGGTTGGGTTATTCTTGGCAGAGATACCGGAATGGCTTGTCACTTCCTTTTCTAACTCATTTTACAGATGAGGAAACTGAAGTAAACAGAGTTGAATGACTCGCCCAGTGTCTTGGAGAAAGCACCAGAGACTGGATTTGAAGTCAAGTCTTCCTGACCCCAGACATGATAATCTGTCCAGCGTACCACTTAGCTGTCTTCTTGTATACACAAGTATGCATGTATGAGTATATGTATTTCTGAATGCATACAAACATATGCACACATATGCAATATGTATATATATGCATACACATGTGTATATATGTATGTGTGTAATATATACTATGCATACATGTTTGGATAGATATATGTTATATGAAATATATTTCAGATGGGAGAGGAATGTTTGGGAGATGGGGCATTGGAAAGGACCCTATGCCACCTGTCAATAAACCCAGTTCCTTTCCTATGAATATTGTGCATGAGTTATTTTTTGACAGTATGTATCACGGGTAATATCTATTTATGGAGCCCAGACTAAACTTTGTGGAGAGATTATTTAGACTATAAGAAATAGCATCTCTGAAAAGCAATAATGGTAAACAGTCCAAGTTTAGTACAATTTGGATGATTTGAAAAGAAACATTCTGAAGGGTTGTCTGTCATTTTCTCACAGCCCAGGTATTATGTAACTCCAACTTTGCTCCTTGCCTAGAATCCCCATACCCCCACCTCAAGGTAAATGCTGAGCTTGGCAACTCAAGACTAGAATTTCTTCCAATTTTGGAGCTGGAAGGACTTTATAGAGGGTCCGCTGTACACATTCAGACTACAGAGCAGGATTATCTAATATTGACAAGAGGCTAGTGAGAGTTTCCCTTCATTTGTTAGTGTTATCCAAACACAGAAATTAATATCACACATGTAGAGTAATAGTAACTAATAATAATGTTACCGAATATTTTGATACTATTTTGATGTTTGCAAAAAAATACCGAAAACTTGACCATCCCCGTCTTATTTGTAGCTCATCATAATCCTGTGGTGTAGGAGGTATAACAATAAAACAGAATTCCTGGGCTGGAAAAGCCCTTAGTAGCCGTCTTGTCAAACTGTACATGCATAAGTATCTCCTTTATAAAATAATTAACACATGCTCAGAACCCACACCAAATTCCAGCTTTTTGATCAATTCCTGGGGACCATGTTACTTTAGGAAACTGCTAAACATCAGGAAGTTGTTTCCTTTTAAGATCATCATCTAATTCATCTCTTTGTAACTTCTACCCATTATTCTGGATTATTTCTTTTGAGATCAAATCTAATCCCTCTTCCATGAAAATCTTTCCAATACATGGAGACACATAAATCACTCTCTACCTTGATTTTTTCTTTTTGGATTAAACATCGCAAATCCTACAGTTGTTCCTCACACAGAATTTAGAGATCATATTTCAGATCTGCTCTAGTAGTTCCCCAAAGATTATCTTGAATTTATCTATTTATTTTTTTTAATATAAATTTATTTATTTAACTTTTTACATTCATTTTCACAAAATTTTGGGTTCCAAAATTTTCTCCCCATTTGTCCCCTCCCCCACCCCAGTACACTGAGCATTCTAATTTCCCCTGTCACCAATCTGCCCTCTCTTCTATCATCCCTCCCTTCTCTTGTCCCCATCTTCTCTTTTGTCCTGTAGAGCCAGATAATTTTCTATTCCCTGTATTTCT
Organism: Potorous gilbertii; assembly: GCA_028658325.1. Taxonomy (NCBI): domain Eukaryota; kingdom Metazoa; phylum Chordata; class Mammalia; order Diprotodontia; family Potoroidae; genus Potorous; species Potorous gilbertii. Next base: position 102,092,927 of record CM053769.1, read on the forward strand.
TATTTCCTGGTAGCAAGAACAATACTCAACAGTTGTTCCTAAAACTTTGAGTTCCAACTTCTCCCCATCCCTCCCTCCTCCCCCATTCCCTTTGGGAAGACAGGCAATTCAATATAAGCCATAACTGTGTAGTTTTGCAAATGACTTCCATAATAGTCGTATTGTGTAAGACTAACTATGTTTCCCTCCTTCCTATCCTGCCCCCCCATTGCTTCTATTTTCTCTTTTGATCCTGTCCCTCCCTGAGGGTTGACTTCAAATTGCTCCCTCCTCCCATTACCCTCCCTTCCATCATCCCTCCCACCCTGCTTATCTCCTTCTCCCCCACTTTCCTGTATTGTAAGATAGGTTTTCATACCAAAATGAGTGTGCATTTTATTCCTTCCTTTAGTCGAATGTGATGAGAGTAAACTTCATGTTTTTTTTCTCAGCTCTCCTCTTTTTCCCTCCATTAAGAAGTCTCCTGCCTGCCTCTTCTATGAGAGATAATTGACCCCATTCCATTTCACCCTCTCTCCTCCCACTACCTTTCTCTCTCACCATTTACCTTCATTTCTTTTAAGATATGATCCCATCCTATTCAATTTACTCTGTGCTCTCTGTCTCTGTGTGTGTATGCATGTGTGTATGTGTGAGTACCTGCGTGGACATGTACATGTGCGTGCATGTATGTGTGTGTGTAGTACTACCAAATACCCAGATGCCGAAAAATTTCAGGAATTACAAATATTGTCTTTCCATATAGGAATGTAAACAGTTCAACTTTGGTAAGTCCCTTGTGACTTCTCTTTGCTGTTTACTTTTTCAGGCTTTGCTGTTTACTTCTTCTTGTTTCTTCTGATTTTTGTGTTTGAAAGTCAAATTTTCTTTTCAGCTCTGGTCTTTTCATCAAGAATGCTTGAAAGTCCTCTATTTCACTGAAAGACCACATTTTCCCCTGAAGTAGTATGCTCAGTTTTGCTGGGTAGGTGATTCTTGGTTTTAGACCTAGTTCCTTTGACTTCTGGAATACCCTATTCCATGCCCTTCGATCCCTTAATGTAGAAGCTGCTAGATCTTGTGTTATCCTGATTGTATTTCCACAATACTGGAATTGTTTCTTTCTAACTGCTTGCAATATTTTCTCCTTGACTTGGGAACTCTGGAATTTGGCCACAATGTT
>CM053769.1:102094588-102116506 GCA_028658325.1 Potorous gilbertii
TTTTCAAGGTGTTATTTTCTTCAGCATTTTTTTGTGTCTCCTTTATGAAGGTATTGACCCATTTTTCATGCTTTTCTTGCATCTCTCTCATTTCTTTTCCCAGTTTTTCCTCCACCTGTCTAACTTGATTTTCAAAATCCTTTTTGAGCTCTTCCATGGCCTGAGCCCATTGGATATCTATTTCAGATGTTGGATACAGAGGCCTTGACTCTTATGTCTTTACCTGATGGTAAGCAGGTTTCTTCCTCGTCAGAGAGGAAGGTTGGAATCATTTGGTCCCCAAGAAAATAACCTTCTATGGTGTTACTTTTTTTACCTTTTCTGGGCATTTTTCCAGCCAGTTAGTTGACTTCTGAGAGTTCTCTCCACCCAAGCCTAGATCTGCTCAGCTAGTGCTTGGGGTCTGAGATTCAAATGCTGCTCCCCAGCCTCAGGGCTTTCGACCCAGGTGCTATTCAGGGTAAGATTTAATCAGGTTCTCAGGTGGGGGCAGGGCTGCCTCCCATGCTCAGTTCCCTCAGGGGTTTTATGCAGAGACCTTCTGTAATGAAGTTGCTGTGGAGCTCCTGCCTGCTCTGGGAGCCTGTGCCTGCCTCTGTTGCTGCCTCCCGAGGGGTCCCGAGCCATGGAGACACTCCGCTCCCCTCTCAGCCCGTCCAGACGTCTCTCTTACTGACCTGTGCGTGTGTGGGTGGAGGGACCTTCGGGGCTGCTGGAGATTCAGTCCCTGAAGCCTGCTGGGATCTGCTCTCTCCTCTCAGTGCCGCGTGGCCAGGGCTCAGCTCCCATCTGGTGTGCGCTGGACCATTGGGATCGGTTTTTCAGGGCTCTCCGGAATGGAAATCTCCTTCACTGTGTTGCTGCGTGGCTTCCACTGTTCCAGAATTTGTTGGGAGTTCTTTTTAGAGGAAATCCATGGGCTGTGGGTTCGGAGCTAGCATGTGTGAGTCTTTCTATTCTGTCTTCTTGGCCCAGTGGAATCGAATTTATCTATTTAAAAATCGACTAGCCACCTATACAATAGAAAGGGAATGCATTTATTTATTAATTGCTTACTATGCATTAAGCATTGCTCTAAGTGCTATGGATACAAATAGAAATGCAAGAAAGATGCTTTCAAAGAACTCATATTTTAATAAAGGAGGAAAACACATAAAGGAGGCTTTGGCTGCAGTATAATTGAAACAGCCTATTGTTGCTTTGGATGTGGCAGCAGAGAAGTTGACAAAATCCAGTTTCCATGCAGGTCATATCACAATTCCCAGGCACTCAGAGGACATGGTGGCAAGGCAGACAATATGATCCAAGAGACAGTTCTCCAGTCCTTCCAATCCTGTACAGTTCTAATGGTCTTTATCACAGAATTTTAGTAGAGTAGTTGAGCAGTGGGAGGAGGAAGGCAGCAGCTGAAAGTAATTGCCATTAGGATAGCTTCCGTATCTAATTGGGGTTATCTTTGATAATACCATGCCACATACAAAGTAGTGCTGTCTTGATGTAAATGTGTAGCTGCATGTGCACATGTACACATTATGCTTAACATAATAAATCATACAGTCTATAAGATTTCCTATATTCATTATCTCAATATCATATCTGGTCTTCAAATATAGACATACTCTGGTTTTCTCTTTGACATTCATTATATTTTAGTTCCCTTATTTTGAACAATTTTCCATAATTCCACTGTGAGAGTTACATTTACAGAAGTCCTAACTTATTATTCATTTCATCTTCTTGTTGTCACATATGGAATCCTGCAGTAGGAACCTTCCTGGGCCAAATTATGGAAGCTTGAATTTTGTTACTGTTGTTGTTTTAAGACTATCTATCTATCTATAGATAGATAGATAGATAAATAGATAGATATATAGATAGATACATAGCTGACTTAATTATCTCTAAAGAGATCATCTATTATTTTTTCAATTCAACAAACTGCTTATTATACATGTACCATTTTCAGAGCAATGTGGTGAAAATTAGAGATGGCCAGTGCCCTTATTTAGTCTCCAGTATGGGGGGGGGTGGTATATAAATTCACATGCATGTGAATGCATCATAATAAAAAAAACACTTTTGAGAAATTCAAAACAAAATCCTTTCTTGAGGAATAGGAAACCAATGGTTTCTCCTTTTTCCCATCTTTGTAGCTCTACCTCTTAGAATAGTAATTTAAGAAAATTATAATCAGAGCTATTCCAAAGTGCTTCAGGGTCATTTCCCCTTTTATTAGTATAAACAGATTAATCAACCAATATGTACCACTGCATACATTGGTAGTGCCATTGGTGACAGTATTATTATTGCTTACAGGAGGAATTTAAGAAACTTTCAAAGAAGAGGCAGGATTTGAATTATTAAAGGATCTTGAACTTAGAAAGTATTTTGGAAGCCATGCATCATGGCACAATGAATGGAAAGAATACTGAAATTGATGTCTAAGGACGTAGCTTGTATTTGTTGCTCTACCACTGACCACTTGTACGACCATTGATAAATTATTTAACCTTTCTACACCTGTTTTCCCCCTGTAAAATACAAGGTATGGCACCTTGTCTACTTTTAAATATCTTCTAGAATCAAATGAAGTTATATATGAAAAATAATCCCCTCCTACAACATTTCCCACCATGCCCACACATAATCTCCAAAGATTTCTAGTATGGAGCAACAGTGTGGTTTGCAAGGCATCCTGATGTTAGACAGCTCTCACTGTTAGGGAGTTCTTATTATATCAAGCCTGAGGAATTATCTCTCCACCTTCACCTCCTCCCCTCCCCCAAATAACCTTAAGTCTACACTTTGGGGCCAAGTCTCAAGACTAAAGATACTCAGATCTTTCCACTGATCCTCACATGCCTGATTGTCTGTTCTTCTTGCTATTTGTGTTGTAATCATGTAATCAAAGGGTGCACAACTGAAAAAGGCCATAGAGAGCAACTAAACCCCTTATTCTGCATATATGGAGTCTAAGGTTGAAGGAAGTCAAGAGATATATTGAGTAAATAAAGTAAACATAGTTAAGAAGGTCACAGACCCAACCCAACTCCTCTGACTCGATGGTCCTCTTCCTACCATTTTGTGTATTGTCTTCTCACTGATGAGGACTGGAAGAGGGGTGTGAGATTCCCACAAGGACAGGTGTACCAGAAGCAGGTCTTCTGGAGAAGAATTCATGGACAGAAGCATTGCTGTGATCAAGGTAAAGATTTATTATGTTTTTCAGTGGGCAAGAGTTCTTAGGGAAACTGCAATCTTAGAGGGGTACAGGGAAAGAGTATAAAGAATATTCTATAGTATTACTTGTGCCAAAAATGTTAACAAGGTGTTTTGGGGTGGGATTAGGGAATGGTTAAGGAGTGGATAGTTCTTAAAGGAACATACACTTTTGGTATCTACTGCTCAGGTATTTTACCCAAAGTTCATCAGGAAATAGCCCAAACTTGGAGGTATAGTTTTAGGCCTGAAATGTCTCTGAGTCAACTAATAGTCAAGTCTGACTTAGAAATACCAGGTTGCTCTCATCAATGTTTTGTAAGACAAGATAAATATAACAGAGTATATGTATGTCTAAGTCTAGGGATCAGTGAGTAGTAAATGTCATTACAACCCAGTGCACAGTCCATTCAGACAATACACAGTTGTGTCAGACTAATAAATTCTATAGGGACAGCCAGCTACAATAGCAGGAAGGGAGATAACAATGGTTGTTGCTAGGGCAGGCTGTGTCCTTGGGGAGGGAGAACCTGCCTGGGATAGTGTTTTGTGGCTAGGGAGAAATGTGACTTTTAAAGAGAAATGGGATTTTAGAATTGGAGCCTAAGCACATGTACCCAAGTACCTCACCATCACCATATTCTAACTAAATAATGTCTTTAGGAAATTGTGGTCCTTGCAATAGAAAGTGACACAACCAATGTGGTTTGACTAGGGTACAGAAAAGCAATATTATTATTCTGATTAAAAAATCAAATGAATCTATCTAATCCATCTATACACCTATCTCATTTGTCTATCTAGTCATCTATTGATCCACATTTCCATCTATCTATCTGTCTATCTATCTATCTATCTATCTATCTATCTATCTATCTATCTGTCTGTCTGCCTCCCTGCCTGCCTGCCTGCATTCTCACTCAATCTCTTTCTGTTCCCACATACCTCCTCTATCTCTTTCCTATGGAAAGGACAGTTCTGATATAGATTTCATATTTTCCTTATGCTCTAATGGTAACATGATCAAAAAAGTGAAATGAACAGAAGCTCTAGGGTCAGAGGGCTTTGGTCCAAATCCTACCTCTGACCTTTACCACTTTAATAGCCGGAGGCAAGTGAAGTGCTCAATAAACCATCCAAATCATTTACCCTTTAGTTAGTACAAACAGATTAATCAACCAGTTTGTATTTCTTAAGTTTCTCCTATGTGCCCAGCATGATAGTAGGCACAAATGTATAAGAATTCTCATTTTGCAAGTATATTCATATCTATGTTTATCATATAGAATTTAGTGTTTTAAAGTAACAATGAAATCAGTGAGGCTGTTCTCTTCCTATCAGAGAATTGGAATCTGTGGTCTAGAAAGTTTACAAATTCATCCAAGATCATGCAGGGAACTAGGGGCAAAGTCAGAACTGGAGCCCAGATTGTCTGACTCACAGTCTGGCAGTCTTTCCACAACTGTCGTCCTCTTCCCTCTTAAACATGGGCAACTTCTGGAATAAGAAGATAGGTCTTTTATCTTTTTTTCAGGCTTCACTTCCCCTCATTTCATGATACAGTCACGCTTCTCACTTCCATGGATGTGCATGCTTATTCAAATGTGGTTGTGGGCAGCATCCTGAATGTATTTATCCATGAGTGGGTGCATGTTGTATCGAGTTGTTAAATAGGAAACGTTTCCTTTGGCACAAACACAGCTAGTGATCATCTTCCATTCAGGATCTAAATAAATTCAATTTTTCATGGCTGAAGTGTTTTTGTAAACCCATTACTTTATTTTTCCCTTACCTCCTTTCAGAGAGAAATGCTCATTCCACTCAGGTTCTGCACGCCCTCATACTGCTGCTTCTTAATTAGGTTGATTAGAGTCTTGGCTGAGTTGATCACCGTGTCAAGGGCTTCCCTACTCACATAGAACATGTGCAGGCAGGCAATTCATTTCAGTGGCCATAACTCGAGTTTGGAATAGCCAGGGCATTGACTCCACTTTCATCTATGTTAATAAGTCATCTTAATCACACAATTCTGCAGTGGGGGTTGAAACAATTTAGGCAACTTCAACATGAAGCTTTTTAGCAGGTAATTGGTCATTTATCTCTTCCCTCAGTACATTCAATCCTCTAATTTCTCTTGCACACACTTCACACATTTACAAAACATCAGTTATAAAGAGGAGGGGGAGAAAAAGATGACAATGGCACTCCATTTCTGCCTTTTCTCTACCCAGGGAAATTTTCCTGGTATAGTGGAAAGAGCTTGGTATTTGAAGACGTAAGATCTGTGTTCAAATATCAACAATGCTACTTATTACCTTCCATACTATATCAGTTGTTAATTTCCTCTTCTGTAGATTGAGATGATTGTACTAGATTATCTCCAAGACCACTTTCAGCCTCCAAATTCTGATCTTGTCAGCAAAATTATCATTTCTAAACAATGGTAGAGATAAAAGTCCCTCGTTTTCCATAGTATAGCCATTGCTTTAACTCATTCAGGGTTTCACATAGCCATGGTCACTTTACACCTTAATTTGGAAAGAAAATTCAGATTTCTTCTCTGACAAAATATGCAAATCACTTGAACAGTTTCAGAATTTCATACTATATGATTTCCTTTTCTTTTAGGAGAATAATTGAGGTTTTCCCCTGCAGAAGGAATAATGCAGCATCTAAATAAAGCAGGGTAAATCAACTTTTCTTAACCCTAGGAAAATAAAATACTAGTTTACTGATTCAGTTAGGAAAGTCAAGGAAAGGTATAGACCTCTGATTTCATTATTATAGGGAACTGATATGTAGGGAAATGCTATCTGGTACTGTCACCTTACCTGTAACTTATAATCTTAGAAAGTTACTCAAAGACCCATAAAAAAGAAGTGGCTTGACAAGGAATGTGGCGTTACAAGGAATCCTCCTTCTCCTTCCCCTCCTTTTCCTCCTCTCTCTCTTCTTTTCTTTCTTCTTCCTCCCTCTTTGAATTATCAAACCAAAGAATTTAGAATTAAATGGGACATTGGTGACCATCTGGTCACTACACCCTCCTTGACAATTTATCGTACAACCTCTCCTTCAATTAAAAAAAGGTGATTTAACATTCTCCTCCCTTATTTTCTCTTCTTTTTTTTTGTGTAATTTCTGTTTCTCCCTTCAATATCTCAAATGCTCAAGAATTTCAAAATTATTGGATATTCATACTTGTCTGTGTAGAGTCAAAAGACAATCGAAATTGAAGACTTGAAGGGACCTTAAAGATCTGTAGACTGCTGGCATCCCTCCTTAAAATAAATCTACAGAACATCTGGGGATACAAAAAAATAAGAGTTTTAGATGCAAGTTTTTACGTCCTTTTCTTCCACAAACACATTGCTATTCATTTCCATGTTACCAAATGAGATTGAGTTTGACAGTGGAGAGGGTATAAAATGTAAAACCAGGAAAATTTGGTTCACATTCGGCCTTTGAAAACCTGTAGTTTTGGGATTATGTGCAAATCACCGAAACTTTCTAACCCTCAGACAACTCTCTAAGTCTAACAACTGATGAAATCAAGAAAGATCTCTTGAAAGAAGGGCCACTTAAGCAGAATCTTGAATTGGAACTAGAGGTTATAAAAAGAAGAAGTAAAGAAGGAGCCTTCTACATATGGCAGACATCATGGACAAAGTCATAGAGGCAGGAGATAATATGCCTTCTATGGGGAATATTATGGCTACAGAAGAAAGTATATTAAAAAGAATGAGAGATGATGCTTGCTCTTTAATTCTGTTTGCGTGTGTGCATGTATTTGCGTGTATTATGTGTATGTATTCATACATGTATATATACATTACACACAAACACATGTGCATGCATAAATTGTTCGTATATCAATCTTACAAGCAATGAATGACTTTGGAGATTATCTGGGCTGGTGGAAACCTTTAAGATATTTCTAAGAGACATCTCTAAACTGGTAAGATGTAGTGTTCACCATTTTGAGATACCCTTAAGTGGGGAGTGTAATCTGAAGTGCTTTGGTGATAAAAAAAATCTTGATATATTTGCTTTGTGTCAAAGGGAGTAGGGGATAGAGCTGGGTATGGAAGAGAATTCTTGCTGTCACTTTCCTGAAGCTTATCATAAGTGATTTTCATTCCCTTCTCAATAAAACTTTTCAAGTATTATTCCTCTTACGAAGACATTTCCATAGGTCTATGATCTCTGTGACTGGAGAATTGTCTTCTTTTTCATATTGGACTCTGATTGATGTCTTCTTATAAATACAACGGGGCACACTGAACTATACTTAATAATTATAATTAATAGCTCAATCTAAATACATTCTGTGATCACATATGCTCTGGGTACATACATTAGCATGCATGCATATTTGGAGTCTATCAACATATGGACAACTGGGAAATCGCAGTTGGAATACAACAATGTAATTCCATGTGCTAGGCTTTATGTTTTATGGTTTTTATAGTTGTCAGTTATGGGCAGTACAACCCATGTCCTTTCATAGTGGTGCTGAGTTCACCAATGAAGAACAGGGCAATCCTTAGTGAAACCAGCAGTTTCCATGCATGTCAGCTACCTCCTGGTACCTTCTTTCTCTTCCTTCCTGCAAAGTGTAGGATGTTCTTTCTAACCTCAGCTCCAATACTTTACATTTTGGGTGTTGGTAATTTATGAGAATCAGTGTGGCGAGAGAGAACAGCAGGTCTGTGTGGGATGGTGGCAAATTTTAGTCTGAAAATGAGTGATGCATGTTATAAGGAGGTACACTGAGTTGAGAGGAAGGGAGGTGGGAAGGTGGATAGGAAGGAGAAAACGAAATACAAAGGAGTTTATATAAAGCCTTTGACTGCAAAGGAAATTTCTCGAAATATGTCCAGGTAAGGAAGGTTCACTTTAATTTTATAGGTAAGGCACTGAAACACACTGCCTACCATCCCATAAAATCTTCAACAAGGTAACAATAGAGTAGAACCAATTTTTTTTAATGCTGTGATTCTCTCTGGTTGTAGTTCTTTAGTCTCTCATTTCAGATGCTATCAATGGATCTGTCTTTTTTCCCCCTCAGCTGGATCTCAATGTGACAGTAATATAGCTGGATGTCTGCCCAGATGTGTTATTTCTTTCTCTTCAGGCCAGGAGGAAACTGCACCAGACAAATGTTACTGTAGCATAAACCTAGCCCCTCTTTCTTGCCCTCTTTGGAACTTACAGGAAATTTACAAGAGAAATTAAGCTCTAATCAGTTGAAAAATTACAACCAAATGGCATGGCTTTACAAATCGCCTATCAGGGTAACTAGACTGTGATTATCTATCTCATTAAGTGTAATATATAAAAGAGTTCAGATCCTCCCTTTAATTAGCTAATAACACTAAACTCTCCAGTGGGTGGGTGATAAACTGCCCAGGTTGATTACCTAGTGGTGTGAGTATGTGTGTGTATGTGTGTGTGTGTGTGTGAGAGAGAGAGAGAGGGAGGGAGGGAGGGAGAGAGAGAGAGAGAGAGAGAGAGAGATTAGTATGTCACTGTTAGATCTCATTTTGGACTAACAGGGGTTCTGCTCCTAAAAGGAAGCAGATGATATATACTTTTTTTTCCAGTAACTGGTGTTACAGTTATAGGTTCACAAATCTAAAGCTGGAAGGGGTGTCCAAAGACATCTAATTATAGAAACCAATGAAGCTAAGGCTAAGGGAGGTGGGTAGTTCAAGGTCGCAAATAAGATCATGAACCTCAAGCTGGAAAGGACATCTAGATTGACTGCAAAATTTTGCAGATGAGGAAACTGACATCTAGAGACAATGTTTTATGGGCCTGAGTTCACATTCACAGGATTTTAAAAGTGGGAAAACTATGATGCGTGAAGGTCAAATGGATTTCTTTGAAATAAAAATAATACAAATTAAGTAACTGTGTTTTTGATATAAGCCTCTAGTAAGATAAAGAAGTTAATAGCCTTTATTATACTAGAGGGAAAATTCCCTGAACAGAAAACTCTTTAAAGCAGATATAAACAAGGAGTAAATTGGCACCTACATTTTTTCTGCCATTGTTTTCACTTCTATGTCTGGAACACCAATATCTCAAAAGATTCCTCTTCCAAGAAACAAAAGTAAAGATAGATGCTGGAGGAATGGACTGCAGTCTATTAACTGTGATCATTTGCATGCAAGAGGGTACATGAAAGATGGAGTGCTTCCAAAGGATGTATGAGTGAAAACATGGTGTTTCAGTCAGGAAGGGAGAAAGAAGGAAATCCAGTTGTTTCAAGGACAGGAGGGGACAACCAAGTTTCTGAGACAGCTTTCTTTCCTGTTAGACCATCAGAGTCGAAAGTGAGAAGTGGTCTTAAAGATCATTTGTGTTTATTCAATAACCAATGATTAAGCCATGATTTTATAGACTGTTGGAATATCTCTCCATAAAATGAAGTTTCTAATCCCTGTGGTGAGGAGAAAGAGGGAGAAATATGGGCCTAACCCATATTGTGGGAAAATGCTAGTAGACATTTTTCCTATCATAAAAGAGAAGCCAATAGACATTTCATTACTGAGACCAACTTAATGTAGATGCTGCCACTGATTCCCTATGTGATCCCTGAGCAAATTGCAGAATTTCTTGTACTATTACCAAATTTCACTCTCAAATTATCTTTATTTGATTATGGATACATAATGCATTGAATTTTCAATGATTTTACCAAATACATACATATACATACTCACACACATTCATATATCATACCTTACAGAGATTTTTCCTCCAAATGTTGATACCTGTGTGGATTCAGGAAAATTATCTACCTTACCCCCGTTTACTCAGCTGGACAATAAGTGAACTGCACAAAACGTTTTAGAGGTTCCTTATTCTTTGGTCCTATTATCTTATGACTTTGGGAATATAATTATTTCTTAAAGTAAATAGAACAAGTTTAGAGTAAAGAAAGACTTTTTTCAAACATGTCCAAAGTATGAGCCCAAATGAAGAAGTTTTATCCATAGACGCCGACATTTAGGATTGTTTGGCTACCCCGCTTTACTACTGCTTATCCCATGCTTCACTACAAAGCCCAGCAAATAACACAGCACCAACAATATCATAGATGGAGAGCTAGAAGAAAATTCAGATGCCATCTGGTATAAATTACAGATGGGAAAATTGGAACCCATTGACGTTAAAAGACTTGTCCAAGGTCAACCAGTATTAAGGATCTGAAGCATATTTGAATGTTAAGTTCTCTTACTTCAAGGCCAGTGTTCCTTCCACTGTGACACTCTGAGGTTAGATATCTAGGTCGCCTTACTTCAGGGTCAATATTCCTTCCACTGTGACACTCTGAGGTTAGATATCTAGGTCGCCTTACTTCAGGGTCAATATTCCTTCCACTGTGACACACTGAGGTTAGAGATCCATGGGATCCTGCTATGGCATCACATTTCTCCCACAATGCCCATGGGATTGAGTCAGAGACTTTTCTTTTATTGAAAAAAATACTTTCTCACTATTTCCTATACCACTGCCATACCCTACTACTCCTATCTCCAAGAGACTATTCTTTCTGGTGTCTCCAAATGCTTAGTTAATGAAGTATAAAAATCTCTAGTTTCCCAGTATTATAACTTTTTTAGTGCTTGTGAACCATGCCACCCTCAGGAGGTAGCCAAACCAACTCATTCTTTTGCTTTTTTGGTATAGGTAAAGCTTGCCCTTTGGTCTCTTAATCTCATATTTACTTAATATTGCTTATCTGAGATTCTCCCTAAATGTAATTCTCATATATTTTGTGTGGCTTTAAAGATTATTTGCTTATTTTTTATGTCTCAGCATCCACACTTGCTAAGGTTGAATGATGGGGTGCCTTATAAATGAAATCCTTGACTATCAGCTTAGCTATGGGGTTACTAACAGCAAATGTAGCCATGGGCATTACAGAGCACAGGGATGTGGGAGAACATTTCCCTTCCTTGAATTATTTTCAATAAAATATTAGTACACAAATAGGTCAACTTGAGGGCATGGGAGAAAAGGGAGAGATGATGCAATGGTTTTATTATCAGATCACTTTAATACTTTGAAAATTCTGACAAGCCAACTCTTACGGAAATATTCTGGGAACCGAGTTCATGCATATTAGCCTATTAGATAAGATCAAAAGTTCTTCTAGTCTCTACGAGGTTTTCCCGGCCCACCTAATTCACATTCACTGCAAAAAAATCAGTTTCTAAGGAAATCCAGGACAAATGAAAATAGCAAATGCTTACAGTGGTGCAAGACTTTAAAATAATGTTATAATTAACTATTTTACAAATTAGTAAACTGAAGCTGTGAGACCTTATACGACTTATTATGGAACTTGAATTAAAATGACTTCTTTTACTCCAAGCCAAACGTTTCATCTATTCTCCAAAAGGGCTCTTTAAATTAGCATGCATGTACACATACATGTTATCCTCATCTAGAAAGTGATATTGCATCATGTCATGTCTCATTCATTTTTGGACTCACCAACCAATGCCTATAATGGTATTCTACCTCTTTTTTAGCTTGGACGTGTTTTAAGTTTGAGGATCTAGAGGCTCAATTTATATACAGTGGACAATATCTGGTCCTTGTTTTCATTATTTCTTACAATATACCAAGCATCTGTAAGTGTATGAGTCTGGCTATTCACCCTACCAAACCTGTGCAGCTTAGTGGCAGGTCTTTGAGGGTTGACATGACTATAAAAGTCATCAGCTCGTGTTCAAACTGGTTCTGTTATACTCAGAAAAAGTTTCATTTGGGTAAACTATTTCTTGGTGAAGAAACTCCCTCTGCTGATAACAGACCAGAGTCTGCTTTGCAATTTAGATTTAGAGCATCAATTAAGGTATTATTGGTTTGACCAGATTTTCAGGGCCAGCATGTGTTAACAGTGAGAATTGAATACAGATATTCTGAACTCTGTGGCTAGTTATCTGCACATCATATCATCATGATCAATTATTTTGTATGAAGAAAAAAATGAGTAAAACAGGGAAAGCAAGTAAAAATTAACTATATAAAAGGAAAAATACCAACTAAATGATGCAATGATACAGTACTGGAAATAGAAGGAGGAGGATCTGAGTTCCAATCCAGACTCGACAGTTACTAACTCTGTGACCCTGGGCAAATCACTTACCCTATGTTTGCCCTGTTTCCTTCATCTATAAAATGGAGATAATAAAAGAATTTATCTCCCAAGCATGTTTTGAGGATCAAATGAGATAACTATAAAGTACTTGGCAAAGTGCCGAGGACGCAATAAGTACTATATAAGTGTTAGTTATTATTTTTAGAATGTGAGGATGAGAAGGTACCCAATGAATAAAATAATGCAATGGAAAAAAATATCCTGGATTTGGAACCAAAACACCTGAGTATCAGTCTCATATCTTAACTTACAAGTCCTATCACATAGGGCAAGTCAGGTAACCATTGGTGTCTTCAGTTTCCTCTTTACAAAATGAAACTTTTGGCCTAGAAGGTTCTTTCAATCCTAAATCTAAGACCCTACAATCAGAAAATGTTAAAGTTCGGAGGGGCCTGAGAGATAATCTCATCTAATCTTTATGTTTTAAATATGAGGAATGTACGGCCAGAGAATAATTGAATATTTCAAGATCACTGATCATTCAGTGAAAGGACCAGGACTAGAACTCAGGGCTCCTCCCTGCCTTGTGGTCAAATGTACTTTCCATTAGAATACACTTGTATAATTCCACAGCATTTCATTCTATATCTGGTTTATGTAATCTCAACTCTAACACTTGCAGGGATACTCCATAAATTTCTCCCACAATACCATTTCCCCAGGCCTACCTCAAAGACAGAGGGTGAGGAAGAAACAGGGTTCCTGGTAGTGTATCTGCATCTCAGGTTGCTTCCCATGTCTACCCCACTCTTGGTTTAAGATCTTTTTCATCCAGGAATACCAATACTTTGTCATGGAAATGAACACCAAGAGAAGCAGCAAGCTTTTAACTAAACAAAACAAAATAAATCAAACTCCAAAACAAACAATATTAGTAAGACACACATACAATACAAACATTGATCATCACCCATTTTGATATGGAATGAAGTGCAATTGTTTTAACTAAAGCTGTAATCAGAAAGACTGAGCCCTAAAAAATTAGTTTTCTATAAATGTGGATATGTCTTTGGTAAGTTGGGGTTGGGGTATCTCAGTTATAATGACTCCTATGTGTTTGACATAAATTAAACCTTCAGGATAAATTGTAAAGTCTTGAATGGCAGGGCTTGTTTCATTTTTGTCTGTGTCATTATCTCTTAATACAGAGAGGGCAATTAATAAATACTCATTCTTTGACTGTAGGCAAAGAGCATAGGCACTGGGCTGGTGGAGGAATGGAAAAGTCTAAATGTCTGGAGAATGGAATAGGTAAGATGGAGAAGTCTGTGAGTCCAGACCTACTCATACTGAGGAGTAGGCAAGTGATCCGGAGGTCCATACATGACATTAATAAGGACCAACGAAACGATCAAGGTTGGGCCAGGATGGAGTGTGTGTGTTGAAGGAAAATAAAGCATTACTGGGTGACGGTAGCAGAGGGAGAAGCTGATAGGGATAATCAGAGGGAGGAGATTGCTGACCTTCCACCTTGCCCTTGGCTATTGACCAGGAGTTGATGAGACAAGAATAGCTAGTCTTGAAGGGATTGCCTAGAGAAATGTCATCTGTAAAAGAAAGCTTTATTTGAATGAGCATTAAATGTTGGTATCATGAGTTCAAATTGTTTCATCATTTAAAAAAAAAATTTCTATTTTCCTTCAATCATTCCTTCCTTCCTTCCTTCCCTCCCTCCTTCCTTCATCTTTTTTTCCTCTCCCTGTCTCATCTAACACTACTCCTAAAATTAGGAAGATCTGAGTTCAAATTCAGTCTCAGACACTTATTAAATGTATAACCCCAACCAAGTAAATTTAACCTCTGTTTGACTTGGATTTCCTCAACTGTAATCTAAAGAAAATCACAGCAATTATTTCCCGGGGTTGTTGTGAAAATTAAATAATACAAACTTGGTAAAGCATTTAAGACAAGATCTGACACTCTCTATTCTATTATTTTGGTTTTTACATATCACAGTTATTTGAGAAGGAAAATTGACTTACCCTAACCTTAATCCTAACCCTTCCCATTTAGAATGAATTTTCTTGTGACAAAACAAAACCAGCCAACAAAAAAAATCCAACAAAATTTATTAAGCCAGAAGTCTCAATGTAATTATTACATCTAGTAATGTGCACAATGCTTTTCCCTAGTCATCTCCCATCTCTGTTTTGATAAGAGATATCTATCTCTCTTTCTCCCTATCTTGATCTAATTCATCTCTCTCTTAATCTTTCTCTCTCTTTTTCTCTATCAATTATTTATATAGCTATAATCTAGGTTACACGATATAACTGATTTTTTTTCCTAAATTTATTTTCCTTTTAGTGCTCTTTCCATTAACCTTGCTTTCTTAATTGCTTACTTTGTCATTTTGATCCAGCACAGTCCTCTCCTCACTACACTCTCAGCTCTATTCCTAAGCTCAATAACAGCTTCACTTCATGTGCCTTTTCCTTATGGGCACCTCCTCACAGAGCAAGGTGTAGCAAGTCCTCTAGCCCCAAAGTGTGAAGACCTCATTATTTTCCCACACTTCCTAGTACTCACAGGTTGGCACCTGTTTTTCCTAGATGATACCATTTCCCTATGCAGCTAAGCAGCTTCTGGAACTCAAAAGGATGTTAAAGCACCAGGATTCCTGAATAGTCAGATCTCCAGCTGGGAGCAGATGGCTTCTGTTTCACACTATCATGGGCCAGTCATCGACAGCTGGTGAAGTATTGTGGGTTAGCCTCTGTCAGCATGGGGAAAGCTTTAAGAGTATTCAGGACCTCTGAACATGGAAGGACTGTGAGCCATGGTTTGCTTATGGAGTGTCCTTACAATCCGAAAATAGTCACATAGACTGAAGACACCCAACTGTCAGATCCTTTCTTTGCCAAATATTTTCTTCTTTGGAAGCCTTAAACAAATGACAGAAATGATATAATTCAATGCTATATATATATATATATATATATATATATATATATATATATATATATATATATATATGTCCACACACGTAAGTTTATGTAAATACACATGGGCTGATAGAAACATACTGAATATCTGTGTGTTGTAGATATTTGTACACATAAGCACACAAATAGTAATATATTTTAATATTCCAAAGATCAATCATTTCGTGCGTTTATCATACACTATAGCACACACAATTCTTCAGTAGTTTCTATAATTGAATTTTCATTTCAACATGAATAACCTTGATGGTAGTTCCAACGAGCAATTGTATAGTCTTCCAAGGAAGATCTCTAATCAGGAAAAGTCTAATCCATTACAAGAAATTAGATCCAATTTTCGAGCAACCACTTTTCTGGCATCCTAGCTGGAGAGCTAGCTTCAACACAAAGAAACCATGGATTCCACTAATGCACATTGTTTATATGACCCTAGAAAACTGGTAGATTTTTTTGTTTGTTTATTGTTATGTCTCATAAATGAGCAATTTATAAGTTTTAGAGAAAGTGTGTGTCTGTATCACAGAGGGGAGTTTCTGAACCTAGGAGTGAGCTTTAAGGGAAAAATCATAGGCCCTGTGCCTGTTTTGACATATAACTGAATCTTGTCTCTACAGTTCCTGCTGTTTCCTTGGCATAGGTAATTTTCAGGGAAGAAACTCCCTCTATGGAAGCAGAAGATCATGTACAGAACAAAAAGTGGATAAGTAGGCACTGAGCATGTATGGAGGAATATATTATAATAGTGGTCAGGAAATAAAGGTGTGATACAAATGATGAAGGCTTTTGCTTACAGAGATTTTCTTTTTAGTAGAATTCATAGCTATTGAACCTTTGGAGCAAAGGATTGGAATGGTAAAATTATTGGTTTGGGAATGTAAACTTGATAGCTATGGGGAACATAGATTTGAATAGATGGAGACTTGGAATCAATTAAGTGACTTACAATAGTTGAGGAGAATGGTCATGAGAGCTTAAGGTGATTGTGTGTGTGCATGCATCTGGAACTGCACACATATACTGTGGATGTATGTGTATTTGAGTGTATGTGTTTATACAAGTAGGACAAGATAAGAAATATGGAAGGATAACTTCCTGTAGGCAAGTATTGCAGGTTCAGATCCTAGCACTGACACTAACTGAGGTGACCACAAGTGAGTCTCTAATACTCTTATTTCCCCATCTGGAAAGTGGAAAGGAAAATGTTTGTCTTACCTACTTCATAAAACTGGTTTAAGGAGAAGGCTTTCACTATTTTAAAGAAATATGATTTGATTCAATTAGCAATTTTTAAGCACCTACTATGTACAGGTAATGTGCTAAGTGGTGAGTAGATAAAAAGATACAAAAGAAAGTTTCTGTGCTCAAGGAGCTTACAATCTAACGAATTACTATTATTTTGAGGTCGACACAAAGCATTCACAGCAGGCCTCCTGAGAGCATAACATGTCAACAAAGATACTCATTTTACAAATAGTCATATGGCAAGAGGAGATGTGAGGGGGAACACTCTGCTTTTGTGAATATTAGAAAAACTGTTGTTATTTATCATTATCCAGAAGATTCTTCTGCTGCCCCTGCTGCTGCTATTTCATGTACAAGGAATAAACTTCTCTAGAGTATGATATAGAGAATTTTCCAATGATGGTAAAATATAAGCAATGGGCATAAATAATTTGCTGTCCAATTTAAAGGTAGCTGAAGAGGTGAGATGGAAAATGTGAACAAATTGTATGTCGATTCACCCTGAGAATGAAGGACATCCTATAAATTAGAGAACTCCAGGAATCAGACAATAAGAGATCACAGAAAATGTAAGAAAGGACAAATTATCCTTATTGTCTCCTGATGACGACATTCTATCTTCCCTCTCGATACATTTTTAATTTATTTTTTTTAAATTTTTGCCAGTTACACGTAAAAACAATTTTAACATTCATTTTTAAAATTTTGAATTCCAAATTCTCTCCCATTCTCCTTCCCCACCTGTATCATTGAGGAGGCAAGCAATTCAAAATAGGTTGTATATGTTTAGTCATGCAAAACATCCATATAAATCATGTGGTAAAAGAAAACAGACTGAAAACAAGTAAGAAAAATATAGCTAAAAGGCTTCAACCTGTAACCTCTGAGGATAGATTGCATTTTTTATAAGTTCTTCAGAGTTGTTTTGGTCATTGTACTGCTGAGAATAGCTAAGTCTTTCACAGCTGATCTCTTACAACACTGCTGTTACTTTGTGTGTCATACATTTTACTTTGCATTGACTCACCTAAATCATTCTACATTTTTCTGAGAGTATCCTATTCATTATTTCTTATAGCACAGTAGTATTCCATCATAAGCACATACCACAATGCCTTCAGTCATTTCCCAGTGGATGGGCATCTCCTCAATTCACAATTCTTTTCCACCAGAAAAAAACTGCTATAAAAATTTTGTATAGTTGTCCTTTTCCTTTTTTTTAAAAAAAAAATCCCTTTTGCGATATAGACCTAATAGTGGTATTACTAAGTCACAAGGTATGCACACTTTTATAGTCCTTTGGGCACAGCTCTAAATTTCTCTACAAGTGGTTGAATCTATATACAACTGTACCAACAGTGCATTAACATCTCATCCAATAGTACATTAATGTCTCATTTTTCCCACATCCCCTGTAATATTTGTAATTTTTTTCTTTTCTGTCTTATTAACCAAGCCAATACGTATCAGATAGTACATCAGAATTGTTTTAATTTGCAATTTTCTGATCAGTAGTGGATTAGAACATTTTAATTACTTATAGATTTTTTGATTATTTTATCTGAAAACTGATTGCATCTTTGGCTCATTTTTCAGTTGAGTAATGACTCTTATTTTTGTAAATTTGACTCAATTCTCCTTATATTTGAGAAATGAAGTCTTTACCTGGAAAGACTTATATGATCTGAAGCTGAGCAAAAGGAGCAGAACCAGGAGAACTTTGTACACGGCAACAACCACAATGTGCGAGGATATTTTTTCTGGTAGACTTAGCACTTCATTGCAATGCAAGGACTTAAAAATTCCCAATGTTTTTTTAAGGAAAAATGCCTTCCACATCCAGAAAAAGAACTATGGAATTTGATCGCAGAATGTGGCAGATCATTTTCTTTTGTATTATGTTTTGGTTTGGTATATGATTTTTCCCATTCACTTTAATTCTTCTATACAACATGGCCAAGGTGAAGATGTATTTAATAGGAATGTATGCATGGAACCTATATAAAATTGTATGCTGTCTCAGGGAGGGAGATAGGGGAGACAGGGGAGAGAGATGGAGGAGGGAGGGAAAATCTAAGTTACATGGTAGTGATTGTAGAACACTGAAAATAAATAAAATTTAAAAAATCAAAATAATAAATAAATGAAGCACAAATGAGGAAAAAAATTAAAAAAGAGAAATGAAGCCTTTATCAGAGAAACTGGCTTCAACTTTTTCTCACTTATTATTGCTAACTGTATTTTTCTCCACCCTATTCCCCCTTGTCTATTCTAATATTTCTCTTCTTTAATCCTGCCCCTCCTTAAGTGTTTTGTTTCTGATTAACTCTTCCCCTCCACTCTAAAAACTTTTCGTTGCCTCTTTTATGTGCAATTATTTACCTTGTTCTTCCTCTCCTTTTTCCTTTCTCCCAGTAAATTCCTTCTTCAGTTTATTTTTTTAATTATCTATCTTGCTCATTTTACATACTACCCAAAGTTTCCCATTTGCTGTTTCTCAAACATGACATCCCACCTCCCTCCTCTCTGCTTTTACAAAAACTGCCCCCAAACCAGTCTTTCAAATCTCTCTCCTTACTGCCACTGTGTGAAGTTCTTAGATCCTTTCAGAACTCAACTGCAATGTCACCTAATTAATGCCAGAACCACTTTTTCATTCCCACAGTTTTAATGACCCCATCACTATGTATCTTTTCTGCATATGCCCCAAATTTACTTATTTGTCAATATGTTATATCTTTCCCCCAAGAGAGCTATGCCCTTTAAATACAAGTTAGGATTCATTGTTCTCTTCCCATTTACATCTAGAATAATGTCTAGCAATAGATACTTAATTATTTATTATTTTGCCTATACTACACTCCCCTGCAGAAACAATTGGTTGCTCATGGTTAACAATAACCTTCTACCTATATATAAATACACTTTCTTTTGAAAATAATTATTCCCCACCCCTGCCAATTTATGGACTCTATTAGATTTTCAATTTGTCTGAACACTGAGGAGAAATGGAGGGAGATGGTTTGATGAAGAATGGTATTTAGTGTCTGAAAAACTCTGTGTGTGTGTGTGTGTGCGCGTGCGCATGTAAACTAATAAAATATTTAGCTATTGTAAGCCATGATGTTTCAATGAGAATTTCCTCTTCTTATTCAAGATAGAGTTACAGGATGAGAGGGGTGTGGTTTAGCCTCCTAAAAGTAAGAATATTTGAGAGTACCCTATAACTTTCAACTTTTTAAGGTAGATCACTGATATAAGCAGGTCAGAATCCAGTAGAACTCTGCCATATTTATAAAAAATTCATCCTTTGATAATGGAGCCTGAGTTCATTTAAACTTTCTAGGATGCCACATAATACATCTCACTCATTTGTTATTTTCTTGTTATCCAGTTAAACATGTAGATCCTTTTACACTAAACTGCTTTCTCATAGGTGCCCTCCCTATCATGTATTTGGGGAATTGATTTCCTTTGAGCCCAAGAATTTATATTTGCCTCTATTTTAGTTTATTGCTCAGTCCAGTATCCTAGCTTGGCCATATATATTTGTATCCCAAACCAGTCATCCTGTCTGTTAGTTATAGCTCCAATGTTGTGTTGTCTGTGAATGTGATAAGCGTACCATCTATATCTTTATCTAAGTCAGTGAGAAATGTTAAATAGCATAGAGCCAAGTAGAGATCTTTGAAATTCTACACTGGAAAATGTTATTTGTTTTTTAATTAGCATTGATCAAGTAATGACTTTATTTGATTCTAAGCACTGAAGCTATCCTGAATTT
This sequence comes from Potorous gilbertii, assembly GCA_028658325.1. Taxonomy (NCBI): domain Eukaryota; kingdom Metazoa; phylum Chordata; class Mammalia; order Diprotodontia; family Potoroidae; genus Potorous; species Potorous gilbertii. The sequence goes on from CM053769.1 coordinate 102,114,957, forward strand.
CCCTGATTGTATTTTCATAGGCCACATCTCAATATCTTTTTCAGAAAAATGGGAAGACATGTTCTATCAAATACTTTGGGAATGTAGGGAAACTAACTATAGAACTAACCTTATGTAGCAGTTTAATATTACTGCCAAAAAAAGATTCAATTTGTGTTGCATGTTGTAGTCTTACTGTCTTTTTGGACATTGCTTTGTTTACTTTACTATATGGTTACTTAACCTTATTTTTAGTAATATATTTTGAAATATTCTTACTTCTGTTCAGAATTGTCCTTTTTCCATACTCCCATTTTTTAAAAAGGATAAGAATAAGCCTTTCCAACTCCTTTTTTTCTTTTGCTATCAGGTTTCAAATATCAAAAATCATCTCCTTGGGGGGAGGAGCCAAGATGCCAGAGTAGAAAGATTCACATATGTTATCTCTGAACCCACAGCCCATGCATTTCCTGTAAAAAGAACTCCCAACATATTCCAGAACAGTGGAAGTAGCACAGCAATGGAGTGAAGGAGATTTCAATTCCAGAGAGCCCTGAAAAACCAACCCCAAGGATCCTTCACACACCGGAAGGGAGTGGAGCCCAGCCCTTCCTTGGCCGTGTGTCAACTAGAAGAGCAGATTGGGGCAGGCTTCAGGGATGGAATCTCTGGCAGCTGTGAAGGTCCCTCCACAGAAAAGTTCACAGGTCAGTGAGAGAGACTTCTGGGCTGGCTGAGAGGGGAGTGTGGTGTCTCCATAACACAGGCTACCTTGGGAGGCAGCAGCAGAGGCAGCGGGTGGCCAGAGGCTCCCAGAGCAGGCAGGAGCACTGCAGGAGCTCCATTACTGAAGGTCTCTGCATAAACCCCCTGAGGGAACTGAGCCTGGGAGGTGGCCCTGCCCCCACTTGAACACCAGAACTTAAGCTCACATTGAATAGCAGTTGGGCCTGCCCCTGAAAGCCCTGAGGCTGGGGAGCAGCATTTGAATCTCAGACCCCAAGCACTAGCTGGGTGGATCTGGGCAGGGGTGGAGAGGAATCTCAGAAGTCAAGTAACTGGCTGGGAAAATGCCCAGAAAAGGGAAAAAAAAGTAAGACCATAGAAGGTTACTTTTTTGGTAAACAGATATTTCCTCCCCTTCCTTTCTGATGAGGAAGAACAATGCTTACCATCAGGGAAAGACATAGGAGCTAAGGCTTCTGTATCCTAAATATCTGAAATAGATATCCAATGGGCTGAGGCCATGGAAGAGCTCAAAAAGAATTTTGAAAATCAAGTTAGACAGGTGGAGGAAAAACTGGGAAGAGAAATGAGAGAGATGCAAGAAAAGCATGAAAAAGTGTCAATGCCTTGCTAAAGGAGACCCAAAAAAATGCTGAAGAAAATAGCACCTTGAAAAATAGGCTAACTCAATTGGCAAAAGAGGTTCAAAAAGCCAATGAAGAGAAGAATGCTTTCAAAAGCAGAATTAGCCAAGTGGAAAAAGAGGTGCAAAAGCTCACTGAAGAAAATAGTTCTCTCAAAATTAGAATGGAGCAGATGGAGGCTAATGACTTTCTGAGAAACCA
>CM053769.1:102117006-102157483 GCA_028658325.1 Potorous gilbertii
CGACTCTTCAACAATAGATAAGCCTCTGAACTCTGATTTCTGATGCAATTATTCAAAAATGGAGTCAAACATTCAAAGACAATTGATGTATGAATTTGTTGTACTTTTTTTCCTACTCACATCAACATGCATTTATCCCTTTAAGTATATCTAGGAGGAAATCTTCCTCAGAAGACTGATTGCTTCTAATTTTTTTGACTGTTTAAAGACGAAATCATTGCATATATATTTCCTTGAAATTCAGGCTGGATTTGTCTGCATTACAACAGGATTATGTTTTTCTTTTTTCTTCTGAACTTTCACACACACACACACACACACACACACACACACACACACACACACACACAAGCTTCCATGCGCACATATAGATTCTTAAAGTCATGTACTCTCCTCAACTGTATTCGGAACTTATGTTAATATAGTTCTGAGAGATGTAGCAAATTTTCAGTTTAATCCACTACCTGTCAAAGGTTGAGATTTACTGCAAGGTGCTCAGGGATTTCTGACGTGATTTGGAAGTTTTTAGGAAAGTTCCCTCATTCACACGTTGAGCCAGCTCACCTGCTTAGCAATCTTCTTGTCCAGGAACCGAAGTTATTTAAATGAAACTCACATAAAACCGATTTTATGCATCTGCTCAGGTTGACTCAAAGCTCCTCAGTGCCATGGGAAAGCAGGCAGCACAGTGGGGGCACTGAGTCCCTTGCTGAATTATGAGGCAGTCAGACCATTATGTTCAACATCTCCTTTGCCCATCCCATGTGCAAACTCAAGTTAAACTCTTACTTTGTTTTTAAATAAATTCTTCTCTTTGAGGACCTCCTAGGAGGATATCATAGAGCCAGTCCCCTTGATAGGATCAGTTCTTTGGTGCTGGAAGGAAGTTTAAAATTCTTTTATTTCAAGCTCCTCTTTTTAATAAATGAAGAAACTGAGGCCTGACATTGAAAGGTGATTTCCATGACGGCACATAAATGGCAGAAGGTAGAGTTCAGATTCGAATTTATTGCCTCATAATTCAAATCCAAACCCTATCCACTGAACCATACTGATGCAGAGTGATCAGTAAAGTAACACAGTCTTTTCAGAGGGTGCCAATCTACAGGACATCTCCATCCAAATATCCTGCAAAGAGGGGAAACTCAAGACCTAAAACTGGATTTGTTTTTGTATGCACACATCAAAACTATACATATATGTATATATACACAAATATACATAATACACATAGTAAATTGTGTATAATCATACATTATATAGAATGTTACATTATATTAATATAAAACCATAATATGTTATATAATGTATTATAAATTAGTATGTATATACCTGTACATGTACATATATGCATACACATACGTGCATGATACAAATATGCATATTCATATATACATATTCATATATACATAAACAGATGCGTACATGCATGCATGTATATATTTGTGTATATGCATATATGTGTTTACATATAAATATGTATATGTGTGTGTGTCTTGGAGTCCGTCTTAAATCTGCTCTCCCCCTCTCCTACAATATCAAATCATTGATCAGTGCCATAGATTCTATCTATACAATGATTTTCATAGCAGCTACTTTTACTCCACCCTCGTAAGACAGTTATTTTGCTTATGCCTTCATCTGTATTTTTGTTACAACCACCTAATTTCTCTGCTGCCTAAAGTTCCTTTGTTCTCCAAGCCATAATTCATACAGTTGGTCAAATAATTTGCCAAATTCATAAAGTCTGATCATCTCACACCTCTGTTCAAAAACACCTTCAGTGGCTCCCTGTTGCCTCTAGGAAAACAAACAGACTTTTGGTTTTGGCATTTCAAGATTTTTACAATCTTCCAACAACTACCTGAACAAACTTCCTTTTTTTTGTTACTGTCATTCACTCAAGAATGAAGTCAAATTGAACTACTCACTCTTCTTGGATTTTGTCTTGCCATGTGTCATTTCTACATTTCTACTCAAATGATACCCTAAGACTAGGAAGCAGTACTTGTCTCCAGCTGTCAAAACTTGAATTTTCCTTGTTGCACACTCAAAGGTCCCATTTTTTCCAGGATGATTCCTCTGTTTTCTCCTCTGAAAAGTTATCCCTCCCTCCTCAAATCTCAGACTTTGTATCTCTTATGTTGCTAGATGAAACAGTGGATAGGGTGGGGATTTTGGAGTCTGAAAGACTTGAGTTCACACTTAGCCTCAGTAACTTCATAGATGTGTGGACCTGGACAAGTCATTTAACTCTGTCTCAGTTTCCTCAACTTTAATATAGAGATTATAACAACACCTTCTTCATAGAGTTTTTGTCAAATGAGGTAATAGTTATAAAAGCACTTAGCTTCACATAGTGCCTGGCACATAGTAGGTGTTTAATAAATGTTCATTTCTGGCATGGTGAGAAGTTTTCATGTGACCTGAGACTTATTCTGCTTGTTCTCTTGATTACAGGACCAGCACAGCTAAGACTTATGGTCCTATAAAGCACTGGAAGCATGTGGTATCCCCAAAACATCAGATGTTTGATTGTTTGACAGAAAATTTTGCTCCCAGACTATTTCAAAGCCCCCACCATCTGTGAGAGTGTCTCCCCATTGTCTTCTTTAGAAAGAGACCTCCTGTCAGGAGATGAGACAGAGAAGAACTTAATGCAGTCATCAAGAAGGATGGCAAAGTTCATACTGACGTAACTTCCCCTACTCTCTCTGTGAATGTTCTAAGAATGGAGAAGACAGGAGAGCATTTTCATCTGGTGCATGTCACCAAGAAACATTTTACTGTCCATCACATCATGGCTAAAAAGATGAAATATAAATTTTGCAAAGTGAGAAAGATCTTTGTGACTAGAAATGATATCCCTTATTTGTTGACCTGTGATGCCTACAGTATCTGCTCTCCAGAACCTCTAATCAAAGTGAATGACACCATCCAAACTGATTTACAGATTGATAAGATTACTGATTTCAAGTTAGAGACTAGCAACCTGTGGATCATGACCAGTGGTGCTAACTTGGATCGAATATGATCACCAGCTGGGAGAAGAATCCTGGTCCTTTGGATGTCATCTTTGTGAAGAATACAAAGCTTTACCCCTAGGCTTTCAAACATGTTTTTTATATTGACAAAGGTAACAGACCATGGGCTTCTCTTTGCCCCTAGGCTTTCAAACATGTTTTTTATATTGACAAAGGTAACAAACCTTGGGCTTCTCTTTGCCCCCTTCCTCAGGGGAAAAAAGTATTCATCTCACTGCTGCTGAAGAAAGAGTTAAGAGATTGGCAGCCAAATAGAGCAATAGAGAAATGACAAGCATCACCTGTATGATTACATAAAGATGTCATAACGTGGAAAAAGTTATTTTTTTCAGTTTTCTGAATTGATATTATTATAGCTAATCATTTACTTGTCTTATTTATTATAACACAGCTATTTGGACTGGTTTTATTTAGTAGTTCCATTTTCTTTTACACCTTTTGAATTACTGTAGCTTAATAATATAGCATATGCTACTTCTACATTTTAGGGTTTTTTGGATTTTACAAGCTAGTCTGAAATTAATTTCTGTGAGTGTGAACATTTGAAAAGAATGCTTATTATCTGCTCATCCTATCCTGGTCTTTCCATAACACTTGTAATTCTAGTGTATTTAAATAAATTGCAATCAAATGTTTACTGTTAATCTCTTAATTTGGTTTATCACTCTGAGGATGGACTGTTTACTTCTATTATGTATTTCTCTTTCTTCTTCTATCACAATTTTACTTCCTTTTCTGAATTTAGTATTTGTGTTTGATTCAGATAAATGGGGAATTGTTGCCCTCAAGGTGTTTCCAGTCTAATAGTTAACAAGATATATATATATTCATATGTGTGCACATTCATAGTTTATGTGTGTATACACACATACCAACACATAACATATACATATACATGTGAGTAAACATACTATTTACACACACATATGGGTCCTTTAAAGGTACATGCAAAGCAGGCAACAAGGTAATTGTGTGCAGCAGAAGGTGCTAGTAGTTAGAGGGACCAGGAAAGATAATAACATTACTGGAGGTAGTGATTGAGGAAGCAGCTAGCTGACACACAGAAGAGAGTCCCATGCCTGGAGTCAGGAAGACTCATGTTCCCAAATCCAAATCAGGCCACAGCCGCTAGCTATATGACACAGGAAAAATGACTTAACCCTAGTTTCCTCAGTGTCCTCATCAATACAATGAGGTAGAGATGGAAAAGGCTAACCACTTTAGTATCTTTGTCAAGAAAACCACAAATGTGGTCATGAAAGACAACTGAAACAAGTGAAGAAGTGCTTGAAAAGATTCCTAAGAAGATGAATTCTCATAGTCTGTCTATGAAAAGAAGTTATTACAAGTCACAACAGGGAGAGAGGCCACCCAGTGTAAAAGCATGAACCTAGAATATACATGAGGAACAGCCAGTAGACCAATGTATATGGACCATGATGTGTGTAGAGTGAAGTAATCAATAAGGAGACTGGAAAGGAAAGAGATAAAGTTGTGAAGATCTTTAAATGGAAGAATTTTTGTCTTGTTTTTATAGAGTTCATGGGAAGCTATTTTCTTGAGAGAGTGACATGATCTCCTCTGGGCTTTAGGAAAATTATTTTACAGTTGCTCATAACACGGATGGATCTGGAAGAGCTTTGAGGCAAGGAAATGAAATTGGAAGGTATTTCAGTCATCCAGGAGAGATGTCCTAAGGATATGATCTGAGGTAGTCTTTCCCACTGGGTTCCAAAATAATTCTCCCCGAGTACCCAAGTCACATCACTCCTTTACTTTAAAAAAATGTCAATGACTCCCTATTAGCTTGAAGAAGTTCCTTTATTTAATTTTGCAAAGAACGCACAAGCTTGCTCCTCCTTCCTCTTCAAACTCACTCTCTATCGCTTTCCTTCCTACACTCTCTAATCAAACTAGTATCCTAGCTCTTCCTGTTGACAATCTCATGTTTCCATGCATTAGAAGAGGCTGTTTCACACACCTGGAATGAATTTGCTCTCCACCTCCACATTTTATATTTCTTCACTTCTTTCAAGTACAGGAAAGGTGCCACCATCTATATGAGAATCTTTCATGAGTTATGATGACTCTCCCCTGTTTTTCTTTTAATTACTTTATGTGACTTCTAAATATATGTGTTCTATCTCCCATACACAAAATTGCTACTGTAGAATAAATGATAGTTCTTAGATAACAGAATTATCATTTTTGTCTGTTTATCTTTTCTACCTTGAATATTACCTTGCCTAATTTTTAAGTGCTTATAGAATTTGAATATTACCTTGCCTAATTTTTAAGTGCTTATAGAATTTGATTTACTCAGATAATATGTTTTAAAACTATGCTTGACCTAACCTAGGTTACTCTTTTTTCATCAATGACTTGGTTAAAGCTGTAGATGGAATGCATATTAAATATTCAGATGAAATAAACCTCAATGTTAGGCAACAGGTTCAATAATTTTAAAAAATAGCATAAAATCCTGTAAATTGTTTCTGGGACCACCAGTTGCCCTTCATCTAGGATGAAAAACATCATTAGTCTGGTTCCCAGGTCTGGAAGTCACATTTAGGATAGAAATCAATAAGCTGAAGATGTTCCTGAGGATGACAACACAGAAGGATAGAAGAACACAGGGGATGATCTGAAAAGAACAGAGATGTTAATTCAGAAAAAGAGTTAGCTGATGAGGGGGGCCAGGTATGAAAGCTATCTCCAAATATTTGAAGGGTCATTTAGTAGAACAATTATTTTGATCCCATTTGACTCCAAAGGACTAAGCAAGCAAGAATTGGTGGACATGGAAAAGGTGATGTAGGAAATATGTTTTAAGAACAAGTTAGTCTGAAAGAGGAACCAGGTGTGGTAGCAAATAATGGATTTCCTAAGATTTTTATTCAAAGTCATTTTAAAAATAAAATATGCTTAATTTTAAATTCAATTTTATTTTAGTTTCAGTTTAAAAAAATTACCTCCTCTTCCCAACCAATTCACTGAAAAGACAAGAAAAACAAACTCATTACAAATCTCTCTGTCTACCTCTCTGTCTCTGTCTCTCTCTTTCTCTGTCTCTCTGTATATATGTGTGTATATATGTATATATATACATATATAGAGTATATGTGTAAATTATTTAAGATAATTTCTGCATTAGCCATGTCTGAAAAGAAAAGAAATAAAATTAAAGTCTGCTTCAATTTGTATGCTGACTTTATCAAACCCTCTATCTGGAGGTGCATAGTACGTTTCATCATTATCTCTTTTTTCATTTTGATTGCTCATTGTGTTGATCAATTACTAAGTCTTTCAAAGTTCATTATCTTTACAATATTGTTGTTATATAAATTACTCTGTATCTGTTCACTTCTCTTTGCATCAGTTCATATAAGTCTGTTCAACTTTTCTGAATCCATCGCCTTCTATTTCCTCAAGTTTATATACAATAACATTTTTAGCCATTACCCACTTGATTTTTACATCTCTAGTCTCCAATTATTTGACAATACAAAAAGGCCAAAAATATCCCCAGTTCAATACCTTTTGGGGCATAGTTCAAAATTCCTTTTGAACATAGTTGGATGACTTAATAACTCTACCAACAGTTCATTAGTGTACGTGTCTTGCCATAGTCTCCCCAACATTTACCATTTTCCTTTTTTCACTTTAACCAATCTAATGGGCATTAGGTGGTACCATAGAGTTTAATTTGTATTTCTCTAATTATTAATTATGTGTACATATGTGCGTGTGTTCATATGATATTGATAGATTGAATTTCTTTCACTGAATATTATTCATATTCTTTGTCATTTATCAATTGTGGAATGCCTCTTTTTAATTAAAAATTTGACCATTTTCCCCATAGATTTTAGATATGAGACTTTTCTTAGAGAAACTTACTTCAAAGATTTCTTTTTAATTCCATGATTTTCTTTTAATTTTAGCTACATCAATGTTACTTATGCAAATAATTAATTTATGTAATCCAAATTACTTATTTATCTCCTAACAATCTTGCTATCTTATAATATTTGGTCATGAATTTTTTCCCTATGTCTAGATCTTATAGGTAATATCCACTATGTTTCATCCTTTTGCTTATGATGTTTATATCATGTACTCAAATTGAGCTTATCTTGTTATATGATATGAAATATTCATCTATATTTAGTTTTTTCTAGAATAATTTCTGGTTTTTCCAACAGTTGTTAAATAGTGAGTTTTGTCCACAGTAGAATAGGACTTTGGACTAATCAGACACTAGGTTTTTGTGCTCATTAGTACAGTATACCTAATCTATTAGCTACCTGATTGTGTATCTAATCTGTTGCACTGATCATCTTTTATAATTCTTAACCATTATTGAAGTATGTTGATGCCGACAGATCCCCAATATAACTTAAGTTCTGGAACTGCTAGGACACTGCCCTTTCTACTTTTTAATTTTTTTTTATTTATTCCCTTGATATTCTTGAACTTTTTTATTTTAGAAGAGTCAGATTATTTTTTTTTCTAGCTCTATAAAGTACTTACTTGATAATTGAATTTGTGAGACACTGACTATGTAGGTAATATTGTCATTGTAATTATGCCAGATCAGCCAACTCATAAGCAATTAGTATTTCTACAAATATGTAGAAATGTCTGTATTTGTGTACAAACTATTGTAACTATATTCACATTGTTTCTTTGTGAGTCTTGACTGATAGACTCCCAAGTATTTTATACTTTTTACAATTATTTTTAATGTAATTTGGTTTTTTCTTCCTACTAGATTTTGTAAGTAATACATAGAACTATGATTTCTATGTGTTTATTTTATATCTCTTTCTGTTAGGTTTATTTTTCTTGTTGTCATTATTCTCTAGGATTCTCAAAGCATACTATCATAGCAAAAATTGATATTTTGGCCTCTTTGTTACCTATTCTTACTCTTTGAATTTCTCTTTCTTTTTTATTTCTATAGTTACTATCTCTATTCTGATATTGAATAAGAATTTTAATAAAGGGCAATGGACATTCTTGTTTCATTATTCTCATTGTAGATAATGCTTGCTCTTGGTTTGATGTACTTACTTCTTAACATTTTAAGGAAAGTTTTGTTTATTCCTATATTTTCTAATGTTTTCTCTTTATTAGAAATTGATATATTTTCTCAAGAAAAGTTTTTTCATTTATTGAATTGATTATTTGATTTTTGTTGGGTTTCATACAACTATTATTAATTACGATGATAGTTTTCTGAATATTGAACTTCTCTTACATTTCTACCATAAATCAAACTTGATCATAATTTATGATCTTTCTGATGTATTGCTATAGTCTCTTTACCAATCATTTATTTTAAATTTTTGTATTAATGTGCATTAGGAAATTGGTTGATAATTACAGTTCTTTGTAATGACTCTCCCTTGCCTAGGTATCAAAATGATATTTAATTCCTAGAAGGAATTTGAAATGAATCTTTCTTAACTTATATTTTCACAGTTTAGATAATATTGAAATTGAAGATTTTTTTAAATCTTTAGAAGAATATACTTGTAATTCTATAGGATACTTACTATTTTCACTTTGGGAGTTATTTTATGGCCTATTAATTTCCTTTTACCAAATACAGGATTATGTTAACATTTTATTTTCTGTCTTGTTACATAGTTATTTTATATATTTACAAATGTTCATCAATTTCATTTAGATTATCTGTTTATTAACACTTAATTGGGTAAAATATCTCCAAATAATTACCATTATTTGTTCTTTATTTCATGTGAATTCATTATGTTTCATTTTATAATGGGGATTTGATTTTCTCCTTTTTAAAATCAATTTATTTATTTTCCCCAGTTACATATAAAAATTAAAATTCATTTATAATATTTTGAGTTCCAAATTCTCTCCCTTGCTCCCTTTCTACCCCTACCCATTGAGAAAAGAAGTCATGAAAAACAGGCTATATACATGTAGTCATGCAACATATATCTATAATAGCCAATTTATGAAAGAAAACGTACATACAGACAATAAAGTTTAAAGTTTAAAAATGTGTACTTCAATCTGTATTCAGACACTATCAGCTCTTTCTTTGGAGATGGATAGAATTTTTCATCATAACCCCTTCAGAACTGTCCTGGATTTTTGTATTACTAAGAATAGCTATGCTTTTAATGGCTAATTATCTTATAATGTTGCCTTTGCTTTGTACACAGCATATTCCACTTTGGATGAACACATACTATTCTGTCCAGGTTTTTCTGAGATCATCCTGCTCACCATTTCTTATACTATCGCAGTATTCCATCATAATCACATACCACAAGTTGTTTAGTCATCAAGCAATTGCTAACGGGCATTCTTTAAATTTCTGGTTCTTTGACCTCAGAAATGATTTTATGCATGCATCCATGTATACACATATGCATACATATACACAATACATATATGTATACACATTTATATACATATATGTGTGTACACACATATAACACATATGTCCTTTCCCTTTTTATTTTGTCTGTTTGTTTTTAATCACTTTTGGGTTACAGACCTGGTAGTAATATTACTAAGTCAAAGGGTATACATGTCTTTATATCCCTTTGGGTATAGTTCCAAATAACTCTACAGAATGGTTGAATTAGTTTACAACTCTACCAACAGTGCATTAATGTCTCATTTTTCCCCACATCCCCTCCAATATTTGTTATTTTTCCTTTCTGTCCTATTGGCCTGTCTATTAGGTATAAGGTGTGCCTATCTGCAGCGTTCAAAACTTCTCCATTTATTGTAATTGATGGTTCCATGTATGGGTGGTGTGGTGGTGACTGATGGAGCATTTCTTGGTGTTAATTATTAGGCCAAAATTAGCACAGACAGCAGAGAATTGATTCATACTTTGTTGTATCTCAGTTTCAGAGATTGCATTGAGTGCACAATCATCTGCAAACAAAAAATCATGTACTAACACTCCCTCCACTTTGGTCTTGCTTGTAGTCTTTTAAATTGAATAATTTACCATCAGTAGGATAGTTGATCTTGATACCATGTTCATCCTCACTGAAAGCATTTGACACCATGGCTGAAAACATCATGTTAAAAAGCATGGGAGCAAATACAGTCTTATTTCACTCCATTAGTGACTGGGAAGGCATGAGAGCATTGACTAAAACCTGGGCAAACATGACATCATGAAATTTTTGAATGCTGGGGATAAGTTCACTTACCTTGGTAGTGTCCTTTCCAGGGATGTACACATTGACAATGAGGTTGATGCATGCATTGCCAGAGATAGCTCAGGGTTTGGGAGGCTCCAAAGAAAAGTTTGGGAGAGAAGAGGTATTAGACTGACTACCAAACTGAAGATCTACAGAGCCATTGTGCTGACCTCATTGTTGTATGTCCATGAAACATGGACAGTCTACTAAAGCCATTCCATTCCATTCCAAATGGAATCACTTCCATTTGAACTGTCTTAGGAAGATTCTGAGGATCACCTGGCAGGATAAGGTACCATACACTGAAGTCCTTGCTTGAGCTGAACTGCCAAGCATTCAAACTATGCTTCAGAGAGCACAACTCTGATAGACTGGCCATGTTGTTTGAACGCTAAATATATGCTTGCCAAAAAGACTATTTTATGGAGAACTCACATGGGGTAGGCCATCACATGGTGGTCAGAAGAAACGATAGAAGGACACTCTCAAAGTCTCCCTCAAGAACTTTGGATTTGACTGTGCAACATGGGAGACACTGGCACAGGACCACTCCACATGGCATGCCCACATCAGAAAATGTGCTATGTAAACACAGGATGCACAAATTTGGAATATCCACCCCCAAAATTCATATGGACTATCTGTGCCCAACCTGTGATAAAGCATTCTGATTCTGTTTTGGTTTGATTAAGCACAGTCGGACACACTGAAATTTCATTTTATCATGGTGTTGTCATTTTGGTCCTCTTCATAAATGAAGGACAACAATCAACCAATCAGCTATAAGGTAGTACCTCAAAATTGCTTTAATTTGCATTTCTCCAATCAGTAGTGAGTTAGGGTATTTCTTTTCTCTTAATCAAATTTAGACAATGGGTCATTTTTTAACTAGAAAAAAAGCTCCTGATTTTATATGTTGATTCATTTTTAAAAACTTTCAGTTGTATTAATCTGTTCTTTTTTTTCAAGTTTTCTCTTGTGATGTTTAAATGAGTAGTGATTATTTTCTTGGGTTTTCTAGTTTATCATTTTTTTTAGCTATATTCACAATTCATTCACCTGCTCTTTCTCCTGTTTAATTATAAAATAGTTTAGAGATAAACATTTTCCCTTCATTGCTGCTTTGACTGCATCTCATAAATTTGGGTTTGTTGTCCCATTGTCATAACTTTATAAATTATTGATTGCTTCTAAAATTTATTTTTGGCATACTCATTTTTTAAGAATTTTTATTTAATTTGTAACTAAATATTCATCTTTCCTTCAAATATTTTTATTTATTTTTTTGCATTATTATTGATTAAAGACTTTTTTTTACTTTTCTGTATTTATATGTGGGGCTTTTAATATATGGTCAATTTTTGTTGAAGGTGACATGTATGACTGAGGAAAAGGTATTCTTCCTTTCTTCATTCAATTTTCTCCAGATAGCTGCCATCTTTAACTTTTCTAAGATTCTATTCATCTCCTTGATTTCTTTCTTATTTTTTTCATTGTTGTAATGTTAGCAAGAGTTATTTGATTAGGGGAAGCTTTTTGTGTAGGAAATCAAAGATCTTCCTGGCCCATTTAGAGGCTTTAGGTGGATCACATTAAGGGAAGTTTGCTTAGGGGAGGTTTGCTTGCTTGAAAATTTTCACACCTTTTGTTAACTAGGCACTGAAGCAAGGGGGTTGTGATGCCTTCTGTCTCTGAAAAGTCTATATATACTCTGAGGTGAGGTTTTGCTTTGGAGGCTTTCTCTTTGGAAGAAGGTTCCCATACCAGTTTAGACTCTGAGCAACTATTAAGGAGCCCCTGCCCCACTTTGAAAATCCAGATGTTCATGTTTCTCCCTCTGGTAACTATGGGTGTATGAAATGGTCAGACAGTTGGGTATACCTGTTGATTTGTGACGATTTGTGATATTGCTTATGGTCAGACAATTAGAAGCCCTGTCTTTTGGTCTTTGTTTATTTGCTTGTATTTTCTCTCTTGGTATATGTAATTAAAAAAGATCATTGACCCCTTAAAAGTTGCTTTCTTTTTAGAAAAGCAAATCTAAGAGCCTCTACTAGTAGGCCATGCTGGATATGTCAGAGTGCTTGCTGCTACAATGGCTAAATTTATCTATGTTTGAGAATGGTGAATCGAGTGGCCCCATAGTACAATTTTACTGTTTATTTTCTACTGTACTTCATTTTAGTTTCCTCTAATAGTTGGTATGTTATTTCAATTAGTTAATATATGTGTAGTTTTCATATTAATTCATTGTCTGTAGAAGCTTTAGAGGGAAAATGCAGTTTCCCTAATTATCTCTTTTAACTAGAGTTATTTCTATTTTTCTTGGTCTGAAATCATGACTCATAGACCTTCCTATATTACTTCATCTGAAGCATAATAGATTCTTCTCCAGCCCATTATTTCTGCTCTGCATATAAAATCTGTTTTAAATCATGTGTTGTGTAGAATTAACACATATTTTGCTGAATGGGTCATCCTTGTTTGTAGACCTAGATCCCTTGCCTTCTGGAATATCATATTCCAATATTCTTTGTTATTCTCTGTTCCTCAATACTAATAACTATTAAATCATGAGTTAAATTGATTGTGACTTCCCGCTACCTGCATAATTTATTTCTGGTGCTAGCAATAATTTTTTTCTCTATTTTTGACCTCAGAGTTCTTGATTTTCCAGTTAGTTTTAATTTTTTTTCAAAAGAGGTAACAAGTAGATTCTTTTCATTTCAATTTTCTCTTAAAATTCTAAAATATCTAGATAATAGTTTTTCTTTTATGATTTTTTTTAAAAAAAACCATCTGGATGCCTGTTTTGTTTGTTAATTTCAGTTAGTCAAATGATTCCAAAATAATCTCCACTCAGGTTCTTCTCCAGGTCACTTAGCCTATATTTTCTTTTATTTCTTTCAGTCTTCTCAGTTTATTTTTTATTTCTTGATGTCTCATAGATTTATTGCCTTTATTTGTCAAATTCCAATTTTCAAGGAGTTATTTTCTTCAATTTTCAAGGAGTTATTTTCTTCAATAAGTTTTTTACACTTCTTTTTCCAAGTTGTTAATTTTCTTTCCATGTCTTCCTTAGTTCTGGTCTCTTTTTCCATTCTTTCCCTTATTACCCTCATGCCTTTTTAAAAAATCATTTAACTCAATCTTAAATATGTCTTACCTTTTCTAAAACTTCTTGCTTTACTTCTGTCAAAGCTGCATTTATCGTGGAAGTTGCTTGTAGGATTTTATTCTGCTTCATTGTCTTCTTCTATCTCTGTTATTTTAAGCTTCACTGTTACCATGATAGTTCTTTATGGTCAGGTTCATTTTTTGTTTACACATTCTTCCAGTCTTCTTTTTGTCTTTATATTAGTGTTAGGTTTTGTACGCTGCTGGAAGGGGATGTCTGGTAGCAGCTTCCACACAACTGTGTCCTTCTGATGCTTGCAAACTTTCACCATGATCCAGGGGGTTCACTGCCCTCATAGTCTGAGGTCTCCAAGTTTCTGACCTAGGTTTTAGTCAGTTCGATTGCTTCTAAATTCTCTTCAGAATTCAGTTTGTGCCTTCTCTAAATTTATGTGGAGTGTGTGCTATTAGTTAGACTCAAATGCTTCCTCTCATTCCTCTATCTATACTCCAGTTATATAAATCCTACACATAAAAATTTATTTTCTCCAGTCTACAATAATTTTATTGTGATAGAAAAATTAGACTACATAAAGTCCTGTATGACTACATTCAAGGGTGGTATTTTCAAAGGTGAAGTATGAATATGACCAGCAAAACAGAGAAGCTTATGACCACAACTCAAAATCCTCATGTCCTAGGTCTGATTGCTCCTATACAAACATGTCATGAGAAAGGCTATTTATTAAACAACCACATTGAAAGGCTTTAATTAGGTAGTGGCAGAAAATGGGATTATTAAAAATTTTAGAATGATGCTAATATTAAAGGCCAATTATTTGCCAACTTACTTGTATTTTAATGAGAAATATGCTCATTTAAAAAATGTGTTTACTTAATTCTCAAATCCTAAAAGCAATGGTTTGAAGGTGAATTCAAGTAAAGCAGAGAAAGGGAAATAAATTAGGTATTTGGATCTTTGGAACAAAAGGGTTAAATAACATTAAAATGGGGGAGGAGAAGAAAGTTGAAAAGGTCATAGGTTTCCAATAAAAGAGAGTTACCTTTCTTTTCTGCTATCCCTTGAATCCAAGCAAGGTCTCTATATATCTCCTTGCTACACAATAGTAGCAGCCACGATTTTCCAAAATGAACTACGCAAGCCATCAGTCACAGGAGGCAAATAAGAAATATCTTTCCTTGGTTTCTCTTAGCACCATAGAAATTTCTTTCACATGGGCTGAATGATATTTATTAACTTGATTAAAGCTCTTAAGCATTGTGATGGAGTGGAGATTCAAAAACAGAGAGAGAGAGAGAGAGAGAGAGAGAGAGAGAGAGAGAGAGAGAGAGAGAGAGAGATTTTGGGTTTAGCTGCTGTAAATGTAAAATATTTTACCAATGTTGTACGGAATGAATGAGGTTAGGCAGTTTGAATTACAGCCACAAAGCTCTAAATGCTAGTTTCAGATTCCTTTTCAATGCCCACATATCTTTTGTTTTTTCTTGAGAGATACTTTCAAAAGCTGAACATTAAGCATTGTGCATAAAACTCTTCACCTCCAACCTTCCCAGCTCAAATGCCTCTTTGAACCGCAGAAAGCAGAGTGAATGTAGGTTGTCTGTACTTTACCTCACTAGGGAGAATGATTTGCTTACTTGGTGAATGACATAGGCAGGGTATCATACATTGTCTGATATGACCATTACTATGGAAGTGAAACCATCTTCTGTCTTACAGAAGGAAAATGCATTGATCGGTCACTACACCTACTCAAATTTCAAATCTGTGAAACAAAACATGTCAACCTGGTGAATGATTTACTGACAGTTGTGGTTGGAGCCTTCTTTCTTGAGTTTATAAACCAACTGATTCTCAATCCTAATGGTATTATCTGTCATGCCTTTTTCTAAGAAACATTAGCAACCGTTGACTCCTCAGCTGACTACTATTCAGGAGAGTAGAGGCAATTTGAACCCCAACAAGAGAAAGGTTTGAATTCATGGAATGAATAAGAATTTTCCACCCTTTTGACTTCATCTACGTTTTTACAAACTGTGGTGAAGATTCCCATACATTCGTGATACAGACTCATTTTATTGGTCTAGAGCCAGCAGAGAGAAACATAAATATTCTCCTCAATGAAAAGGCATATAGCTCAGATATCCATTTTGTCATCTGCATTGACAAAGTCCTGGTATGCCATGTCTAAAAAGGTAAAGAGTTTCATTTCATTAATCAAGGACACAATTTCTTTTCCTTTATCAAGGACACAATTTCTCTCCACTTTTCAGAGTTACTTTGTATTGCGAGCATACAAGAGGATGACACTCTGTTTGAGATTTTCAAAATTTCTCCCAGAGCTATGGTGAAGTCAAAGTCCCAAACAATGGGGTCATAGTAATGACAGACATTCAGCCATACACCAGTATCCCTGAAGAGGGATGTATGATTTCCCCAGGATTCTCTGGGAAGATAAACATCCCAGTTGAACTTAAAGAACCATTTCAGAAATCTGGTTCCCACTCTCCAGAAATATTCTAGAAATGGTGTGTACAGTGACACATCAGGAAATTTTTAGCACTTTGCTATTTTCATTTAGTTCCAGTTCTGCTAATGTCTCAAAAAATTCAGCCAGTCCCAAGCAGCTAGCCATCCACATTCATCCATGATTTTTGATCTTCTCCTTTATGAATACTCAGGAGAACATACAACTTCCCATTATGACCCAGGTAGGCTGTAACTCCTAGATTCATCTTCTTGCAATTAGTTTCTCCCCTAAATGCTTCAGTAACCCTAAGATGGAATCAGTCTACCAAGAGCTTGCTCTGGCAATGACAGGACTGAGGCTCTGGTAGAAAGTGTTGATGCCAGAGAGCAAGTGCAATGTGCAGCAGCATCATAGTGGGCAGAGAAAGCATGAGGAAAGTAGCTGCTGGTGAGTGGGTGGGTGGTCAGATACAGATTCACAGAGCCAAGAAATGTTCCAGAGACACTTGATGGTTTTCTTGAAGGGGGAGTCTTTCTTTTTCCTTTTTTTTTTTTTTAGTTATGACAAATTATGACCTCCACAATCTCATCTATCTCAGATTCTTAATATGATTGTGAGAGAGTATTTGATAAGCTTATTTTATTAAGCTATTCAGTTAAAACTATACCTTTCTAAAAGTCCAAAAAATCAAGTAATAATCACTCAGTAAGCTCCAGGAACTGTGCTAAGACTGAGATTGAAGAATATGAAAATAAAGGAAAAATATGGCTCTTGCATTCCCATGTAGAGATAATATATACATATGATTCTATTCAAGAAATGGACAAAGTAGATACAAAATATCTTTAGGGGGCATGGTAGTTAGAATAAGATAAATTTTTGACCAAATCAAACGAATAATCATTTGTTAAATGCCCACCATTTTCCAGGCACTGGTAATGAAAACACAAAAATGAAATATTTTCCAAAATAATATCCTCAAGGAATTTATAGTGTATGAAATAGTTCAATTTAAGCAGAAGGTCTGAAAATGTAATGAGTAATGGGTATATGCATATATATATATATATATAATATATCTATATATCTCAAAGTAAGCATCTTTCTTTTTCATTTTCTACTGAACCTACTAGCTTAAGATGAAAGTCAAATTTGTAAAGTACCAACCTTTGGTAATTCTAACTTTCTTGGAAAAAGAAAACGATAAAAGTGAATATATTTGTTTTTAAAATACTTGAGGATTGGAAGTTACAAATAATGTTATATTTCTGAGGGAAATCATTCAGAACACAAATAAAACATGGATTTCCTTCTATATGTGTACATCTTGTAGAACAGAATTGAAGATAAATCTTGGATGGAACTCTTCTTTTGCTGAAGACAGGGTTGATGCTGCTGGTGAATTGGGAATTTCCCTGCTACATTTTCATAGTCTTGGTAAGTTGCCAAAGTCGAAGTTACTGAAACTTGAATGTTGGGAAGGGACTTTGTAAAAGCTTTGGAACAGAGGAGTCTGCCCCAGTCAGGCAATGAAATGAATATCGTCTCTTCTAGGCAAATATCAGGGCCAAGTCTTTCTAAAGTTTGTTTTGCTGTTGGCTAAGGTTCTTGCTCTCCATTTGGTACTCAGAAACAGAGAGGAATTCATTATGAGATATAGTAGTAATGGAAACATTGAGAGAACCTGACAGCTGTAAGGAGTTGGTTTTTCACTTTCATCCCTTCCTTGCTAAGGAAAGAACATTAAAGTGATGAAGAAAATGACCTGGCAGGAGAATGGAAGTAAATGTAGTGGTAAACACTGGTTAGAAATTCATTAAATAAAGTTAGTTTCCAGCTGTTCAGTGCTATTTGAAGTGGGGAACATTTTGAAAAACCAGTTACTTCGTGGAAAATGAATTCCCTTTTTGCATGAGATGAATATCCTCAAGGCAAAATACCTCTTCATTTAAATAGTTCTGCCTTTCCTATCTGTAACAATCAGCTTTTGTGGTCTTGGTGAGCATTATAACAACCACAAAATCTTCAGGGATCAGGTAGCTGCTTGAGTACGGTCATATTACTTCCCTTCATCTATCTTTGCCAAGGATATCCACCATGTTATGACCAGTAATTCCAATGGTAGAGTGGTAATTTTGTTGAAAACTGTTTTATTTGAGAAACAACTAGACAGTTGGGAGAAGGGTGTTTCTTTCATTAACCATCTTTGTCATTTTTCATTTCACCACCCGTAGCAGACTCCTCTGTTATAACAAAAACCAAACAGCTAAACAAAACCAACCAATGAGTCAATCAATCATCAAAGATTTAATATCTACTAGGTGCCAGACATAGAGATCACAGATTCTTATCAGGAGTAAACTACCTTCTAAAACGAGATATAATATGCATAAATATAAATATATACAAAAGACAAACTAGATTCAAATCAGCCTTTTTGGAGATAGGGAAAGTAAAAGGATTGGGGGGGGGCATTTGTGGAGGGGCAGAGATCTTGAAAGATCTCATGTAGAATGTAGTATTTTTGTACTGAGAGGTGAAGGATAATCTGGATTCTGAGAAATTCCTCTTGGGGAATGCACTCCATTGGGAAAAGCCAATACAGAAGCCTATATGGGGATCAGTCAGTACAAAGGCATACAAGAGGGCAATAGAGTACTGTATCTAAAGAATAGTTTGACTGTTGAACAATGTGCCTAGAGGGGAGTAATATGCAAAAAAAGCTGGAAAAGGAGGTTGGGTCCAGGTATGGAGAATTTGAAGTATGAAACATGGGTTCTATTTAATTCTAAGGAGATTAAGGAGGAACTGATATTGACTTAATAGTCTATATATTGTTATATCACAAATTTTTCAGTGGGCATCCACTTGAATTCTTCTCTCCACATCACAAGAAGTGATGCCTTGAATATTTTTAACATTTGGTATCTTAATATATTTGGGATATTTTCCTCTATCTTTGTAATCTTTGTGTGGAAGCGTAGGACTGGTACAATCATTTTAAGCACTTATCATGCAAAGTAGCAAAATGGATACTGGAAAAAGTGGACCAGTTCAACCAAAAGTTAGTTTATTACTGACCAAGATAATCCCAGCATTCCATAGTCCAGCATACACACACACACACACACACACACATATATATATGTGTGTGTGTGTGTGTGTGTGTGTATGTGTGTGTATCTATTATAATAGATATTATAATAGACTATATAATATATATATATGTATCTATTATTTCTACCCATTATCATCTTTGGGAGTCTTGTAGTTTTATTTGTTTGTTTTGTTTTGTTTTAGGCAATCAGATTTGAGATGCCTAGGATCACACAGCTTGTAAGTGTTTGAGCTGGATTTGAACTCAGGTCCTCCTGACTCCAGGGCTCATGCTCCATCCACCCGTCCCTTTTTTGGTCTTTGAGAATATGTTGACTATGAGGGTGAAAACTCTGAATTGTTTTAATTTTCATGTCTCTTAGTGGAAAATATGAAAAGTTTTTCAAATGGTGGTTAATGGTTTACATTTATTTGTTTGGAAACTCTCCTATCCTTTGCCCATAAATACAAGGCAAATGCTTCTTAATTACTTGATTATGCAAATTTGTGTAAATTTCCTGTCTGTTCTGAATATACTAAGTTTGCTTTCTGCAAAGTGACAGCCTGATACATAGTTGCTGTACTGAAGTTGTACATGACAAAGCTGTTATTATTACAAAAATGTAGGTGGCTTGTTTTTTCTGATGATTGTAACAGAGATATATCTTGTGGGAAGACAGGAGAACTGTTCAGGGTTTAAGAATCACTTGTTATTCATTCATGTCTGACTTCATGACCCCAAGACTCCTACTGTCCATGGAGTTTTCCTGGCAAAGGTACTGCTGGTTAACATTTCCTTCTCCAGTGAATTAGAACAAATGCAGGTTAAGTGATTGGCAAAGGGTCACACAGTTAGTAAGTGACTAAGGCCAAGTTTAAATGCAAGTCTTTCTGACTCCAGACCCAACACTATCCACTGAGCCACCTAGCTGCTTTCTACCTAGGTTAAATGCTGGTTCTATGACAAAGGGTATTTTGTAGCTTTGGAAAGTTACTTAAGCACTTAAACTTTCATAGCATCAGTTTCAACTGCTGTAAAATGAAGGCAGTAATCATCCTCTCCATATATACCTTCTACAATTTCTATAAAGGAGCATGTATACTGAAGTCTTCGAAAGTGCTTTTTAAGAATAAATTTTTAAATAATGTTAGTCCTTTGATTTGGTCAAATATATGTTTTCATTGATACAGGGAATTTCCAGTGAGAGATCTCTTATCCATGAAGATCATCAACTTCTTTGTTTCTTATAGGTTTAGTAAGTTATTGCGAGGATTGAAAGATTAGCTGATCTACCTAGGATCACTCAATTAGTATGTGTCAAAATCAAGACTTAAACCCAAGGCTTCTTGACTCCAGAGGCAAACTCACTATCCACTAATCTGTCACCTCTACTAAGCTGCTAGAAGATAAAACCCTCCTAAGATACAATGTAGTGTGATAGTTATTATTAAGATTAGTAAGTCACCCCATCAATAAACATTAAGCACCTACTACCTTCCAAGCACTTTGCTGGAGGATATAAAGAAAAGAAAAACATTCACCCTCAAAGAGCTCGTTCGCATGGGGAAGGCAATGTACAAATAAATACGTACAGACAAGTTATATATGGGACAAATTGGAAATAATGAAGAAAGAATAGGCGTTAGAAATAGGGTGGGGAAAGGTCTACTGTAGATGGTGAGTTTTATCTAGAACTTGATGGAAGCCAGAGAAGTCAAAAGATCGGGATGAAGAGAGAGAACATTCCAGGAATGAGAAACAACTAGGGGGAAATGCCTGGTATAAAAAAGGAAAATGATGTCGTGGAAGGGATGAAAACATAAAATGTCTGGCTTTTAGATGGAGTATCTTGTACAAAGGAGTTCAGTGTCATTGGATCATGGAATTAAGGGCTAAGAAACCTGAAAAATTCAGATGTAGACAGCTTATGAATAACTTTGAATACCAGAACATTTTATTTTTATGGTTCTTGAATGTGTAGAGAGGCACCAGAATTTATTTAAAAAGGGAGGAACATGGTCAGACCTGTGCTTTAGGAAGATCACTTTTATAACTGAGGAAGGGATAAACTGGGATGAAAAAAGACCTATGAAAGACAGACTGTTGCCATACTCCAGCAGGCTATTGCAATACTCCAGACGTGAAGTTTGAAGGACTCTATCAGGCTGGTGGTAGTGAGAGGAGAGAAGGAGGCTTAAATGAAAGATATTGAAAAGGTAATATCAGCTGCAATAAAATGGTGAGGAGAGTGAGGATGAGGAGCTGGGGATGACACTTATGTGGTAAATTTACCCTGTTATTATGATTCAGTTTTCCTAAGACATATTCACTCTCTCCTATAACAAGAATATAATAAACCCCTCCTGGGTATAGTGTCATATCGATACAAGGATACAGATGATACAGACGTTTGTCACTCTCAGTGTGAAAGACAAGTTGGCTGTTAGGCTGCAGCACCAATGTGATATTAACAGCACCTATGGTGGCCATGAATCTAACTGGCTAACTTTTCAAAAGAAAAAAATGGAGTTTAAGTGATTTTTTCCATGTCACATAGAAATAAGTGGCCAAGGCAACTTTTGAAGCCAGGTTGCCTGACATCAGTCAGGCTAGGCTAATAGAGATCTGTCTCCTGAGGTCAAAAAGCGTTGAATTCAACTTCTGTTACTGAGACATCTCACTATCAAACTCTGCACAAGTCAGTTAATATCTTAATGCACCCAGATCATAAAATCTGTCAATTACCAAGCAGGCACAGCCCTGTATTAGTAAAGAGAATTTCCCTACCTGTGAGTTCCTTAGTGAAGGAAACTCAACATCCAGTCCCCAACCCATTCTGGTACTACAAATACAGTAATCACTCTACTCCACGTTATTTCATCCTATAAAGAGGTAACGCGATCAGTGTAGCCAAAGGGCAAACAATTCCATTTTCAGAATTCAAGGACTTAGTTTTGAATACTTTTTCTGCTATTTATGAGTTGTACAATTGGGCATAGAGAAGGAGCAGTGAGAAATGGGGCAAAATCAAAAGAGTATATTGGCTCTAGAGTAAAAGACCCAGGATCAGATCCTACCTCTGAGACTTATTACTGCTATAAACCTGGGAAAGTAATCATCTCCATAGGTCTTTTCCTCTAAGCTATAAAATGAGACACTGGATATACTTCTAAGGTTCTTCTAAACTTTGGATCTATGATCAAAAGCTGGTTCCCAATCTGACTACCACTTATGTGACTTACTTATTATAGGTACTAAAGGCATCCTTGTTGACTCTAGAATTGGTCCCTTGATCTTTGCTGATTCTCAATCTTTTCATTTGCCAAATGAGAGCTTAGGACTTAAAAGTCGAGTGATAACTGCCAAGTTTTACACTGTCCAAAGTGGCTTGAAGCAGAAGTATCAAGCTGAGACCAAAGTCTGACTCAAACCAGATTAAACTGTAATTGGGATTTTAAAGAAAAATAATGTTAATTTGTGGTTTTCTGAGTCATTATGGGGCCCATAAACCTCCATTTCTCTTTGAGTTTGACATCACTGGCACAAACCAAGACATCTTGAGGGTAAAAGCTAGCATTTTATATGGTGCAGCCATTAGAGACTTCTCCTTTTGATTGATTATTTGCATCTTTGCACAAATCACATTTTTCTGTGCCACTGTGAATCAGAAAACATTCACAGAATGCTCCAAAATTCCTACATCCTGAGGAGAGCTGGAGTTGATTTACCTTCCTTAAAGATTTTCACCTAAGAACCTTTCTGCTTCTAAATCTATGGTCATATAGCTCTGATTTCTATCTGCACATTAGATACACACACATGCACACATACATGCATGCGCATATGTAAACACATACACACATGTATACACACACACACACACACACACACACACACACACACTGAGTAGTTGCTGGCTAGTCAACGTTTGCAGCTGCAGCTTGGGGCTTTTTCTTCCAAAGATTTTATTTCTCCGGCTACTGGGTATTTTGTTGCTTCTGGGAGCAATAAGCTTTCTATGGAAGAGAGTGGTCACTGGGGATTTGATAGCATAGTAATCATTCTAAATGCCCACTAATTGACTCCAAAACAAATAGCTGTGAGTGGCCTTTGATCCCTCTCATTTTTTACCACCTTGGTAATTAGTCTGTTGGTCATAATTATATGCTGCATGTCTCAGGGTGTCTTGGGTTGGGAGTGACAGGAGAAAAGGGTGGTGAGATTATTAAGTGCTGTGAACTTCCGGCATGACCAGACGTGTACAGAAGCTTAGGAAATAGAGCACATTACTATGAGCCTCTAAGGACTGTTTTGTAACTTAATGATAGTCCCCAGTTAGACCCAGGTTGGTTAACCAAAGGCTGTAATCCACTTAAGAAACTCCCTGGAAATAATGTTGTAAATAGTGGTTAGCTCACAGGCTGCACAAACTCAGGCAGCAGCCTGGATTTAACCCACAGGACACGGTTTGCTGGCCTTGCATCTAGTCCTTAGCTGAAAATGACAGTTCCTTGGTGACTGGAGAGAACTCTTCTCAGGAGAGTGATAGGGATAGAAGCTGAATGAAATGGAATTGAGTAGTGAGAAGGAAGTAAGACATGAGGGACGGTGATGGGTAGTAACTTGGTAGGTCACAGTGAAAGCCAGGACAGATATTGGACTGTGGCTCACAAAGGTGGCAGAATAAAGGGGAAAGAACAGGGTGTTAGTTATTATTTTAATTGTTGATGGCCATGCCGTCATTGTTGTGTAAGCAATCAGAAGTGGGCTTGTTTGAAGGGAAGGATCCAGGAAAAGGAACCTATGGAAGATTCAGGAGAAGCAAAGTATTTGAGGGAACAAGGCCCTCCAGTGTGTGATAAGGGAGTGAGTCAAGGGTGCAAGCACAGAGGAGACCTCTATCTAGCAAGGGATCCTTTTTTCTTCTGAGATCTGAGGGAAGGAGAAAAGTAATGGCCTAGCCGTTCAGAACACATTGAGAGCATTAGAATAGTTTGGGAGAGTTTTAATCGTAGTTGGGATTATCACCTTCACCACTCATTCGTTCAATCATTTATTTGTTCATTTAATTTCACTCATTCATTCACTTCACTTATTCTGGTTCTGAATTCATTGATCATAGTCCTTGTTAATGGAGAAGAAAGGAGGACGTAGGAGACAGAGCTGGTAGAGTTGTCAGAAATGGTTTAGGATGGATTCCTCATTCAGGTAGATGTTTGCAGAACAAGGCATTCAAGGTAATATTCTATTTCACTAAGACAATGCTTAAAAATATGATTTTGACATTAAGAAATGTACAAGGAAACATAGTCATAAAACCTGGTTCAAATTTTGGCTTTCTTACTTATTAACTGGATTCAAATTGGGCAGTTGAATTCCACCCTCTGGAATTCATTGTCCTCAACTGCAAAATGAGTTTCATCTAGATAAAGTCTCAGATTAATTCTAGATACAAAGAAATGACTTATCTAAGATAGGATGACTAATTCATCTTGATAAAAAAAAACTGAATAAATCCAGATTGTCTAAAAATAAGGAGATTACTGTAGGGTCTCCATAATCTTCAAGAAGAGGTGAGTTCAGGGATTTGAATTCAAATGCCAATTCTTCTCTTACTACCTGTGTGAATTTGGATTCTCTGCGTCTTTCTACAAAGGAAAAATAGGCTGTCTTGATCAAAGTGTCAAGTTTCAACGGATCCTCAAGTTTCAGCTAAAACTCCACCTTTCACAGGAAGTCTTTCCTTATCTTTCTTAATTACAGCACCTTCAGTCTGCTGGGCTTTTCTTATTTGTTCTATAGATAGTTTGTTGGTATTGAGTTGTTTGTATACTGTCTCTCCCATTAGATTCAAAACTCCTGAGTAGCAGGGATGCTTCTCTGCCTTTCTTCACTCCCCAGTGCTTAGCAGAAAGTTGGCACCTAATAAATGCTTGTTGGTGGATAGACTGGTTGGGATCCTTATTTTCACTCCTTTATGTTTCTTAAATGATATGAGATTTTTTTTTCCTATGAGAGAAAGGAAACATTTAAGTAAGAATGTGTCTGACTTATTCTTCCTTAAAGAAAATTAGTTGAAGGAAATTAACTATTTTCAAACATCACTAACACCCAAGTACATTTTAGTTGGAAACATGTTTAAAGCCTTTGTTAACAGCTCTTGTTTAACCTGCTTCAATGACTAATCCAAACACATTTTTAACAGTGAATATTAATTAAGACATTTCAAACCTATCTTTAATGAAGGGAAAATGAAATACTGATGAATTACAGAGTTAAGGAAACACTGGAAAATGATTCAGATGAGTTCCAAAGGAAGGGCAGCATATTGGAGTCTGGGCTCTCCTCAGACTGATTGCTGGCCCTGGCACATGACATTGCATCTCCCATCCCTGGGCCAATGTGTTGTCTGTGACCCAATCCTTTTCCTCCTCACCTCAGTCTTGAAATCTCCAATTCTTTCAACACTCTGCTCCAATTCCACTTTCTACAGATGGACTTTACTGTTCATTTCAGCTTCTAGTGCTTTCCATTCCTTCTTGTCTTCCATTTAATAAGTCATTTATGTATTGTATATCTCTCAATGAGACTGTACTCTTCTTGAAGGAAAGCAGATCTTTACTTTTGCTATTTTATCACCAGCACTTCACACAGTTCCTGGTACATGGAGATGACTCAATACTGTTTGTTGTTTGATGAGACATACAGAATAAATGTTTGGAAACCAATGGGCATCAACTGTTCCCTTTAGGATCAAACAAGATAGTCTGTTTCGCATTTAAACAACTTTACTGACTCATTAGCCACTATCCCTTCTCACACCCAGCAGTCCAATCCAAGCAATAGTTTTTCTCCTCTTTGCATGTGAGAATCTTATCTGCAGATGCCCTTCTTTCTCACTGCCACTGCTCAGATCATCCAGTTCTTCAAGGCTTGGTTCAAGACTGACCTTCAACAAGGGGACTTGATGCATTCTTCCAGATCTTATTGTCCCTTTGCCCACAAAAACCATCTTTGTTTTATTGAATATATTATATATAATATAATTAATGTGTTAATATAAATTTATTTACTAGATGTAATATTTGATAGATTAAAATATTGTTTTAATATAATTTGATATACTAGATTTCTTTATTTAAATTAATATTTAATTTAAATTAATATTTACTTAATATGTGTGATATTTAATATATTTTATTTATTTCATATACTTTGAATATTATTCTGTAAATGAAAGATGACTCCCCTATTCATATGAAAGTTGCTTGAAGGCAGGGTTTGCATTATTTGTGTCTTCATATTGTCAGCACTCAGCCCAGTATTTGACCTTGTGTGTGTCCTAAGGAAATTCCTATTGATTCCCTGTTGGTGCAGTTTTTCATTGATAGCTTCCTATCATTTAAAAACTCTTAGGACAATTTCCATTTTTTTACCACAAGAATCTAAAATTATGGGATAATCCTAGAATGATCTTTTGATTTCCAACAGTCCCTGTTCTGATATCTCCTAGTAGCATTAAAGGCTACCAGCGCTCTCTAAAGTCTTACCAGAGGGGCTATTAAAGGTCAGAAGAAGCTAGAAATATGTTCTTAAAATATATTCCTAACAAAATATTATGCCTTCATTCTGAGGAGGGACCAAATTGTGTACGCAGAGGCACATCATAAGTGGTCTGGCCACATGGGCATAGATTACTTGGGCAAAAGCTATTTGATGTAGTATAATCCTCATTGATTCATTATCTATGACCCTTCAAATACTCTTCTAGACATTGTGATTACAAAGACAGAAATGAATTAATGTCTGTCTTCAAGGACAAATTCTTACTGTTCATGGCAAATCTGAAACAAACAAAAAATTTTATCATCCTCCCCCCACCTGTGTTAGAAAAGATGCAATTGTTTTCCTTCTTTGCCTTGGCTTTGGGAAATTTTTGTGTGACTTATGTGCCCTATAAGGTCCTATCAGGGTAACAAAATTTATAAGTGCTTCCATGGAGTCCTGATTTCCAGTCATCATCTGTGGTCTACTGGAGACAACCCCTGCTATTCACTCAGGGATTATATAAGAAAGTTAAAGGAGGAGATAATGAAGATTGCTATAATAATTGGAAATGCAGATATATACTATGATGCCGTTTGAAGTTTACCATATGAATACAATAGTGAAGACAGCTCCTCCTACTTACAAGCACTTAATTTTGACTCTAATAATCAGGGAAATAGGGCACCCTCTTTCTGAGGTTCTGGACAAGATTTCACAGTTAAGTGATTTAGGGGACTGAGGTAAAGACAAAATTCCTAGAGGGAGAAGAGTGAACAGCCAGTAGATTCAAAATCAGAACAAATTGACAAGGAAAGAATTGTTTACTGCTTTATTGAAAGCAGGGGTAGATTTTTGGAAGTGTAGGTGGTATTCCAACTTATGAATTATACAGAATGCACTGAGAAAAGGGACTTGATATGAGACAAAATGGAGAAGTAAGAACTGCCCCTACAGATCCTCCTGAATCTTTGTATCAAGTTTATCTCACCTTTAGGGAGAATAGGAAGTTGGCTAAGCCCCAGCTCAGATTAAAGAAATACACAGACAAGATTACATACCCCATATCAATTTGATCATATTTTGGAAAAATGGATCAAATACTGTAACTAGGGCATTAATAGGTACTGGGACAGAGACCTCCTTTATCTATGGAAAGCCTGGTAAATTTAAACATAGAACTCCTATCACCATCGCAGGACTGGGAGGGGCTGAAATATCAGTCAGACAACTCAACCTAATGATGAAAAATGGACCATTACCTAAGAAAGAATATGCCGTGGAAACTCTACCCATCCCTCAATACATCATTGAAATAGATATATTGAGAGGTATGACTTTAAATTTACCTGAGAGGAAAAACCAATTTGCAGTAAGGAAGATAGAAATTAATACAGTTTAGTGAGTAAAATAAAAATGGACCCAATAACTTTACCTGAAGCTTCTGAAGTGATTCTTTTAAAGCAATATCATGTGTCAGGTGGGCAGGATGAGATTACCAATTCTCTAAAGGAATATGTTGAGGCAAAAGTGTTAGCCCCTACAATCACTCAATGGAATAACTCTGTCTGCCCATTACAAAATTCAGATGGGACATGGAGGATGACAGTGGACTATAGACAATTGAATAAGGTCACTCCTCTCTTGTACACTCTTCCAAATATCATTACATTAATGAAAAAGATCCAGATATATGACAGGACTTGGTGTGTAGTTGTTGATTTTACCAATGCTTTCTTTACTATCCCAAAAGATTCAAAACAATGGGACCAATTTCTTTCACTTGTCAGGGCCAACAGTACACTTTTACATGCTTGCCACAAAGATATCTGCATAGTCTCACTATTTGTCATAGTCATCCAACATTTGGATGAATTAGAGCTACCTGGTGTACAGCTTACCCACTACACAGATGCTATTATGAGACAGGGAAAAATTGTAGAAGTGGAGGATAGTTTGACACTTTTAATTGAACATATGAAAAGCAAAGAGCGGGAGATTAACCCTGCAATGATTCAAGGGCCAGCTCAAAATGGAAAGTTTTTGATTATACAATAAAATCAGGAAACTGGGAGAGATTCTCACACAAGCCCAACAAAAGATTCAGGATTTTCCTATTCCTACCAATAAGGAAAAAAATCTAAATTTTATAGGATTATCTGAATATTGGTGAAATCACATGCAATACCTAGGAAAAATTTTGAAATCTTTATATAAAATTATTAGGAAAAAAAATATGAATTTGACTGGGGACTCGAGCAGAGTAAAGCTTTTGAAGAAGCAAAGGCCACTACAGAGTTGACCTTAGAATTATGGTCTAGGCAAGATGGAATTAAATGTGACTATAGAAGATGAATATGCAAACTGGAATTTATGGCAAAAACAACAAAGCTGAAATATACACTTAGGATTTTATTCTAGGAAATTCCCTTCATCTGGAGATCAATATACCCCTTTTGAAAAGTAATTGTTAGCTGCATATTTAGCTTTGGTAGATACTGAAGAGCTGACTTTAAGTCAAGAGCTAATATTAAGCCTGGAATCCCAATTATGACTTGGGTAATGAGTACTCCAGCTTCTTATAGAACTGGACAAGCACAGGAAGCTATCATAACTAAATGGAAATGATATATTCATAATAGATCTAAAACAGGCAAAAGTGAAGTTTCTACTTTACATAAATCTATGGCAAACATAGATCCTGAGGGAAATGATACACCCTCTGAACCAAAGCAACAGTTGTTATAGTCCTTGCTAAAATGGAAGGAGAGATATGATGGATTAACTGAAAAACAAAAGGCATGCATGGTTTGCTGATTGGACAGAAAAATATTTGGACCACAAGAACATAGATGGGATACATCTTTGGTTATTCATTTGTCAGGTTTTCATGTAGATGCTCTCATGGCCCTCACCATGCCAGAACATGAGTATAATGCACAGGCTGATTGACTAGCAAAGATTGCTGCTCAATATATTGTCCCTACTCTGATACCAACTGATAATTCAGTACTAGCAAAATGGATCTATCAAATGACCAGCCATGCAACAGTGAGCACGATACCAAGGTATTAATATTTTTCATTCATTGCTAAAACAAGTAGCAGAAGAATGTTTTATATATATATATATATATATATATATATATGTATGTATGTATATATATATATATGTATGTATGTATGTATGTATACAGATATAGATAGATAGATTATCTATCTATAGCTATATCTGTGTGTATATATAGATATAGATATTAGTTGGAAAAGGATTGAACTGTTCCTTGGATAGTAATTGGTGAGATAGGGAAAAAGTACCAGTCCAAATCTGGCAAATAGATTATATTGAATCCCTATCCCAAGATAAAAGATGCAAATTTACATATAATTGTGCTGACACCTATTCAGGTATACTAATGGCTTGTCCGTATAAGAATGCAACCCAGAAAAACACCTGTAAAATATCTTAAGTCTACATTATGGAACCCAAATGCAGATTCAACATGACAGTGGGTCACATTTCAAAGGCAGTGAAATGAAGAAATATTGTATATTAAACAAGACAGAATCGATGCATCATATTCCATATTATCCACAAGCATTTGGGCTAATTAAAAGAATGAATGAATTATTGAAAGAACAGTCATGGAAGTTAAGTTCTAGTAATTCTTATCAACTTTGGAAATCTAATTTGTTCATTGCTTTACATAATTTGATTGATAGAGAATCGGGAGGAAGTGCCGTTCTTGACAGAATGATGACCTGAAATCTGCAAATTAAGAATCAACCGAAACATAAAATCCCAAATGTTGAGTGTTGGACTGTGAGGCCAAATGTCCCAGTACCATATCCAAGGACACCTGGTTCGACAGGATATGATCTACATTGTTTAGAGGGCTTTTGGTTGGATAGCAAAGAAATAAAAATAATGTATTAGAATGTGTATGAGGATCCCTAAGAATCGTTTTGGATGGATATTACCTAAACCAGGATTAGCAGCTCGAGAAATACATGTATTGACTGGAAAAAAAGATTCTAATTATCAAGGAGAAATCATTGTGACTTTCTCAAATTTAGGTGATGAACCCATACATTTTTGTAAAAATGATAGAATAGTTCAAATAATTTTTCTTCCTTGTGAAACAATACCCCTTGTGACAATTCACCCTCCTTCTGAAATAACTAGCAGAGGAACTGAAAGATTGGGTTTTACTCATAGAATAAAATTGGGAGCTAAAATCTGGGTAAAACAGGAGCCAGATAATGTTCCAAAGGCTGCAGAAATTACAGCATGTGGGAAACATGGAGCCATCACTGCTGTTTATTCAGGAGAGGTTCATTACCAAATTGTACCTTTCACTCATATATTCAACCCTGGTCACACAGTTAGCAAATGTACAAAGTCAAATTTGAATGCAAGAAAATGCATTTTCCTGACTCTAGGCCTTATACCCCATCCACTGTGCCACCTAGCTACCCTTATAAAATGTTATTATGGTCAAGTTGGCAAGTAACTCTGAGATTCAGTTCCCTCATTTGTAAAATGGAATAGTACTTGCCTCAGCTACATTAGCCTTCTGACTGTTGTTAATAACTTTTACCTACATATTTTTTCTGCTATCCCAGGTTTCTAGAAGCTCCTCAGTTTCTCCAGTTGTAAAAAAAAAAACATTCTTTCCTTATCCTGCATAACTGATTAACTGAAGGTTTCACCCCAAAAATCTTTCACTGTGTTGATAGAATGAACCTCATCTGGCAACACCACGATATTCAATCCTGCCAGTCAAAAATGAATAGGATTCCATTGGTTTATATAATTGTAAATCCAAATCTGGAAAGGACCTCAGATGGCATCTCGCCCTATTCTTAGTCAAAGAAGTAGAAATTAATTGCGAAGGTGGGAAATGATCTGCCCACAGCAAGTAAGTGGTAAAGCCAGGGTTGGAACCCCTCTCCCCTATCTTCAAATAATGTGTGCTTTGCAAAATACCGCAATGCCATCCACTCTTTGTCACTGCTACCTCACTGAATTAATCTATGAACCATGGTCTTGTTCAGAATATGAAATGTTATAACAGATGCATTTCTTGAAAGGTTCATCTATCATGAAGGGCTTTCTGTAACATAAAAGACACTGTTTTAAATACTATCTGTGCTTGGAATGCTCTGTGGATATAAATTCTGAAGAAGTTTTACCATTTGCCAAGGTATCTTTCTATGAATGTTTTCACTTTATTTTTAAAGATATCATTACAAGTTCTTAAACTGGTGAGAGATGCAAGGTTTTTCTAAATCAACAAATATCACGTAAGTAAGATGAGGGAGTGAGTTTAAGCTGACAGGGAATGAGCTGTGACACACGGTGCTGTAATTACAGAAATATGAAAGAACTTTTTTTTTCCAATTCTAAACCTGCAAAAGCCACTGATAAAGAAAATGGAGATGCCTTCACTGAAAATCTCTAAACGAATTGGGAACTTGCCATGCTAGCTTTAGATTCAAATCATCAATAATCTCAAAAGAGGTAGTCATATTGTCATGCTAAGGTTATAAAACTTAAAATGCCCCATTATAGGGACTTTCGATGACTCCAAGCTGGTCTGTAGGGACTCTACTTCATTGCAGTCAGAGCATTGTGATGGCAAGTGTTCTGCACATGGAGCTGGCAGAAAGCTAGGTTTGAATTCTGCCTCGGATATTTACCAGCCATAAAATTGGGGGCCAGTCATCTGAACATTTTGAACCCCAGCGCTGTCATCTGCAAAATGGGAAGCATAGTGTTTACACTACTTTTCAGAGGAAAATGATAGAAAAAATTCCCATCCTATGCATAGAAGGTAGGGAGCTGAAGGCCTTGAGTGCTACATATACTCCCAAAGATAGTCCTAGTGAAGAAATAGAGTGATGTCTTAGTGGAGATAGAGTTAATCATAATAGCAATAACAGAATGTGTATTATTTTAAATATATGTGTGCATTGCATAGTGTGTATGTATACATATATTTGTAATATTTCATATGTAGTGGGTATATATATATATATATATATATATATACACACATATGGGAGTGTGTGTATATATACATACATGTACACATATATATGTGTATGTATGTGTATGTGTCTGTTGTGGTTTGTCCTTGATTCTCAAAGAGGGCCGTGACATCAGGGAGATGATGACATGACTTGCAATTGAATTGGATTGTCACGTGGCAGAATCACTAGCCTCACTTTCTTTTCCAGAGTCAATTGGGTCAAGTGGTCACATAGAGTCATGTGTGTGTATATGTATATGTGTGTGTATGTATTCCTGTTTTTCTGTTAAATTCTTGGGATTGTGGGTTTGGAGATTGAAGGCCTTATGGAAACCATCTAGAATGACTTTCACATTTTCAAGATAAACAAATTGAAGTTTAGAAAGTTAAGGCTGCTTGCCCACAATCACCTGCATTATTGTTTCTAAGAACCTATCATGTCTCAGAGAGTGATTCCTTAAAATAAATAATAAAAAAAAAGAAAAAAGTTAAAACTGCTAACCAGTGTATAGAAAGAATCCCCCATACGCAGTTTCCCTGTCACTGTGCCCCATCTCTCTAAGGACATGAATGGCATTACTGTCCTCATCCACATCATAACTTTTTATTTTTCTTCTCTTTTGGTGGCTACATTTGGTCAGTATAATTTTGCTATATTTGGTTGAAATTTTGAAGTTGTTACTATTCTATGATATTTTGGAATTGTGTATAGTGTTTTCTTTTATCAGATTATTCACTTTGCATCAGTTCATGTGTTTTCCAATTTTTTTGAGTGTTCATCACATTCACCATTTTTATTGCATATTATGATTCCATAGCATGTATATGACAGTTTCCTTATCCCTTACCTAATCAATAATCATCAAGTTTATTTCATTTATTTGACTGCAAGAAACCTTTAGCTGCATTTTGTTGTTAATGGGACTTTTCTTTTTCTTTCTTTTTTCCCCCTCCAGTTACCCTCCATTTGAGTACATGTCTAATAGGGTATTCTCATCGTCAACAGGCATGGAAATTTTAATAACTTCCCTCCTATATTTCCCAACTGTTTTATAGAATGTTGAGAGTAACTTACAGGAGCACCAACACTGTATTAGTATTCTCATAATTTTAGAACACTTTTAAGATGACTGTTTCCATTTTTTCATTTTCCCCAACTTTGAGGGCATAAGGTAAAAACTTCATGATTACTTCAATTTCCATTTATTTTATTATGTGTAATCCATAATAAATTTTATAGATTAGTTATTAGTTTACGAGTCTTTATTAAGGACAATTTGTTCCTATATTTTGCTTATCTATGTATTGTGGAATGGCTCTTGATCTTATGTTGTTAGTTTCCCATATAACTTCAATAGCCAATTCTGATCAGTTATTTTATACCAAGATTAGTTTTTTACTTTGTCATATATCTTCTTAACTTTTTTCTATTAATAGTGTTTATGCCAAAGTTTTTAAATTACATATAATCAGTTATATATTTAATATTTTGTAATTATCTCTCCCCACTTTGTGCCCCAGACTTCACTACATAATCATATATTTAAAGCCATTAGAGAGATTCTAATTCTTTTTTCCCCTTAAGATCCAGATAATGTATTCATTTAAAAATATTGCCAGATATAGTATAATAATGTTTGACTAAATCTAATTTCTGCTATATTCTTTTTAAAAAATTTTTTTCTAGTGATTTCTGCACTATTTCTAGGAATACACATTTTAGAGTTTATCAATTATTAAGTTAATGGGTGGAACTGTTTCTTATTCCACATGGGTCTATTCTATTAATCTACTATTTTTACCTATTTTTAAGTAGTATTACATAGTTGTTTTGGTTACTGCTTTATGATATAATTTGGGGCCTGAAAGTTCTACCTTCCTCAAACTGACTTTTCCTTTTCTTCCTCTGGATATCCTAGGATATTTTGTTCCTCCAAATATATTTTATTATTATTTTATTTCTGGGAATTTCATCGAACTAGCACAGTATTTCTTTAAGAATTATTGAACATGTTTTGTAGGAATTAATTGTGCCTTACTAGATTCTCTTGGATAATTTATTAATATTTTCTTATTTTGAGTGAAATATTTACCTTCTATTATTGACTCATGAATTTTGGCATTGCTTATGCGACAACTTTTGAATTGTGTAGCTTTCCTTTGTAACTGGCAGCTTTGATAAAGCTAATAATTTCGATAATTAGTTTATTAATTTTCCTACTTCATAATTAAGTCATTTTGTCATCAGAAAATAAAGCTAATTTTGTCTCTTCTTTATATACCTTTATGGCTTTATTCTTTCTTTTGAATTATGTCTTACTAATGATGATTCTATGACAAATAATAGAAGGTAAATTAATAATTGTGCTTTACATCTATATTTACTATGAACCTTTGTAGTGTTGTTACATTACATATAATACTAGAACTTAATTTTTAGGTAGATTTTTTTCTCAATTTTAAAAAATGTTCTTTTATGTTTATATTTTGTAGAACTTTTAGCATAAATATACATAGTTGAGTATCAAAGATTTTTGCAATTTTTAAAGAAATTTTTAAATTGGTTTGTACATTGTTGTTTAAATGTGATTATATTAATTTGCTTTCTGAAGTTGAATTATCCTTTTATTTCTGGTATAACTATAATTTGATGATTTCTAATTAATTACATAATTGTTCTGATGTTTTTCACTAAAAATTTTTCAGTCAATATGCATTAATAACATTTTTTGTAGTTTCTTTTCTTTGTTTTATCCTTCCCAAGTTTATGTGATAGAACTTCATTTCACAAAAAGTATGTGGTGAAGTATATTCTTCCTTATTTTTTAAAAACAATTATTTATGGAGTGTATCATAGGTTGCTTGCTCTCTCTCTCTCTCCCCTCTTACACTTTTTGTAATTTATTTATAGCTAATTCAATATCATCTTGTGGAACTAAATTATTTAAGAAATCTTAGTTGTGGTCCTCAAATATTTTATTATTAAGTATTGGCCATAGTTACAAATAATTATACAATAATCACAAAAATTGTATATACTAAGTGGTTTATATGTATTATCTCATGTTATCCTCACCATGATGCTTGGAGATGTTATTGTGGCCACTTTGCAGATGAAGAAACTGAGGAAAATAAAGTATAAGTGGTTTGCCTAGGGTCACATAGATAAGAAGTGCATAAGGCAATATTTGAATTCAGATATTCTTGACTGTTGATCCAGTGCTATATCCATATTGAATTACATATTGTATTTATTATATGAGTTAATAGTAAAATATTATTAAAATTAAAAGTCCAAGAAAGGATGAAAAATTTGAAAGCTAGTTCCTTGAAAAGACTAATCAAATTAAAAAGAAAAACAAAAAAAAACTGTAGGGAAAAACAAATTTAAACAGAAAATATACATGAAAGAGGAAAAATCTTAATGATTCTGGAAGTAATAATATCAATCAAAATCTATGAGGTAAAATACTATGCCATCAAACAGAATTAACAGAATTTAAGTCATTGAGGATTAGCTACAGTAAAAAATAAACATTTATTAGACTTGATGGCCTTTTGAGTTTATAATGTACAACATACCTCTCCACTAATTTCCCACATTTCCTTTTTTATCCTTGTTTTTGGATTAATCATTGAATTCTAATGTTCTGATATATATTTTTTTCATTAAAATTCTCCTTTTCAAGTTATTCATTTACGTATATGTAACCATGTTGTTTGGGAACCAAGTTACACATTTTCAGAATATATATATATATATATATATATATATATATATATACATATATATATGTATATATATATATATACACATATATATATAGATATTTAGATATGCTTTTGATGAATCATTTATTTTTGTATATTTTGTCATATCATAATTACCTCCGATAATGATTATTTTATATGATTTCTTCTTTGACTCATTTGCTATTTTGAATCTCCATTTAAGCTTTTGGCCTTTGTTCTCCCTGAATAATTATTTTTATTATGTTATGGTCTGTAAAGGAAGTATTTTCCTCCATCTCTCCATGCCCTAATACGTTGTCTATTTTTATAAATGTGTCATATGGTGCAGAGGAAAGAAGCAATGTAATTAACTTTTCACTTACTGTATGGGAGATGCAGAAACAAAATGGAAACATTCTTGGATTCAAATGTTGGAGATCCTAGCTTCTAGTTCCATCCTTTCCTCATGTTAGCTTTGTGAGTATAAATAAATTTCTTAGGCTTCATTTATTTTTGTTTAATGTCATAATAATACTTCCACAATGTATCTCTCAGTATTGTGAAGACATTATTTTATAAGCCATTAAATGCTTGAAATTAAATTGTGTTATCATTTTGGAAAGATCACTGTGTTTGTAATTGGCAAAATTTTGTCTACAAGTCAAAAATTTTGCAGTTGGCATATATGCTTTAGAAAGATAAGAGTGTGAAAGAGAGGTGGAAGATATTGGCCTTGCCATATTCAACCATCTTCTCTCTCCACCTTGGGTATTTTATATAGTATTCAAAGAATGAGGAGAACATAATTTCCTCAATCCGAAGACAATTTGAGGGATAGAAAAAAATTGGTGGAGTCTCCAAAAATATAATTTGAGGTAACAGAATGTCAATATAGAAGTCAACAGGAATGAAAGGTAATCATATAACTCAAGTCCGATCAAGAGGGGGAAAAGATTTCTAGAACAGTTATAACTAACTTGAGAAAATAAGTGTCATGTGGTACCTCACAGCTTTTGCAATACAATAAATGAACTATTGCGTAATACTTACTAAGGAAGGGTCATTAATGAGTAGAAATTTGCAGATAATAGCAGAGAGCATCAAATAACCAAGATCAGGATAAAAGAAGT
Source organism: Potorous gilbertii (assembly GCA_028658325.1). Classification (NCBI taxonomy): domain Eukaryota; kingdom Metazoa; phylum Chordata; class Mammalia; order Diprotodontia; family Potoroidae; genus Potorous; species Potorous gilbertii. The sequence goes on from CM053769.1 coordinate 102,154,406, forward strand.
AAAAGATATGGAACCAGGAGATATTATTTTTTGGTACTGTTTCTTTCACATAAGTTTTAGTTATTCTTTCCATGCTTCTCTGTGTTCATCATCTTATGGAACAATCATAATCTATAAAACACTTATATATATATATATGATAATTTATTTATCTGTGCACCAATTGATGGGTATCCACTTTTTTTCAATTCTTTACCATCATAAATATATATATGTGTGTGTGTGTGTGTGTGTGTGTGTGTAAAAATGTATGTGTGTTTATGTGCGTATATATACATATTCTGTCCGTGGGATATCTACTTGTGGTATATGCATTGGCAACAGAAACTCTGTGTCAGTGGGTATGAGCATCTCAGCCACTTTAATTGCCTTATTCTAAATTGTTTTCTTAAATAGATGTGCTGGACCAGAGTTTTATCAACACTTTACTCATATATTTTTCTTCCCACAATCCTCCAGCATTGACTTGCCCACATTTTGTCATCTTTGTCAATGTTCATGATGTGAGCTTTGGTTTGATTTCAATTGCTCTTGTTTTCAGTGATTTAGATGATTCTCTCATATGTTGTTTAAAAGTTTAAATTATTCTTTTGAAAACTATCCATTAATTTGACCATATAGCTATTGACATTTATCTTTACGTGTGCATGCGTGTGTGTGTGTGTGTGTGTGAATGAGACATAATTGAAATCCTAGATGCATTCATTTTGTTCTTGAAAAGCTTTTCAGTAATCGTTATCCATTTTATCTCTTGTGCTTGTGTCTAACCCTTGTTTACTTACTGATATATTCCCTATCCATTGCTGTGATAGATAAAGGCTTCTCTTCTAACTTTTATGTGGTATGGTTTGGAATATTAAGAATATAAATTCACTTAGAATTTATTGTGGAATATTTTATAGGGTATTGATCTAAGCCTAATTTTTCCAGACTACTTATTTTTCCTTGCATTTCTTTAGAAATTAAGACATACTTTCCAAAATAATTTTTTTCTTTCTTGTTTCTTGAACATTGGTAAATATGTTTCATTATTTATGAATTTCTCTTTTCTATCATGTCCCATTGATCTATCTCATTTCATTTAACTGATACCAATTTTAATGACTTTTTATATAATATCATTTGAGATTTGGAAGTGGTCTCTTTTCTTTTTTCCTACCTTTATCTTATTATTTCCCTTGCTTTTCATATATTTTTATTTTTTACCCAAAAAAATACTTTCATTATTTTATTGAGTTCTGTAAAGCAATGCTTTCATTATCTGACTGATAAGTGGCTAAAATTATCCATTTCCATGGGCAGTATTGACATTTTATAATATTTGCCTGGTCCAGCAACGGGTATTGTTTATTCCTCCAACTTGTTACACATTTTTAGACATACTTTATATTTGAATTTCAATTCAAAATTGAGGGATACTATATGCTTTCATTGACTAATCCCTGAATATAATTTTTGTGTGTTAGTTCTTCATTGCCGAAGAAGACCATGCCATCACAGAAATGATGACATGACTTGCACTTGACTTTGTTTTCAGTGAGGGAGGGCTGTGCAAGTCACCAGCCTCACTTCTCCTCCAGAGCCATCTGAATCCAGTGACCAGATATTCATCAGGATGACTGGAGATGACCCAGCATGAGACAATTGGGATTAAGTGACTTGGCCAAGGTCACATAGCTAGTGAGTGTCAAGTGTCTGAGGTAAGATTTGAACTCAGGTCCTCCTGACTCCTGCACTGGTGCTCTATCCACTGAACCATCAAAGACATTTTCTTTTCTATTGTTGCCTCTTAGAATTAGCTATTATTATATCAATATGTAGTTGATTTTAATAGTTTATTTTGTAGCCTACAACATTGCTGAAACTAATAACTGTCTCAAATGGCATCTTTGCTGTTTCCCTGGATTTTTTAAGTCAACTGTCATGTCATCAGCAAATAAGGATAATTTTCTTTAGTCTTTAACAGTATTATGTTTTGTTTCATTTTAAATTGATAGCATTTTCAGAACTCTATCAAATTATAGTGAGAAAAGGGAATAGTTTTTTATTTCATTTTTCTGTTCAGTTTTGTTTATAAAATTATTTATTTCCCTCATTCTCATCATTTTCCTCCTTTTCTGTATCAGGCCTCTTGTAATTTGATTCATAAACTTTATATTTCTTTATTCATTCTTAATGTCTTTATTCTCATAGAACTAAAGGATCTCACATGCCTATTTTGAGTCCCAATTTCATTTTTTTTGTTCAGTCATGCCTGACTGTGACCTCATTTTATTTTTGGCAAAGATACTGAAATGGTTTGTCATTTTCTTCTCCAGTTCATTTTACAGATGTGGAATTGAGGCAAACAAGGCTAAGTGATTCGTCCAGGGTCACATAGCTAGTGAGTGTCTGAGGGCAGATTTGAATTCAGAAAGGTGAGTTCAGTCCCTGAGGTACGTAAGGAGTATGGAAGTGTTTCCCCATGGTAAGATTTTTTCTCTGCTTTGAGTATGCAATTCTTTACTATTCCTTGCTCTCTCCAAGGTCAAGATTTTTTTCCATTTTCCATGAAATAAAAATCTTTTAGGGGCCATGCTTTCCATTCACATTTTGTCATTTGCTCTCAATGCCTGTGATTGCCATTCTGCTGAACTAGGATGTTGGTCATACATAATAATCTCTCTAAGTCACAAATCACTAAAGATGATGTGCACTGCTATGTGCTTTTCTCTCATTAGAGAGCCTCTCTTTCTCTCCCATGTAGTTTTCCAACACAGTGTTTTTTCCAGACTCCATTAAAATTATCTTTCCTTTTTACCTTCTTTCAACTTTATCCTTTGTTACTTCACTATTCTCCAGTAATTCCTCTTCTTACTGAGAGACAAGAGGAGGAATCTTTCCTTTGTTAGTAACTATTCATTTGATTTTCATACATCCCAAATCCCTCTCCTTCTGTCTTCCCTTTCTTGTACCCTCCCATTCTGTAGTTTGATCCCCACCAAATTCCCCACCTGGAGTCATGAATAGCATGAAGTTTATATATAATCTAATTCCTCCATAATCAGTTCTTTAATTTCTTCTTTTACTTTTGTCTCC
>CM053769.1:102157983-102181118 GCA_028658325.1 Potorous gilbertii
CTAGGTCTAAAACCAAGAATCACCTACCCAGCAAAACTGAGTATAATACTTCAGGGGAAAATATGGTCTTTCAGTGAAACTGAGGACTTTCAAGCATTCTTGATGAAAAGACCAGAGCTGAAAAGAAAATTTGACTTTCAAACACAAGAATGAGAAGAAGCATAAAAAAGTAAACAGCAAGGAGAAGTCACAAGGGACTTACCAAAGTTGAACTGTTTACATTCCTATATGGAAAGACACTATTTGTAACTCCTGATATTTTTCAGTATCTGGGTAGCTGGTGGTATTACACACACATTCACACACACATGTACACACACATGTAGAGGCGTGCACCCACACACACATACGCACATGCACGCACACACAGAGACAGAGAGCACAGAGTGAATTGAATAGGACGGAATCATATCTTAAAAGAAATCAAGGTAAATGGTGAGAGAGAAATGTAGTGGGAGGAGAATCTTGTGAATATGAATGTAAAAAGTTAAATAAATTTTAAAAAAAGATCCTACTGTGTGCCAAGTATTGTGCTAACTTCAGGGAATGCAAGGAAAGGCAAAAGACAGTCCCTGCTTTTAAGGAGCTCTATACCACCCACATGACCTCACTTTCCTCTACTTGTAACCTTTATTCAACCTTTATACTGTTGTCCACACCCTAGAATCCCTGACCCAAGCAGTCCTTTTTTCCTTTCATTCTTTAAAAAACTTAAGAAGCAAACGAAAGCATTTCCATATGGGCGGGTGAGGTACATGAAACTGAAAATCTATTATGTACAACTTGTTATTCATTTTAAATATATAATAAAATTATCATGTAACTTTCTTTTTTTTCCCTTTTTGTCTTTCCCCTTGCCCTAGAGATGGCTACCAGGCGCATATCTCTCTCTCTCTCTCTCTCTCTCTCTCTCTCTCTCTCTCTCTCTCTCTCTCCCTCTCTCCCTCCCTCCCTCCCTCTTTCTCCCTCCTTTCCTCTCTCTCCCTCTCTCTCTCTCTTCTTCTTCTTCTTTCCCTCTCTCCCTCTCTGCCTCTCTCCCTCTCTCTCCCCTCTCTTTCTCTCTGTCTCTGTCTCTCTCTGTCTGTCTCCTGTCTCTCTGTCTCTGTCTATCTCTCTCTTTCTCTCTCTCTCTCTCTCTCTCTCTCTCTGTCTCTCTCACCATTCTATACACCTATTTATCATTTCTTTCTCTGGATGCAGATGGTGTCTCTCTTCATGTGTCATTTGGAGTTAATTGGGGGTATTTATAATAATTAAAATGATTTATTGACTCAATTTTTTCTTAAAACAATATTATTTTTCCTGCATACAATACTCTCTTCTTTTTACTAATTTTTGCTGTTTATTATTTTGTGCAAGCCTATCCAAGTTTTTTTCCTAAGATTTTTGAGCTCATCATTTCACCTCCAACTATGAATTACAGTCAGTGATCTTCCCTAGATTCCTTCAAGAAAGCTCAGACACTGCATCCTGAAAGAAACCTTTCTTTATCCCCCAGGTGCCAATGCCCTCCTTCCCCTACTTCCTTATATTTATTTTTGATTTACTCTCTATGCACTTCTATGTCTTTATATCTCCTCATTTAAAAATGTAAGCTCTTTGAGGGCATGACCTGTTCCACTTGGTTTTTGCAACCTCAGAACTTAGCATGGTACCTGGCTTATAGTAGGTTTCCAATAAATGCTTATTAATTAATGATCTAGTCTACTGAAGTGCTCCTAGAGGAAGGCATTTAACCATTCTGACTTGGTCCTTATGCTAATATTACCTAGACATGTGACTGATTCTCTATCATCTTCTAAGTACTTTCTTTCATTACCACTGAGTCAGTCTTAAATAAATAATTTCATAAAAGGTACATTAAAAACATTGATTTCACTCAAATAAGATAGCAAATCAAATGAAACAAAATATGTAAAAGAGCTTAGCATGGTGCTTGGCACATAGTAGGTGTTCCTCAATTATTTTCTTCTTTTCTCCTCCCTTCATGTGACCTACATGACCACCTCCTCATTTCTCTGTAAACAGAGACTCTCATCCCAAATTTTTTCCACTTTATTGACATCTTTTGTTTTAACATTGTCTTCCTCCTATCCATTATAATAAAGAAAATATACATATGTGTATGCATGTATACACATGTATACACACACTGCATATCTATGTAGACACATATATACATGCATAAACATATACATATAAACACACATATACATGCATATACATATGCATACATATATGTATTTATAATGAGTAGTTAACGATATGTAAGTACTATTGAACATCCCCTCCCTATTCTGCAATAAAAAAAATTACCTAGACTCTTAATATTATAGTTGAATCAGACTAATATCCCCATCTCATCCCTTATCCTTGTCATATGTATTCAACTTGTGTTTCCTTGAATCTCATGTCATGTTAAGTTGGTGCCAAAATATCCTTTTCTCTATACATCTCCTTTCTTTTTTCTTGTCTCATTGCTTTCACTTCAGCATCTCCTATAGCATTTATTAACTATCGTTGCTTTTCATCACATTTTCTTTAACTGGTTTCTTGATCTTCTCAAAGTGTGAGCCACAGATTACACTGAGATTCTTTGGTTAATAGCCCATTAATTTTTATTCTTGGTGTTTTGCTTTTATTTCTTTCATTTTTCTTAATTTATTGTTGACATTGTAATGATCCCTGTCCCTCATGACCTGCCTCTTTGGAAACAAGCATTTGGTTTCATTACCACTGTAGGTCAGTCTCATCAATTCTACCTTCACTGTGTTTCTTACGTTTGTCCCCTCTCTCCACTAACATTACCTCTATTCTATTTTGGGCCTTCATTACCTTATACTTGAAGTATTCTCCTCTATTTGGACTCTTTAATCCCTATGTTTTCTCCTCTGATCCATCTTTTAGATAGGTACCAAGTTGACATTCCTATAGTATAAGAATGACTATCACATCCCTGCTTAAGAATTACTATCTTTCAACTCTCCCTATCTTAACCCCATTTGCCTCTACTATCAAATACCAGTTTCCATAGTTGGTAGTATAAGGAAATGGACAATAGATTAGGCTTAAAGGACACTGATCATCAAATCCTGTCTAGTCGTTTACTAGCTGAATGATCCTAAGCTCATCCCAACTCCTCAATTTCAGTTCCTTCTAATTTAAAATGGGAATGATAGTAAAATAGCACATACTTCACTCAGTTGTTGCAGGATTGAATGAGATAGCATATACAAAGAGCTTTGCAAACAAAATGTTGTACAGGGTATTCCAAAATATTGTGCTGCTTTAAGTTATTGAAGCTTAAAATAGCACTAAGACTTTTGTGGAAGTCTGTATCAAGGCTATCATCACTATCACCACTTAACCTTCAAAAACCTATTTGAATAGATTTCGACTAGATTTGAGAACATTCCTCTTTGTGTGTTCCATATTCAGACAAACAGTTCAAATTTGACCTTTCATTGCCTGTCTCTGTGTCTTTTAATAATAGGTTCCCTACCCCTTCCCTCTCCCCCAGTCTGGAGGGTCATCTCTCCCCACCTCTGCCTTTTACAACCTCTAGTTTTCTCCAAGGCTCAGCTCATCCCTGGAGTTGTTTATTCCCTTTTCCCACTCCAACATTACTTATCTGTTAGCATGACCCACTGGTAGAATGTAGAAGTTTGGGGTTATTTCATGTCAATTTTTGTATCTTTCACACCCTCTGCAGTGCATAGGGTAAAGTAGAAACTTGGGAAATTCTTGTGGAATAAATGATTCCTGTAAAGTATTTTGGGGTTTCAAGGATTTCTTTGAAATGTCACATATAAAAGTAAACAGAAAGGATAGAAAAATCAGTGAACCAAGTAAGGAATGTGTTGTTTAACCTGGTACAAAATTCAGAAAATTCAGAAAAGTTGTAATAGTGGTGATCATACTAAATTGTCATTATGTGTGCAAGTGGAATAGGTAAGACAATCAGGTGGAGTCAGTCTGAGGTGGAGGCTGCCCCCAAAGAATAGTAATTAACGGATCATTATCAAGAGGGCAACCTTAAAAGTCTCCAGGTGAGTACCACAGAGATCTGTGATTTACCTGGTACCAGTCAATGTGCTTATCAATGACTTAGATAAAAACATCTATGGTGTATTCATCTAATTTTCAGGTGACATAAAGGTAGGAGGAAAAACTAATGCAAGGTAATGAGAATCAATATATAATAAAAATTTATAGGTTCAAACGTTGACCTCCATTTGTGTATATGCACTTCTTTAGGAATAAATGTAAAGTTTTTAATATGGGTACAAAATCAACATCTCAAAAGAGAGAGGAGGCATTACTTAAATTATAGATGTTCTAAAAAATGTATGGGGATTTTAGTGGAATAAAGATCGATATGTGCTGTCTCTGTGATATGGCAGAACAAAAGGCTAATGCAATTTTCAATTACTCAGTAAACTTTTATTAAGCAACTAGTATGTGTCAAGCATTGTGCTAAATGTTGGGGATGCAGAGATTCAAAAGACAGGCTTCACCCTCAAAAAGCTTACAATAGAATTTTGAACCCTGATAAGAAGGGCATGAATTTGGGGAAGGGGTGATAGTTTCTCTCCATTCTGTCCTTTTCGGACCTCCTCTGATGATTGTGTTCATTTCTGAGAAGGAGAGATTAAATAGGACATTGACGAGATGGAATATGTAAAGAGGAATTGTAACCAGGATGGTGAAGGCACTTGGTTCCACAACATAGAAGATAAAGCTGAAGTAACTAAAGAATGAAACAACTGGGTGATGCAGTGGATGGATTGTTGGATCTAGAGTCAGGAAAAACTGAGTTCAGATCCAGCCTCAGATATTTTCTCGTGTGTGACCCTGGGCAAGTCAACTATCCGTTTGCTTTATGGTCCTCACATGCAAAATGAGGGCCATAATAGCATCTGGTTCCCAGGATTGTTTTGAGGATCAAATGAGTGTTACTGTCAAGTACTTAGCGCAGTGTTTGGCACACAGCAAGAACGATATGAAATTTAGGTTCATCATGTTTAGGAAAACACTTATGGGATACTCAGCTGTGCTCAAGTATTTGAAGGGCTATCAGGTAAAAAAAAAAGGCTTAAGCTAACCATATAAAAGTTGTCAAGAAGAAAATTTAATAAACTCAATGTTAGGGGGGAAAATCACCAAAAGCTAAGCACTCCCGAAGTGAAATACGTTGCCTGATGAGGTCCATGGTTCTTCCTCCTTGGCGATTGTTGAGCTGAGGATGGATGACCCCTTGTTCATTATGAAATAGTGGGCAATTCCTTTGATGTGTCGGTTGGGCGGCATGAACAATGGGGTTTATTCCAACTCACACATTCCGTGTTTCTGTGATCCACCTTACTTGTGCACAGTAACATTTTGTCAAATTCACACAACACCATTTTGCTGGCATTCCCCTGACCCTTGGCCACATGTTATTTCCAACTTCTTTATCACCATGAATAATAAGCTTAGGAACATTTTTGTACACATGGTCCTTTGCTCATTGCCAAAATGCTCCTTACTGTGTCATCTCCATGGTAAGATCGACACATAAGCGTGTGAATGATTTTGCAGCTTTTTTGTGAATAATTGAAAATTGTTCTCCAAGATAGCTAAGAAAATTTCCAGGTCTGTTAGCCATAAACCCACATCTACAGCCTGCTGAGGAAAACAGATCTCTCTGCTAATGGGACAAACATCTGGCTTCTCATAAGTCTATCCAAGTTTTCTTTTTCCTCTTCTTTGGACTGGGTCTATGATTTCAATGGTATTGGGATCTCCCAATAAGCAAAGGGCCCCTCACGCTGATCTGCTCTGCAACTGATGGACAAGGAGATTAGCCTGAAAACAGCGAGACGTCAGGACAATCACAAAAGTGGAAAACGTTTATTAAGTTCTTCCTCTTTGTCAGGCACTATGCTAATGCTGAGGACTGAAAAATGTTGGCTTCTTTTTAAATAGTCTTCCTCTACCTGGAGAGATGCACATATTAGTTACATATAAGATATAGTGGAGGTAGATGGAAGGTAATCTGAGACAAGAACCTTTAGAAGTGGGAGGAACACAGATAGCGATACTAAAAAGGATGAAGTTGCAGTTCATTCTTCAAGGAATCTAGGGAAAGTATAAAGCAGAGAGCACAGCATTCTGGTCATGAGAAACATATACCCTTCTCAGTAGATCTCACTACTGAGAGGATGCAGTAAGAAGAATTTTGGCAGTAAGCAAAGAATCATGTGTATGAAAATGTTCATAAGAATATTATTCATGACGATAAAGAAGCTGGGAATAATATAGGTGTCCAAGTACTGGTAGACAAATTATATTGTGTGAATTTGAAAAAATGTCATTGCACTTTGCACATTGCACTAAGGTAGATTCCAGTATCATAGAATGTGTGAGTCAGAAGAAACTTCATTGTTCACATAGCCCATCAAAGGAATTTCCCACTTTGACATTACGAACAAGTGGCCATCCATCCTGAGATTAGGGACCATCAAAGAGAGAGAAATATCAACCTTGTAACATAAAAAACACAGTGAATTCAAAAGCACAGAGACATGAGATAGATTTTCATGTCTGAGGAATAGCAAAGAGGCTCGTGTGGTTGCATGGAAGAGGTGTGGATGAGGGTGGAGTGCTAGCTGTGGAGTGGAGCTTATGAATAGGTCGTGTTGGGAAGAGCTCTACATTCAAAATGTAGTTTTTATTTGAGTGTGTAGATAGTAGGAAACAATTTATCATTGTTTGGGAAAATGACAAGGTCAGGAAAATTATTTAGGCAGCTATGTGGAATATGGAAGTGGGGAGACACTTGAAACAGGGAGTTAGAAATTCATTGTACTAGAGAAGGTGAAAAAGGGGGAGGTCCTGAACTAAGGTTTTGACTGAGTAAATGAAAAGAATAAATACAAAAGATATCAGGATAATAAAGATAATTTGACAAGGTGACTTTGCCAGGGACAGGTAGCCAACATGAGGCAGAAGCAGAACTAGAACACAGACCCTCACAACTATGGAGGCTATCTTTTTTACCTTCCAATTTCTCCCCAGAATAAATGTTATAATCTTTTCTAGCTTGATGAACATGAGAGGGTATGTCAGGGTTGTTCAAATTTCCATCTCTCTGATCATTAGATATTTGGAAATTTGTATTTTAGGACAAGTTGGATACTTTTCAAAATTCCTTTGTCAGATCCTTCAATGAGTGCCACTTTGAGACATGGCCACACCTGTCCATGGACAGTTCTAAAACTGTTTATTCTGTTGGGGCATTTCCATCAGGCAATACTTGAAATAATAGCTCACTTGTAAAACACATTCACGTTTACAGAGAGCTTTCCTTGTATCAGTACAATGAGATTTTTCAGACAAGAAAACTGATGTTCAAATGGAAAGATAATTGATTTGTTGTAGTCACACAACTAGAAAATAGGGGTCCGAAGATATCTAGTCTGCTTCTTGCATTCAGAGCTTCTTCCACTGTGTCACATTGTATTCTCACCCTATCTCACATGCAGCTGTGTATAGATATGTAGATATAGATATGTACCTAGAGAAAGATATGCATGATTTTTTGTTCACAGATGATTGTGCACTCAGTGCAGCCTCTAAAGCATGGCTTAATTCTCTACTCCTTATGCTAACTATGGCTTGACAATTAATACCAGATTCACACCATCCATACATGAAACTGATGGTTGCAGCAAGTGGACAAGGTTACAATACTATTATTACCTTGGCAGTATACTTTCAAGCCAGGTACACATAAATAATGAGATTGGCGCACACATTGCCAAAACTAGTTCAGTGTTTGAGAGACTCCAAATGAATGTATGGGGGATAAAGGAGATATTAGACTGACTACCAAACTGAAAGTCTACAGAGCCATTGTGTTGAGCTCATTGTTGTATGGCAGTGACAGTTTACTGGAGTCATGCCAGGAAAGTGAATCAATTCTATTTGAATTGTCTTAGGAAGATTCTGAATATCACCTGGCAGGATAATGTACCAGACATTGTGGTCCTTTGTAGAACTACAGTGCAAAACGTCCAAACTCTACTTCAGAGAGCACATCTCTGACGGGCTGGACATGTTGTTCAAATGCCAAATGTATGTTTGCCTAAAGACTATTTTATGAAGAACTCACCCAAGGCAAGCACTTGCACACTGGTAAGAAGAAGGACACTCTCAAAGTCTCTCTGAAAAACTGAAATTGATTGTGTGACGTAAGAGATGCTGGAAAAGTACTGCCCAGGATGGTGTACCTAAATCAAAGAAGGTACTGTGCTTTATGAGCAAAGTAGAATTGAAATAACTCAAACCAAACACAAAATGTATAAATTTAGAGAAACCACCCCAAATTTACACATGGACTGTTTGTGCCCAACTTGTGGTCTTGCATTCCAAGCTTGTATTCATCTGATCAACCATAGTTGAACACATAGTACCTTGCCTCTAACACAATGAAGTCATTTTGGTCCTCTTTGAGCTTGAAGGACAACAACCAACCAATCAACCAGTTTATATATCCATACACAAATGTGGATATATGAATATATAGTTTGTAAAATAATTTTTCATAATACTTATTTGGAAACTCATGTAACTTAGTTGACAAAGAAGCAGTCTCAGTGTCATGAAGAACTTGTTTGATTCTTCCCCATGACACATACTGACTCGCACATAATGGCTATGTGATGCTAAGTCACTCAACTTTTCATTGCTTTAGGCAATTCTTTGATTGTAATATGAAGATAATTATTAATAACAACATCTAGAATTTATATAGCAATTTGTGGTTTCCAAGGGACTTTAAATTTGATCTTAGTTTATTCTCACACCAACACTTGGAAGTAAGCATGGTTGTTATGCATGTTTTACAGAGAAGGAAACTGAGCCTAGAAAAGGTGAAGCAACTTTCTTATTATCATGCAGTTTTATCTGAAGTTGAATTTGAACTCATCTTTCTCTATCTAGCTACTCAATATTGTTTTCTTGGCTCTACTTCCTTCACTGCCTCAGTTCATGAAGATCTTTTCATGCTTCTCTGTACTCATCACAATCATCATTTCTTATAGTACAAGTAATATTCCATTATATTTTTGTACCATAATGTGTTCATCCCAACCCTAATCTGTGGGAATCTGTCTCTTTTGAGGTTTTTTGCAAATATAAAAAGTGTCATTTTAAATATTTAGTGAATTTCAATTTTTTAAATCAGTGGTGTCTTTGTTCTTTAAATTTAATAATACAATCTCAAGGTCAAAGGACAAGGGAATTCTAGTCCCTTCATTTCATAATTCCAAATTACTTTTCACAATACTTGTATTGATCACTAGCCTCTCCAGCCATGAATAATTATGTCTATCTTTGCACCCTTCACTATACATTAAGCAGAATCTGGGTGATTACTTCTCATTCATGTTATACAAGGGATTACTTTTCAGATAGTCTGGACAAGATAGACCCTCGTTTCTTTTCCATCTCATGAACTCTGCTATTCCATGTAGTTCATGGTAAAAAATGTGTACAAATATCCCCAATAGACTCTGAATCAGTAATGAGTCATTTCCTGATGGTTGAACTATAAACCAGCTTCATTTTCCCCATGACTTTATTTCCCCATATCTAACAACTAACAATCTTTTCTTCCTAAAGTATTCATCATATGTTTGCATGACAAATGGTGTACATTCCATACTTCATTGCCCACTTTTATTCATTATTTTTATTCCATGGTTTCCAATACTTTTCCATTCTCATCTGTCTTTCCGTCAGTTGATCAAAATTAACATATATATATATATATAATTGGACAATCTTAAGGAGTCTATCATATAAATTGTCTCAAATCCATCATCTATTGTAGATAATGTAGTGTGCATGGCAATCCTTTGATGGTCCTTTTCACTATAAATGTTGTGAGCATTCCATCATGAAATGACCAAATATCCATGAAATTATGTTCCCTCTTGGCTTTGGTTACATGATTAAACTGGTTTTAAGTTAGATGGAAAGCAAATTTAGTCTATTTCTCTCACCCTATTAGAAGAATTTCTTTCATTGTAGAATCTGCCATAGCATGGCTTCTGTTTGCATAACCTCTGTGAACAGAGGCTCACCTCCATCTGAGCAAGGATTTTTAGAAGAGAAATTATGAGACATGCATAAAATACTCCTTTCTGTGCTTTTGAATTTCATGCACTCCATTTGCTAGCTGGTATCCAAACAAAAGAGCTTTCCATTAAAGAAAGAGAAAAGGACCATGTTGTGGAAATTTTTCCTTCAAAAAAAGAGATGCTGCATATAGAGGGAAGCTAGCTGTGTCAGTGTACTTTTCTCAATACAGTTCCCCACAGACTAGCTTATACATTTCCATTATGGAGCATTGTATATTGAAAGAAATAAAGTATTTGGTGTGTGTCCCTTGGTTCAATCCATCACTAAATATATATTTATCAGGTTTCTACTATAGGCAGAGTACTGTGCCAAGTGATGAGGATAAGAAAAGAGGCAAAACATAGTCCCTGCCCCTCAGAAACTCTCTGTCTAATGGAGGAGACAACAAAGACATATATATATAAACAAGCTGGATTCATTGGGAATTATTAAAATACTGTAATTAAGAAGGGTGGGTAAAGCTTCTTGAAAAGATGGGATTTTGACTGGAACTTAATGGAAGCTAGTTAAGCCAGTAAGTTGAGATGAAGAGGGAGACAGCCAGAGAAAATGTGTGTATCTGAGAGATGGAGTTTTTTTTTTTATTTATGTAACAACAAGGAGAGCAGTATCACTAGATAAAAGGATGCAAGATGGAAGGAAATGGGAAAGGTAGGAAGGGAACGTTATGAAAGGTTTTGAATGCCAAATACAGGATGCCCTATTTTTCCCTGGAAGTCATAGGGAACTACTGGTGATTTGTGAGGAAGGGGGTTGAACTTTAGAAATATCACTTTCATGACTTAATGGAGAATGAATTGGAGTGAGGAGAGAATTAAAAGTAAAAAGTAGATTATTGAAATAATCTAAGTGTGAGGTGATGATGGCCTGCATCTGAACAGCAGCAGAGCCAGGAGAGAAATGGAAGTGTATTCAAGGGAAGATGTAAGGGTAAAATCCACAGGCCTTCACAACAGATTGGATATTTTGGATGAGAAAAATGAGGAGTGAAGACTGGCATCTACATTGTAAGCCTAAGGGACTGGGAGGATGATGTTATGATAATAGGTAGGGTAGAGGAAAACAGATAAAGGGAAAGATAATAAATGCAATTTTGAACATATTGAGTTGAAGATGTTTTCTGCATGCCACTTTCTAGATTATTTTAAAAGCAGTTAGAAATGTGAGATTGGAGACTAGCAGAGGGGTGAGGGAAGTTAGCCTCTTCCTACTTCTGTGGATTTTGAGAAATCCTTTCACCTCCTTGCCTCTTTATCTTCAGTACAGGTTTCATGACTTCTCAGAAGCTGCCCCTGATACACTCCATCAGAAAATCAACTTGTCTACACCAGATAGTTGAAATCCCATCTGCAAAGCTCATTGCCCTAATGGTTCTCAACATCCCTACCTGCACTGGCCCAGACAATATTATTGCACCTGATCAAGGATTTGATAAAGGAACTGGGAATATTTAAGTGAAGTCTGAGACAGGAATTGGAAAGACTCTTCAAGCATTTTATTCCATGCCACCTGGGTGGGGAAGGAGCAAAAACATAGCAATGTTTGGAAGCTGCAAAGAATGAACTTTTGTTCCCATTTTATGTCAGGGAAGAAAAATTCTTCACAGTTTGAGATGTTACAAACTACTTCAATTAATTCAAGTCCAAAATTTAAAGGGCTTACTATGTATGTGATAATCACTGTGCTAAGTGCTGGTAATACAAAGAATAGATAAAAATGTGCATCTGCCTTGAAGGAGTTCATAGTAAAATGGTGGAGGAGAAGGTAGACAAAATACAAATGATTATGTACAAACTAGCTACTAGCTACATACAAGATAAACTATAGACTATCTCAGATGGAAGGCTCCAAGATTAAGGAAGACTGGGTAAGGTTTCTTGAAGAATGTATGATTTTTCCTGAGATTCAATTTAATCAGGAGACCAGGAGACAGAAATAAGGAAGCAGAAAGCCTGTGGAAGTGGTGACATCCCCATCACTGGATGCTCTTAAATACATGCCAAAGAAACACTTGTTGAGAAATTGTTTTTGTTTTTGTTTTTTCAAGTCATCCTTTGGTCTAGATGGCCAATGAAGTCTCTTGCGGTCAGAGATGTATTAATACTGTGATTCAAACAAGGATTTCTGGCGAGATGTCAGGACCCACTGAGGGTGTGGACCCTGAATTTATTGAGGATATAATCAGCAATTACATGATTTTTGAGGCAGATTCCAGAATTCATGGTTTACAGTCTCTTGCATGTTTGACCTTCCTTGATAATCACCACAGAAATATATGCAAATGAATGACTATGATTAATTTAGGTTGTTGTATATAAATTGCCTTTCCACCTCCATCTTGTTCTTATCTGTTGGCTAGAATGAGCAGATTGAGAATGACAGTTGCTATGGATGGATTTGTGAAGGAGTTGAGAAGTCTCACCCAACCCACCTATTTGGGATGGTTTTCTGCCTGAGTTTCGATTGAGGTAGGGTAAACGAGAGCAGGAAGAAGCCTGGGCACAAGGGAGAACCTTTCATGACAGCGCGGTTTGGTGTGTTGTGAATTCCGATAGGGAGACTAGAGTGAGAAAAAGTGACATGTTGCATAGTTTTAAAGAATTTCCTTGTTCAAAGATCATCTAGTCTACTTGGTATAATAGGAAGGATTCTCTTATAATCATAGGACCTTTCCTTTCTTTTTCCTTCCCTTCCTTCCTTTTTTCTTTCCTCTTTCCTTCTTTCCATTTCTATGTAAAATATATTATAAAGTTGTATTTTATAGTGGTACTTATTCTCATGTGTGTATTTAGTAAATGTTTCCATCTAACTTTCTTAATTTTTTGTCTGTTCTAATATTGATCCTTACCAACCATGGAACTCTTGATGAATGACTTCATCTTTCTGGGTTTCTTATTCCTCACTCAGAAAATGAAACAGTTGAAGGAAATCCAAAAATCTCTCCTATCACTTAAATATATAACCCTGTGAACTTGGTAGTGGGGGAATAGTGATGCAGTACCTCCCGCTTTAAAATGAGGGGATCAAGTTGGGAGAGTCATTTGAGGTCATTTAGTTCAACCCCCTCATTTTAAATATGAACAAATTGAGACCCAACTGGGTAAGTGACTGAACCAAGGTCACAATGATCAAAAGTATCTCAGGTGAGCTTTGAACACATTTTCTCAATCACATAAGTAAATACTCTTTCCACTGTATTACACTGCCTCATTGGGAGTTGGACTAGACAGTCTCTTTTGGCCCTTCCATTTCTAAATATCTGTTCCTATGATCCCCCTCTAATTACAGCCAACGTGTATGAAGGTACATAGAATGTGACCAGGAGTACTGTGGCATGTAGAAGAGTCCTTCCAGGTGTCTCTCTGGCTCTGTCTTTCTAAATGCAGGAGAGCATTCAATCTGTTCTATTATGAAAAATGTCCTGATTAATTGCTTTAAAAGATGATTATGGGAAACATGGTTATAGAGTTCCATTTCAGTTCATTCTCTGCAAGAGCAATCAACTTTAAAGGCTCGTAATTTCCTTTAATTGGATATTTTATTACTAGGCAAGGGGACAAAGAGCAAAACTAATTTTCTTTGCCTTTGTTTAGCCCACTCTCTTTGTAAGAAAGGGCTTTTGGTATGGGTCTGAGAGAATGTGGATGTCTCATTTTCCCATGCTTTGCTTTTCTGAGAAACAAGGAATTGATTGTATCAACAGTGTTGTTTTAAATTTTCCATCAAGCTAATATTTATTATGAAGATCCCCCAGGATTATACCTACTTGGTTTTCTGATCAAATCTAATTAATTTTGAGTTTTCAGCATGGAGATATCAGGGAGATCACAAGTTTTGTATTCAAACCATGTATGTTTGAGGAATGGGATTTATGTCTATTTGTGTTAACTTGGAAAAGTATTCCAATTCAGCAAGCCTCAGTTTCTCTATTAATAAAGGAAGGGTGCTAGGCTAGGATAATATGATCAAAGATTTATAGGAGGAAGGTATCTCTGAGATCATCAAGTTCAACTTCCTCTTTTGACAGAGAAAGAAACTGAGGTACAGAGTTTAATAATTTACCCAATAATACCTAAAGAGTTAGAACAAGAGTTAAGATTTCGATACAAATTTATTTATACAAAATGCATCCATTCTTTCACATGCATATGTGTGTAAACTCATATGCATATGTATGGATGTGTGTACAACATATAAATGTGTATATAAATATGCATCCATGTCATGTAAATATGCAAACACATGAGTCTGTGCACATGCATATTCATATATCACAATGGTGCATTTATATTTGCATATGCCTTTATGAGTACAATGCAAATATGTGCATATATGTACATATGAATCAGTTCGTATGTGGCTAGTGGGCTCTGAATCAGGAAGGCTTCAACTCCATTACCCCTTCTGAGAGCTACCAGCTTTGTGATCTTGGGTTAGCCACTAATTTGTTGAGTGATCCAAGCAGATATTTGCATAACTGTTGATGGTGGATGATAAGCTGTGGAAGTGGTGACATATATATATATATATGCATACTGGATGGTTCAGAGGCACCAGGTTTGGAGTCAGGAAAACTCATCTTTCCAAGTTTGAATCTAGCTTCAGCAACTTACTATGTTACTTTAGGCAAATCACTTAATCCTATTTGGTTCAGTTTCCTCATCTGTAAAATATACTGGAGAAACAAATAGCAAATGACTCCAGTATATTTGCCAATAAAATCCCAGATGGAGTCAAGAAGGGTTGGACATGTCTGAAAATGACTCAACAACAGTAAATATGGAGAGAGAAAGAGAGAGAGAGAGAAGAGAGCATAAGCCATAATAATCATATCATATGTCTATTTATAAATATATGTGTCTTTATATATATGCACATATATGCCTGTGTGTATGTGGATAGATGAAAAATCACAAGGCTGGAAGTAGTTCTATAATATTGTAAAGAGCCCAATTTCTCTTCTCTTTCTTTTTTTGAATCCTTGGATTTTCTTTTGAGTCATTTCTATAAAGAAATATTGTTTGATAATTAATCATTTATCCACCTCATTAGGTACCCTGCTAGGCTCTGAATATGAAGTAGGACTGGTAATTTGCAAAATCAATGTCTGAAGACGGGTAACATGATCCATCAGCTACCACAAAGGGAAGGGGCTCTTAAGTCTCTCACTGGAGGGTGAAGGGTCCACCTCCTAGCTCTCTGGACAATTGAGTCCTGACAAAAATACACAAATTTAGAGAGAACTACCTGCAGTAACTCCAGTCATTTGTCTAGCTGCTCCACTGATTTAAGAGTCAGAGGGGGGGTCACCATGAGATCATCATGGATTAAAGAATCTACAAATGGCAAAATATTACAAGTGCATATAATGACATCTAAAAAACAGACCCATAACTAGGGAAGGGCCAATAAGGCTTTGTCACAGGCCAAAATATTTAGAGGATCTTGAGAATGGTATTTGAGGCTACATTATCTCTTCAGCCCTATTTCTTACCTAGTCCCATGAGCTATGACAGGAACAGCAGTGACATCCCTCTTGGGGTGTGGTTCTTCCTGAAAGAAGTCACACACTATTATCATCAACCTTCTACAGTGAGTTCTTCATCAGCATAGAAAGTTTAACTTGTCCCAAGTCACACTTCCTCCTTGCAATAACAGCAACCTTGGAGAGTTCCCAGTATAGCTCTGCCACTTGTCGAAGACACAGAAATTGCTAAGTAAGGCTCAGATTTGCTTTGAACAGATCTGTGATTTCATTGGTATAGAGGAAAGAAAGAGGGAAAAAAATAAAACATTTACTATACAATTGCTATCTTCCAGACACTTTTCTAACAATTTCAAAAATATTGTCTCACTTGATCCTAAAACAACTATGAGAAGAAGGTGCTATCATTCTTTCAATTTTACAATTGAGGAAAGTGAGGCAAACAGAAATTAAGTGATTTGCCCCTGGACCCAGATCTATTAAAATTTGGTGACAAAGTTGATTTCAGGTATTCCTAACTCCAAACCCAGGCTTCTATCCCCTGGGTCATCTACCCACTTCAAGGGGTAATTCCAGAAAGGAAACTGATTATGCAGATCAGAACCTATTCTGCAATTTCAAGTCTCACAAATTTGACTGAGATACTAAAATATTAAGTAACTGACCTAAGGTCACCCAGGCAGCATATTTCAAAGATGGGACCCCAGGTCTTCTTCACTAAAGCTTGCTCTCTATTCAGTGTACCACATTGTCTCAATAATGAAAGAGGGGGCATATGGCTTTTGATTGTATTTTCTATCATATGGACATTGAGGTGTGACTATGGATTATAAATTCCCTGAATAAAAGCTCTCTATTTTATCTAACTGTCCACTCTCCCTGACATCCCAGGAAAGTGATCTGCACACTACTAGAGATTACGAAATGGCTTATATATTTTTGACTATGTCATAGAACGAGTAGTTTAGGGAAATGATGAAATTATGAAAAAAATACCAAAGCTATTCATGTGGACAAGTTGAAGAGATGCACATTCAATGATAACACTATTATCACTAATACAAGATGCATGTGGGGTGAGGGGCACAAATGTAAGGATTTGGAGAAAGGAAGTGGAAGCAGCAAAGAGATGAATTGAGAATTGATGTCAGGATTTGGAACTGCTGGAATGACTGGCCAGAAAGAGTAGCCATTAATGAACTTGTGTCAGATTGGTGGGAGGTACTCAATGGAGTATACAAGGTTCTGGGTTTGGCCTATTTTTTTTTAAATCATTCACTTGAGTAAAAGCAAAGATAGATGTCATCATCACCAACTTTGACAGGGCACAAAGCTAGATGAAAGAGTAAGGATTCCAAAGTATCTTGAAATATTAGAAGATGAGGCTACATCAGTTTACATATATAGGGATTCCAAAAATCAATTTTACAAATAAGCTTTTCAATGAAAATATTCTGGTGACTTTGGTGAATTAAAAACTCATTATGGATCAGCATGGGCAACACCACCCCCAGTCAAACAAATAAATAAAAAGAAAATAAACTAGTGTTGAATTTGGATGCATTGAGAGAAATAGTTTAAAGAACTAAGAAGGTGATAATTCTTATGTACTCTATCCTAATGAGATTAAATATTGACAGAGACAGAGAGAAATAGAGAGACAGAGAGAGAGACAGATAGAGAGAAACAGAAAGAGACAGAGAGACAGAGACAGAGAGATGAAGACAGAGACAGAGAGATAGAGAGACAGAGACAGAGAGAGAGGAAAGAGGAGAGAGATTGAGGATTGTAGATTATTTTATAGTGAAAATCCATGAACTCACGCTGAATTTAGAAGTCAAGGTAGTGCCTCCTTCAAGCCTCTCAGCTCCAAATTCACTAATGTTGGTGTCTTCCTTTATGTTTCTTCCACCTTAACCCTCCTTCAGAAAAAGTATTTCTCCTCTTCTCTTTCTCTAGCTCACCTTTTTCCTTCAGCTCTTTTCATATTCTTTCAACTTCCCCTCATCCAAATCATTAGCTGACCATCTTCCTAAATGCAAAGCTTTTCAAATTCAATTTACAATATATCTTTCCTTATTATTCAGTTCCCAGGCTCCTTCTTCAGAATCTTCTTTCCCCTGGAAACAACAACCAACAATTACAACAAAAACAACAAAAATAAAGAAATAGCTATAGACAATAAATGTCCTCATGTTTTGTTTTGTTTCCTGGATCAGGGTCAGCCCTAAGTGTGATTTGACCCAGACTGACGTCCTCCAAGCTAAGTCCTCATCTCCCTACTCAAATAACCCCCACAAAAGGTAGCATTTTTATAATACTCCAAGTTTACAGCTGTTCTAAGTATGTTATTGCAATTGATGATAACAAAACCCTGCAAATTCAGCATTAATATTCTCCCCCTTTTACAGAACAAATTTGGGCTGAGTGAGATTGACTCAACTTCTTAAACCCATAATGTCCCAAAGAGAGCTCATTATCTTTCCCCCTAAATCCCTGCTCCTGCCTTCCTAAATACTGAGGAAGTTGACATTATTCTCTCACATCTGCAACATTGTTCCAATATGCCCCCTTTCCTTTTATGACTGCCACCTCTGGAGATCTTGACCTACCTCACTGGAGTTCTTGTAGCAAAGACTGTCTCTTCCATTCCTCCCAATCCATCCTTCATTCCACCATGAAAGTGATTTTCCTATAGTGCAGATCCAATCACTTCACCTCTTTATTCCATAGGTTCCAATGGCTCCCTACTGCCTCCATGATCACATGCAAAGTACTCTGTTTGGCATTCACAACCAAGCACTCTCTTACCTTTTCATTCTTCTTGCACTTTACTCCTTCACATTTGCTTTTTGATCTAATGACACTGGCCTCCTCTCTCTTTCATGAACACAACACTCCCTCTCTTAGCCCCAGCCATTCTTTCTGGCTGTCCTGCATGCCTAGAACTATGTTCCACCTATTGGCTTCCTTTAAGTCCCAGTGAAAATCTTATGGTTTTCTAGAAGGCTTCTTAACTACTCAATTCAAGTGCCTTACATCTGTTAATTGTTTCCTACTTTTTCTTTATATACAGTCTTTAACATTTATGTGTTTCACTTTTACAACTTCAAGCATTTACTTAATTTTAACTTCATATTCACTTTTGCATTGACAAATGGGCCCATTTGCAACTATGTGCAGTAGAGAAAAAAAAGAAGCATCATATACCCAAGTTTGTCACTGGTTTAGCATGAGATGCTTCCTTGGTGCTCTTGACCCTACCATTATAAAGAGTTCCCATGAATTCAGATAAATGTATCGGACAAACTTGAAGCCAGAATGACTGCGGTCACTGTTGGTAGCAAATTTGGTATAAAAAAAACAATGATTCATTATATCTACAAGAGGAAAAAAAAGTGTATGTAAAAGTCTTCATGAATTCCTCCAGAACATGCTAAGGTATCCTGTCAAGTATGCAGCCTCTAGCAAAAAATGGAGATTTTAGTGGTCATAGAAACCTAATCTCCTATTTCCAATGGGTTCAATATATTAAGATTAACATTTTTTTTACTTTTGCACCATTTTCTAGGAATGTTATTCCCACAAAAATTGAGAAATGACTGTACCTTGCTGTCTATCCATCTATTTCAAGTTATCATCCTGGTTATATTGTAAGTTCCTTTGAGGTAAGGACTCTCTTTTTCATCCTTTTGTATTTCCAGGGCTTAACACAGCATCTGCCATAAAGCAGTAGCTAATAAATGACTATTTGCTGACTGAGTGATTGACTTATCCAGGGTCACAATACCATTAGGTTCCTAAAGAAGGAGTTAGGCTCGTATTTTCCTAACGTTAACTCTATACATAGTGTCACTTTTCTACCTCAAAGCCATATGTTAGTAGATGGTCTTAACATCCAGACCCCCATTGTAGTTCTCAACATTGTGTAAATTTTCTTAATTAACTTTATACAAGACTTTCAGTCAAATATGGAAGATTTTCCCCCAGTAATATTTATGCTTAACATCCTAGAATAAGGAAAAAATAGCCCCAATGTATAAAAAGCAATGTGATATGATATATAAATACTCAAACTCAGATTCTACAGTCAGAAATCTAACCATTATCTTCTGAAAATGAGGATAGAAAAATTACCTTGACTATCCAGTAAGTAATCCCAGACCCTTTCCTTATTTCAATTCAATTCCAGAACAGTAAAGACATGTAAATTTTAGACTACTCTCAATTTCTCTGTACATGAGACTCAGCAGTTAACAGGTGATGATATAGATACAGGAAGAGTTAAATGGCTCAGCATTATATGATAATTTCTTGTGAAGAGTAACCATATGGCTCCAGAAGTACCTATTTACTATCCTCCAAATTCAACATCTCATGTCCTTCCACTATATCTTTATAAAGGCTGTGGTTCAACACTGAATATTCTCTCTACCTGTTTCTATCTCTTAGAATCCTTATCAACTTTTAAAGTTCAATTCATGTGTCAAATTCAAGATGAAGCCCTTCCTCATCTGCTTTTTGGTCAGTGTTCTCCCTTTCTTTAAATAATTATGTTTTACTAATTCTGGTCCCACTCTCTTGGAGTTAAACCTACTATATTTTACCACTCCCCCCACCCAGAGTTCTTTGATACCTAGTTTTTATCTATTTGCTTGGGACAGCTAGGTGGTTTAGTAGATAGAACAACAGTGCAGGAGTCAGGAGGACCTGAGTTCAAATCTCATCTCAGACATTTGATACTCACTAGCTGTGTGACCTTGAGCAAGTCACTTAACCCCAATTGCCTCATCCTGGTCGTCTCCAGTCATCCTGATGAGTATCTGGTCACTGGTTTCATATGACTCTGGAGGAGAAGTGAGGCTGGTGACCTGCACAGCATCCCCCCCCCCCAATCAAAGCAAAGTCAAGTGCAAGTCATGTCATCATTTCTCTGTTGGTATGGTCTTCTTCAGCAATGAAAGATGAACACAAACAATCATCTATTTGCTTATGCTATGGCTTATTCTGTCCCATCCTGAATACTTTAGGAGCATGTGACCAGTGTTTTCAATCCATTTAACCTTTTTATGTAAGAATTGTTTTTTTTACAAAAGCGCATTTACTTCAAAGATATACTTAGGAATGATTATACAACTATTTTCCTCAATACTTTTGGATTATAATCACTAGCATGTCCACCAGCATCACCACTACCTTTGTTCTCTAGGAAGCAGAGGATGATAGACTTATAGTTAATTTCACTTCTACATGACATTAGTTCCAGCAAATTTAAATCCAAAGGCCAGCAGTGCAAGCATTTCTGCTTATCTGGCTACATCAACACTTGGCTTGAATTCCTGTACTCCTTGATCCCCCTGACTTGGGCTCTGGGGATGTGTCAGAGACTAAACTTCCTGCACATAGAACAGCAAAGACTAAAGCAAAAGGCCAAAATCCTATGCTCATGTCTCAAGACTATATGTCAGGAGAATGGGAGTACAATGAAGGTCCCTCTTCCCCTATAGTACAGTGTTTCTTAAACTATGCGGGTCCCAACCTGCAGTTTAAGAAGTACTGAAGGAGTCACTGGTGAAAAAAGTTTAAGACTCCCTGCAGGCTACATGATATGAGTGAAGTAGTCACTTTCATTCTCAGGCTCAGTCAGCAAACCCACACAAATATTATTTGAGATTATTTTAAAGGCATCCATCATTCTGGCTTCATACCTAATAAGAAAAACACTATTCTCAACAAAGTGTTTGGCAAGTGTTGAATTTTCACTCAGGTTCCAGTCTTCTTTTATCTCTGAAGAAAATCCCTTATTATTTTCTGCTGATGACACTATAGACCTGTGCCACATCCCCATTAAATATATTAAATACATCTATTATTGATAGATATAGATTGATACTTTATGAAGAGAATGTAAACTATGGGAAGGAAGGAACTGTTTTTACTTTCATATTTATTATCCCAGCACCTAGCATAGTGCCTTACCCTTAGTAGATTCTTAATAAACTTAATGAATGATTTGGAAATTATGTTGTGGGATTGATCCAGGAAAAAAGAATAAAACATAGCAAACACATGACCAAAGAAGGTCCACAGCTTTTTCTTAGCCTTTATTCTTGGTCTCTGTGTAGAAATCTGTTCATCATAGAAGACAACTGAAACTTTAGGTAGTTCATTTCTGGAGACAGCTCCGTTTGAGTATGCTTCAGGGAATGAGACTGGTGCAGGGGCAGGCATCTTCTGATGCAGCCTGCTTAGCTCCCAGCCCACAGCTTTACAAAGAGTTTCATTGCCAGAAATGTCAATTTTGCATCTTAAGTTCTTCCAAAAGGCAGCCAGAGCTATTCTTGGGATAAGAAACAGCTGGAGGACACCAAGCTTAAAACTGTAGTTAGAAGCAAGACCATGGAAACCATTAATTTTACAGTCTACCTAGACCAGTGTTGGATAAAATACAAAATTGTAAAATTATTCTTTCCCATTTTTCTGAAACTTTTCTCCTATACTTCAATGGAGAAAAAAATGTCAGAAAACTTGGTTTCCAAATTCTACCTATGAATCTTACTAACTGGATGACTGTAGGGAAGTCATGTAAAATTTTTGAGCATCCTTATTGGTGCTATAATGAAAATTCCCATTTCTATTAAAGTTGACAAAGAAAGGCAGTAATATAGTAAATAGCATGTTAATGCTGACATCAGGACAACCTAGGTTCAAATCCTACTTCTCATTAAGTGGATGACCATGAAAAAAATCAGTTAACCTCTTTGACTCTAAATTTCCTTAGCTGTATGTAATGTTAGTGAGAGTTAAAGATCTTCCCCACCCATTAATAGACCTCAGGTGGAACCCATTAAGGGAAGCTTGATGAGGGGCGACTTGTTTTGTAGGAAAGCCCACAATTTTTGTTAATTTCTAATGAGGCACTGGGTTACTAGAGTCATGATGTTCTCTGGTTCTGAAAAGTGTATATGTGCTCTGAAGTGAGGTTTTCCTTTGGGGCTTAGTTTTTGAAAGAAGATTCATGTGCCAGATGAGACTCTGGGTACCGTTAAGGAGCCCCCCGGCTTTGAAAACCCAGATATTAGTGTTTCTCTCTCCCTGGTGACTATATGTATATAATGGTTAGACAGTTGGATCTGTCTGTTGATCTGTGACATATGTATCACTTATGCTCAGACAGTTAGAAGCCCTGTCTGTTGGTCTTTATTTCTCTGCTTATATTTTCTCTGTTGGTATATGTGATTAAAGAAGATTGTTGACCTCTCAAAAGTAGCTTTCCTTTAAGAAAAGTAGATCTAATGCATCCAAAATTCAGAGGGATGTAGTAAATTGGGCAAAAAATTTTACAGCTAAGCTTGGGGACAAAGGCCTCATTTCTAGAATTTATAGAGAAGTGACTCAAATATATAACCATACAAGTCATTCCCCAATTGATAAATGGTCAAAGGATATGAACAGGCAATTT
>CM053769.1:102181618-102216143 GCA_028658325.1 Potorous gilbertii
ATCTCTCACCTGCAATACTGCTATAATAACACTATAAAAACAAACAATTTGGAAGGACTTAGGAACTCAATAGTATATTTCAAGAATTCATCTTGTGATTTAAGTCTTTCTCCACTCCAATCCATTCTTTACTCTGGTTCCTAAAAGATTTCCCAAAGTGAAAGTCCAAGCACACCAGACACTACACTACACACAGTACACACACACACACACACACACACACACACACACAGCTTCCAGCTATCTCACACATTCAAATGCACATTCTTTTATGTGGCATTTAAAGGTCTTCATACTTTACCATAAAATACTCCATCTCAGACCTTTGTGCCTTTGTATTTTCTATCCCTATGTCTGTGATATTTTATGTTTTCATCTCTGTCATTTAATTTCCCTGACTTTCTTCATGAATCAACTTCCGTCCTGTTTTCCAAAACTGCTGTTTTCCTGCTAAGATCACCTTCCAGCTATTCTGTGTATGTCTAGTAAATATCTGGTAACTTACATGTGGCTTCCTCCATTAGGATGTGAGTTTCTTGAGAATTTTTCTTGCCTTTCTTTGAACATCCAGTATTTAGCATGGGGTCTGAAATTTTCTGAAATGTCTGCTTTTGACTGATTTTGCCACCTTTCCTGGCACACAAAGAGGGAGAAAAAACAAGTAATAAGAAATGAACGAAATGGGGAGAAAATTTTGGAACCCAAAATCTTGTGAAAATGAATTTAAAAAGTTAAATAAATTTATTTAAAAAAAAAGATGGAAAAAAAAAATAAATGAACATTGCCCCTATTCACCCTCAGAGAAAGGGAGGAGAGAAGGCAGGAAGAAGTTAAAATCAGTGAAAAAACCACCAAAATGAGACAAGCCTAGTTGAGCATGTTTCTCATTAAACACTGAAACTGAAAATGCAGTTATTAGAAGCGTGGGATCATTCATCATATCTCCTGGGTGACAAAGTGAAGCAGTGCTTTTATTACTTCTAGGCTTGCCAGTTTAAAATGACAACAGTGGCAATGTAACAATAGGGCCATACCATGGCCTCATGGGGCTGTGTTCTCAAGTTGGTGTCATCTTGTTTCTGGAGGTTCCAGACAAACAAAATCACTAACTTGCAACACGAGGCATTTTAGATATTTAGGGAATATGTGTGCCTTCTCTTAAGAATTTTGGGTGAGGAGCTGGCAGCTCCATGTCTTTCCTTGGTATTCTATCTTCAGTTTAGGGTGGACAATGGAGTTTTGAACTCCTCCGGAGGCAAATTCCTGGTGGGCTGCTGAATGATCATCAATACTGAAGGGCATCAGTAATCCATCTCATTAGCCAGGGTCATATAATCAGCAAGAGGCAAAACTAAGTTATTTTCAAAAACAAACATCTATCACCTTAACAGACTCAGAAGAATGTATGTTTAAAAAATGGAAATAAGTTCCAAATAGATTGTAAGTATTTTAAAATTAAGCATAATATGAGAATACAGAAATCCTAACAAGGTAAATGTCTCATGAAATAATATTGACTATTTTTAAAAGAGTTTGAACTTAGCCCAACACATTTAGAGACACTTAGCTACAACAGAAAGCCTTTAAATGTTTCTGTTTCTGAATCTGAATGAGACAGTCCCTGCTTGGTTTTTCACTGTGGTGAATTGATATTACTCCTTTGACCCACCCCACCTGACTACAGGCAGAAAAAAAATGAGTGTGTCCACATCCATGAAGCAAAAGCTAGAAAATTTGGTGGAAAGGGGGCATAGCAAACTCTCCTCTGCCTTCTGATTATGACTTCCCTATCTCCCTCATTAAAATGCACTCCTGATTCACCTGGACTTGAAATCCACTAAAAACTTTGGGTGTTCTTCAGATGAACCTTTATAACATTTGCTTTATCACTACCCCATCATCTTCCAGTTTGGGTTCTTAACTATTATCATAATCACATTTTTATAAAGATTAATGCTTACCCTGAGCTTTACCCACAATAAGTCTATCTAGATAAAAAAGGCATTATAATTCATATTGTACGGTGAAGAAAACTGAGACTCAGAAATGTGGTGACATACCCCTGAAAGCATAGTTAATAAAAATCAGAGGAAATGTTCAATCTCAGTTCTTACTCCAGGTCTAGACCTTTCTTCATTATACTATAACTTCCTCATGCTTAACATGGACCTAAGACTTACCATTTACCTCTATTTCATTTAATCATATAAAATGTGGCTCAACTTTCCAGTCAAATAATGTCTTTTTGAGTCCTATCTTAGAGTGTGTGCTCTATGCCTTCCAGGGGTATGTCATCTGATAAATATGCTATCTCTGATTTCATCCAAAATACTGAGTAAGAAACTGAACGGAAAAAACCAAAAAGCCAAAATAAGCACAAGAAACAGAGAATTGATCCATACTTGGTTGCATCTCAACGTCAGAGGCTGCATTGAGTGTATATTCAACTGTAAACAGAAAACCATGGACTAACACTCATTCCACTTTGATCTTGGCTTGTAGCCTTTTCAAGTTGCAGAATTTGCCATCAGTGTGGTAGCAACCTCATACCATGTTCATCCTCATCGAAAGCATTTGACAACATGGCTGAAAACATCATGCCAAAAATTAGCATGGGAACAAATGCACAGTCTTGTTTCACTCCATTGCTGACTAGGAAAGCACAAAAGCATTGCCCATTATTTAGAATCCAGATAAGCATGCTGCGATGAAATTGATATACTGTGCTGATGTACTTTTCCTGGCAACCAAATTTTGACTTAATTTCCCATAAACCCTCGTGACTAACAGTATCAAAGGCCTTAGCCAGATTTGCAAACATAATGTACAGACCTCTGTCCTGCTGCTGGCATTTGTCCTGGAGTTGTTGGGCAGCAAACACAATGTTGTCTGTTCCTCAACCCTTTCTGAAGCCACATGAGCTTGTCTTGGTCTAATCAGCCATGACTGGATACATTGATACTTGACTCTAGCATAGTGATGTCATTTTGACCCTCTTCAAGAATACCGGGTGTCAATCAAGCAACCAATCAAGCAACCATAAAATATGGCTCGACTTTCCAGCCAACCAATGTCTTTTTGAGTCCTATTCATACAATGTACACTCTATGCCTTCTGGGGCTTTGTCATCTGCAAATTTGACAAATACGCTATCTCTGATTTTATCTAAAGTACTGATTAAGAAATTGAGCAGCATAAAACCCTAAACATCTGTTTCAGAGGAAATGGAATATTGATAAACAAAATTTCTTTAAAAAAATCAATAATTATTCTTTAGATTCAGACATTCAACCAGTTCTGAAGCCACGCAACTGTATTATCATTTAGTCCATATCTCTGCATCTGTTTTCTTCCCCCAAAGGGATCTCATGAAAGAAAAATGCTTGATAAAAATCTAAGTAGAATTATATCGATAGCATTCTCATAAATTACTTACGTAATAACCTCTGCCCAAACCAAAAGGAAAGGAAGTTGCTTTCGCATAGCATAATCTTAATGGAAGTCAAACTGGCTCTGTGATCATCGTTTTCTTTGTAGATGCTTACTGACCATCGCTTTAACAATGCTTTATAGAAGCTGGAGATAATCAAATGAAGTTCATTGTCATTTTTAGATTTTTCCACTCTCTTGACTTAAAAAAAAATTCAGGACAATTGCTGTTCTCTAGATATGAATTAGGATTCCCATTTCACCTTGAATATTATATATTATTTTGGTTTTAAGGTTTAAACAGGTATCTAGGTGGTCCAATGGAGGACACAGGGCTAAGGGTCAGAAAGAATAGCGTTTAAATCTGGCCTTGTGCCCATCACGCCTCCATGAAGGTGATCAGATTCAATCCAGCTCACACTCTGTCTAGTTGGGATTCTATCTAGCCCGCTTGTGCATACAAGTGTCACAAATGCTTAGGCTCCTTAAGAGGCAACCCAATTTGGCGAATCTTTAATAAACTTTGTTTTCTTTGGCTTTAAGAAGGCTTGAGTTGAATTCATTGGAGCACGACCCAGACTGTCGGTATTATGGGGTCCATGATCACCCCTCAACCTCATCATTTATGGTTCGCTGACCCGGAAAAGCTGCTAATCTCAAGTCCTTCTGCTCAAACTGGAAGAAACTCCAGAGTATACCTGTGAACCCTTGGAGGATCTCAAGCTGCTGTTTAGAAGGGTCCCGCCCTCCTCCAGCAAACAGGTGGATAAAGAGAAGTGAATCTGTATTTGTCCTTCTCATTTTCACTTTAATCCCCCTCAGGGAAATTATTTTCCCTCTATTGCTCTCTCTTGTGAAACTGTTTCCTTTAAACTGACACAATAGCATTAATCCTTTTCTTCCTGCTCCCCAATACTTCAAATACACTTGGCCTCCGGAAATGGGAAGATAACTCTTTGGTCAAACTGGGAAACTCATTAGGTAGGGGGGGAGTTGAAGATTGCTGGGTGTGTCACTCACACCCACAAGGCAACACTAACTTCCCACCACGGGCTGTTTTTGCGAAAGCTCCCCTCCCCAATACCACTTCTTCAGAGGTCTATGCTACCCCTTTTATGTTGGCCACCCCCCTAAGGGATACCCTTTCCATCTCAACTCCTTGCTTCTTCTTGGGGAGATATTACCATATGAGTTCCATGGCCACTGAACAAGTTAAGATTCCTGTTAAGGGAAGGCTTGTAGAAGTCTCAGCTGGTCATTTAACCTGTACAATCTGTATAGATACAAAGAGCGATAAATGTCTCCGGAACTTTACAACTGCTAGTTGTACCGATTGCTTGGAGGGAGCGTTTCCTATTTGCACCTATGATCGTATCCCCGCTCTACTCTTCTAATAGGTCACCCTCTTCTAAGATTCACCCCTAAGTCAAGCCATAGTGACACAGCTCCTGTATACAAAACCCTTATGGACTTCTTAAAAACACCCCTCTCAACTCGGGGTTTAATGTGCAACCATTCTGATCCCTGTGGCATCCAACCTCAGAAGCTTTTAAAGACTCACCTCATCTGTGCCCCCAAGGGTTATACCTTCCTTTGTGGGGTTGGGGAACCAAGTAAAAGTCCTGGGGAAGAGGTGGAATGAAGCGCCACCACATGACAAGACCTCAAAACCATCATCCTGACCACCCAATGCTTAACTCCTTACAAGGAGTTTGGGGTGTGTACCCTTGGATTTTTAGCATCCCCTTCTCCATTTTCAATGCCACAAAACCCAAGGTCTCTAAATTTAAAAGGACAAAATGTGGATTTTGAGGAAATGTTGCATGGTTCCTTAAAAAGGGGACAGAATATCTCATGCCCTGGTACGGTCACCTGCAGCATGAACTCATTCTCTCTAACCTTACAGAGACCATTCACCAGTTGGCAGATGAGACAGCTTATGGTCTCCTGGAAATCCAGCAATCTTTGGACTCCCTAGAAAAAGGGGTTCTGGATAATAGCTCTAGATTACCTTCTTGTCTCCAGTGGAGGTGTGTGCGCTGTAGCAAACACATCTTGTATGTACATCAATAACTCAGGACAAGTGGAGGTCCGTACGGAACGCATCTTGGAAAAGTCACAATGAATGCAAGAAATACGTAATAACCTTGTTGGCCCCAAATCATCCTCTTCATGGGAATCCAGGCTTCTAGCCTTACTTCCTCCTATTCTTATTCCTCTATTAGTTATAATCCTTTTGTGCCTATTTGTTCCTTGTCTGCTTAACATGTGGGCCAGATTTGTCTCCTCCGTTCCCGAGCCATTAACTTCCAGATGACAGCCCAGGCTATAGACAAACCTCCCACTGAATCCAAGGTCTCCAGGCCACTGGATCTGGTACCACCCAGATTCTGAAGTCTGACCCCTTGAACAGGACCCATCGAGGCAGGGACAGCTCTATGCCCCTTGCCAGCAGGAAGAAGTTTCAGAAACTGAGACCTTCGCCCCTTACCCCAAAAGAATTTGGGTTCAATCTGTTTGAGGGGGGAAGGATAGGGTTCATACTCTGGGAACTTCCTTGAGCTCCCCTGGAATCTCCTCACTTAAACTGACCTTTCCTACTCAAATTGAGCTCTCCCTGTATCTCCCCACTTAATCTGGCCTTTCTTACTCAAATCTAATCTTCCTATTTGTTCAGGCAGTCTCAGGAAGCCCATGGGCTTTTCATTATCATTTCAGGTCTCTGTTGCACTCCTCACCCTTGATCCCATCAAAACCCCATGCCCCAGGCTGCTGACCACTTCCATAAAGATCTGTATCCATTCCCATACTGCCCCTATCAAGATCTCTGGATTGACCCACCTGCTTCCCACCTAGGCGCCCCCTAGTCTGTCTCGTGATACCCTCCTGGTGTTTCCAGCCTTTGACCCTCCTTGGACTTCTCAAGACCCTTCCTAAACCCCTCCTCCCATCACCCTGGACTACCAGACCACCCTCCAGATTTCTCTTAATACTCTTTTCTGTATTTAAGTCCCACTTTGCCTCTATGAAGGTGCTCAGATTCAATCCAGCTCAGCCCGCTTGTGCATACAAATGTCACAAATGCTGCGACTCCTTAAGAGGCAACCAAATTTGGCGAATCCTTAATAAACTTTGCTCTCTTTGACTTAAAAAAAAAAAGTCTGGTCTTGTACACTCACTAGCTGTGTGACTTTGGGCAAGTCACTTGACTTTATTAATTGTGTTTGCCTCAGTATCTTCATTGGTTTAATGAGTAGGAGAAGAGAATAGCAAACCCTTCCAGTGTCTTTGCCAAGACAACACCAAACAGGGTCACAAAGAATCAGGCACAAATTAAGTGATTGAACAGTAATGAAAAGTATAGATATCCGATAAAAATACTTTAAAAAAAATCTGACTCCCTTTATTAGATTAGTTTCATAGGGATTAGAAAATTTCAGAATCACAATAACTCGATCTATGATCTCACAGATGGGTGTACTACTTCCATATACACATACACACACATATATACAGACATATATATGCGGAGGGAGTATACATATCACTGCAATCACAGCTGCATCAAGGTAGATATAGATAATAAAGATACAGATTAGCACATCCATAGCATCCTATTCTGTGCAACTCATCCATAGACTTTAATTAATCCTTCAGGGGGGAAGACACAATATGTTAGATGAACCATTCCCTAATTATGAACACATTCTCTAATTATGAACATGGGCACTCCACAACATCCTTTCAAGGGGTCTACAAGGTGAAAACTATTTTCACAATAATACTAATATATTGTTTTCCCTTTTCACTCTCATCTTCTCACCAGGGGACAATGGAATTTTTAAGAGACTATATGACTTTGAATTGGAGATTTCACTTCAAAGTTGAAGACTGAATGAATATCTCATCCGTAGAATTGCAATTTAACCTTAAAATGGACAAATATTCCAATATTACTTGATTTGTTGATCTACTTACATTTGGCTAATATTAGCACCAACTGATTTTTTAAAAAAAAGATATTCTTTTATGTGGATCATGACAATGAGCCAGAGGAATACTGAACTATTCCAAGTGTTGAATACTTTTTTGGACTTTGATGTTTCTTTCCTAGATAAACTTTTAACATTTGCACCAATGGTGTGAAAGGAAGGGTGGGCCAAACTGCTGAGGCTTAACATGAACCAAGGTAATGGCACCAATCTGTACTAGCATTCGTTATCTTCTTGGCTACTCTGTATTCTCAGGTTAAAAATCATGCTTCTCCACGAATATATGAAACAATAGAAATACTGTTTTTATTAAATATGAATGCTTGAATTATGTTCCTTTTTTCAAATTCTGTGTGATGAAATAGGGATTAAACATGAAATATTACTGGACACTGGATGTTTTCAAGGAAAACCACTTTTACCATTGTTTGAGTTGTGAGCTCAGCTAGTCATTGTTTTCATGTAGCATCATTTTGACTCGAAAGAATGCCTGATAGACAAACTATAGTTAATCAGAGTTGGGTATTTGGCAGACATTTTCTTGAAAATGAAACAAGCAAGCCTGTCACTTCAAGGAAAACAACTGACAGTATTTGTTGCCAATGATAAAATTTTAGTTTTTGAGTGAAAATTAGAATTTTGGAAAACTTGTATTTTCCACCATGAGTTTGACAGCTTCCCAACACTTAAAAATGTTTCTTATGAAATTGGTATAATAATTAAAATGTGATATTTTAAATATTAAATAAAAATTTGTGAAAATTTGAATGTTCTGCATAATACAGTTAACCAATATTTTTGCAAAGCTTCAATGTTACAAGCCATGCATAAGTAAACAAAATCCATTCAAAATGCAAGATACAAAACAATAAAACATTAAAAATTATTAAAAATTCATTGATTTGATGTCAGAGTCCACACTGCAACTCCCTTTTAGAATTACAGTTTTGGAAGACTTATTGAAATATCAAAGAATCACTAAAATTATTTGAAAAGTCAATGAAATATTTCTTCTTTTTCCAACAAGATATCTATGTAAGCCCAGATTTTCTTTGTGGCTTCAATCAAAATAGTATTTATCACAACAAATTGAACACAGGAGATAAGGAATCCATTAGCTAAGTCAAGTCTTAAAGAGATTTGCAAAAATGTAAAACAACAGAACTTTTCTCATTTTTATTTTGAAAAATCTAGTTGTTTCTCACTAAAAGTATGTTATTTGTGTTAGTGTGTAATGGTTTCATTATTGTTCTATATGTATGTATACATGTATATATACATGTGTATATATGTATAAGTGTTTATGTGTATGTGTATGCATTTGCTTATCACTTTAAATTTCTAATATGGTAAATATCAATGCATGTAACCCACATAAATAAAAGACTTTTCAGATCTTCAATATTTTTGAGGATTAAAAGAGCCCTTAAATCCAAAATGTTGAGAAGACCTATGCTAGAAAGTTTTCTTCTGAATGCCTGTGTTTATATATCTCCTAGTGGAGCATACAACCTATCATGTTCCCTTCACATTCATGGGCCAACATTTTTAATGGGGTCAGGCACATCTCTGAGTTCTGTCTTTATGTAAGTTTTTCTGTACAAATACCTACATTAAGGATTTGAATTTTCTACTTGCACCGTAGCCCCTTCAATTTAACTGTTCCCATACACAAGACTAGAAAACACTACACCTTCACATTCATCCTTTCATCCACTCTGAATATCTTTGTATCCATCCAGCTTCCTGCTGCATATGCCCTGCTTGTCTTCACTTGGACCAATACATTTGATACTTGACCTCCACACAAAAATGTCTTAATCCATATCTCCAGTCCACAGGGAAGCTAATCCATTCATGTTTGGAATGCTTGCTCTGGGATAGAGCTGCCTTGAGAGTTGACTGGATTCATAAAACCTTGCCTAGCCCAGTACACCTAGTTGTCTCCATGTCTCAGGTTGGATGACACTTCATCTATAGATCGTTTCTATTTGTTATCTGCCAAAGGATCTTCCACTTCTTTGTGTGGTAATCAAATCAGTCATATTTCTGCTTCCGGAAAGTGCATGTCTCTTGAATGCCCTACTCATTAATTCATGATCCTAGTGCTACTTAGGGACCAAATCCATTGACTGGGTACCACTCCCTCATATAATTTTGGTAATAATTTATTTGGAAATAAATTGAAGTCTATTTTTTTCATAAATCTCTAATATCCTTCCCTTTCACAATGTCTCACCTGTTTTGTTAATTGATACCTCCAGTCTCACTATAATCTTTGATTCTAATGTGGAAGCCCTCTGTGTATGCATGTGAACTGGTCTTCAGGCTCTGTTTTCCAAAGTATCATTTAGGCTATAATCTAAACTCCTGCCAAAGTGAAAGGCTAAAGACAGAGGTCAAGACATGTCCCTCATCTACTCAGTAAACTTTAATGACTTCCTAATTACTCTAGACACAAAATAGACTTTCTATTTATATTTAGTGCCCAACACAAAGTAGCTTCAACTCACATACACATCACTCTCCTTCAATCAATCTTTTGTTTAATCTAATTGCCTTTGCTTCCATTCACACATAAGACTCCATCTTTTGCCTCAGTTCATTTACACCGTCTGTCTGCCATATACTTCCTTCCCAGCAAGACCTCTCAGAATCCCTAGATTACTTGAAAGTGCATCTTAAGAGTCATATCCTCCATGAGACCGTTCCATATTACTTTTGTCTCCTCCCTAAAAAAAGGTACATTGCATCACTTGTGTACATATTTTCATATTCTTATATGGATATATGTTGGTTCTTAAATATAAGAATTTTTCACATATAGTTGTTGTTTCTTCCATGAAAGAATGTAAGGTCAGAAATAATTTTATTTTCACCTTTAAATTTATAGCAGCCAGCACAGTACTGCAGTTTAATAAACAATTAATAAGTGCCTGTTGATTCACTGAGTATGTCATAGGATCTTTATGAAGACTTTCTGTTATTTCTGAAAAGAGTGAATATCAAATGAAATGATCACACAAAAAGAAAACTGATGATATCTTAATTGATTGTATCATATCTTAGAAAAGAAACAATTGACTTCTTATGTGGGATGCATTTTTAATCAATTGTTTTCATATAATCAGATTATAAATTTGCTAGAACAAATAATAAAATTGATGCCAAGATAGGAAAAAGTGAGCAGATGTGAGACCCAATTGTGTCAACAACAGCCTGACATTTAAACAAGTTACTGTCATGCACAAAAATGGGAAATCATTAAAATGATAAGTATTTAAGAAAATAAGCGTATTTTGTGTGTATAAGAGCATTTACCCAGAGATGCTCACCAAGGAATTTCAAGCTATATAAATCAATCCCATAACAAGTAGGACAAAAGAGTTCAGAGGTTTCCTAGTCAGCAAACCATTATTCTCCTTGTCAAGTGGAGAGATGCCAAAGGTAATCTTGATTTATATCATATTTTATAAATAAAATTTTACACATAAAAATGAAATGGAACATTATAAGTAGCATCATCCCATAAAATAGTGAGAAGCAATGATGGGAGAAAGAAAAATCAGCAAGTTTACATAGATATCCAGCTAAGAAAAAAATACCCGAGCACTTTAATATTCACATTGGAAAGACAACCAGTTTGTTAATTGGCATGTTGACTGTTACTGAGAAGATGAAATCACAAACGTTTTTGTAAACATGTATGTATTGTTGGACATTTATATTGATTCTTGCTGTTTTAAAATGGCAAATAATAGAACTGTGAACATCTTTGAAGAAATAACTCTTATGGTAAGACAAGGAAATGCAATAAGCATTTGGAACATGATTACTATGTGCCAGGCATTATGCTAACTGTAG
This sequence comes from Potorous gilbertii, assembly GCA_028658325.1. Classification (NCBI taxonomy): domain Eukaryota; kingdom Metazoa; phylum Chordata; class Mammalia; order Diprotodontia; family Potoroidae; genus Potorous; species Potorous gilbertii. The sequence continues at coordinate 102,192,904 of CM053769.1, forward strand.
AGGATGATATAATACAAGCAAAAGGTTGTATTGGTTTTAATACAATCAGGGTATATTTACCAAGTTCAGGATATATTAACAAAACTGTCATTAGTCACTGTCGGGTAATTTGGGGAAAAAATATTATGAGATTGTAGTCCTACCAAAGATGAATAAATTCTCTTTTATATATATTCAATGGCATCGAGTTTCACTAGTTTATTATTAAATTATTTTCAATTTTATAGTTGAAAAGTGACACTTAAAATTTGATTTACATATTTACATGTCCATTTTTATTTTGTTGTTGATAAGGTTACACTTTTCTTTTAAATATCATTAACAATTTGTGTTTAGTCATTTGAAAACTGTCATATAAATTTGAACATTTATTACATTGGATCACGAAATTATATTTGTTCATTTTAGTAATCTTTCATTGTTTTAGAAATCATATTCATAACCTCTTATTTTCCTTAATGAATGTGTTAAAATATGCATTTTTGGAAGGAGAAAGGATATGTAAATAAATGTGATACCAGCTCCATTTGAGGATTTGCTATTCATAATTTTCCCAATCTGTCATTTTATCTCATAGGTCAGGAGGTATAAAAGAGATGAACTGAGAGACCCCATCATGTGCTCCCATGCAAAACATGCTGTTACTGACAATCTATTCTCTTGCTTTTGCTTGGAGTCCAAAGGACAGAAAGAATTGCCCAAGAGAAAAGGATAATAAAGAGAGAAATCATGTCCACTTTCATGATAAGTCATGATGTGGGCTTCTTCCCCAGACCAGTTTATGTTTCTGATTTTCAGTCACCAATCACTTCAACATGATCATAAGCAGGAAAAATCAGGAGTTCCCTGTGTCATGCCAGAAAGATATATCTTCTCAGAATGTATACCCAACTCTATGGAAGATTCCCAGTCCAATAACCAGTAAGTCTTTAGTAGCCAATATTATTTTCTAATCATTGGTTCTTTGTGAGTTTTAACCAGAAGACATTAGGCATAATGTCTTCCATTTAATAGAAAAAAATGCCACTTCTGTTCCAATATTCAGGATTCATGTCTTCCTTTCTTCATTTTCTTACATTAAAATATAAATAAATCATATTCCTTTGGTTATTTAATACCTCCTTTATTCTTAGGCATTATACTTTTCTTGTTGTCCTTAAACAGATCTTGAGTATTTCTAAATACGTTAATTCACAAATATTTTATGGGTCATGTATATTTCTTTGGATCCATAATTTCATTTCTGTAAGAAACTCATTATCCAAGACCTCTTGAACTTGAAGTTCCCTAGAGACTATGCAATAATATGAATCATTTTTGTAAATGTAATAACTTTTTAATATGCTCATTTGATACTTTTGCTAAAAATGGGAATATAGAAGGTTGTGTAGATAAATTAAATATGACTTTTCTGAAGTCATTTATATTATTGTTTCAATAACAATAATTGTTGCTATTATTTTGAGCTAAATGGATCTCCCTGATAAACTACGTCATTCACAAATAATGATAGTTTAACACTTTTTTATGTTAATTTCCTTTAAATTAATTCCCATTTGATTACAATTACCGTAATTTCCAAAAACATATCTAAACAAAGTGGTAAAATTTGCTTCTGTTTTTGGTGAGGATGAGTCTAATATATTCCTCTGACTCATATGTTGGCTGTATGCATAAGATACATTTTTATCATGTTGAGGGAAAATCAATTTATATCAATTTATTTTATTGCAGTGGGATATTATACTTTTTACATCTTCTGGTTTGTTTTCTACCCTTTAGGTTTATACATGTTATTATGTTAATAATCTTTCTGATCATAAAACAGCCTTGAATGTAGATATAAATTGTGTTTGGGTAATGAGGAATAATTTTCTGAAGCTTTATTCTATAAGCTAATATTGTGTTGATTTATTTTATATCTAGGCTTATTAGCAACAGTTGTCTATAATTTTCTCTCTGCCTCTGTTTTTCTCTGCATCCTCCCCTCTCTGTTTTTCCCTCTGTAATAGTAATTTAAAGAAGGCAATGGTAATTTAAATTGGAAGATCTTTCCCATTCGTTAATATGCCCATGTGACCTGCCTGGGGCACATGGAAGTCTGAGTCACATTAGCCTTTGCTAGGAGAAACTTGCTGAACTAGAGGAACAGGAAGGAGAGGAGTTGGAAGTATGGAGCAGAGCTAAGAGGAAATTGGTTAGAGAGCCTTCAGAGCAGGGGAAGGCAGCAACTAGCATGAGTGGGGAGAGCCTGTTTGTGATTTGTTTAAGGGAGCTAGTTTGTGCAAAGGCCTTAGCCACATGAAGGCTTAGGGATAGTGGTGGCCTCTGCATTGTTATTGTATATAGATTCCTTGGTTACTATGATGTATTTGGCTTTCTGGTGACTAAATAAATCTTTTGCTTTTATCTTCTATATGGAAAGTCTGTTATACTTTGTGATTCAGAACTACACTGGTATATTCATAATCATCAATAGTGTTGTTAATATTGCCCTGGTGATACATCCTCTTTCTGTCTCCCTCTCTTTCTCTCTCTCTCTCTCTCTCTCTCTCTCTCTCTCTCTCTATCTATCTATCTGTCTGTCTCTCTTAAGTTTACCTGATTTTACTTCATAGTTGCCTCATAAAGGACGTATTCCATTTGTCTCTACAATTATCAAAAAAAAAATCTATGTAATATAGATTGTTCTTTCTTTGAAAAATTGTCAAGAAGACATAATCCATCCATACCAGATTTTCTTCTTCCTGTGAGAAAAAAATATTTTAAAATTTCTCCTATTTCTTCCTCTTTGGCAGCAGAGAAATGATCCTTATTTTGTTGCAACTCAGCTTCAGAGGCTGTATTGAGTGCACAATCATCTGCAAACAGAAAATCATGCACCAACACTCCCTCCACTTTAGTCTTGGCTTGTATACACACATATATGTGTATGTACAAAACATCTTACTGAAAAAATTGTAACATTCTCTCTCACAAATGCACACACCATTAGAAGAAACAAAGGATAGGAATAGAACAGAGGACATGTGTTGAAGACTTGGGGTCTTAATGTCTACAGTAAAAAGCAAATTGCACTTTCAGTGTGACTGAATTGCTGATGTCTTGTGGAGATGTCCTGCTGGGACGACTGCCTCCATGCTTTGTCATGGTGGCTAGCCTCTTCCAGTTGTATAATTTTTCTCAGATTCTAATCAGTCCATCTTGACTTCCTTGATAGGACAAAAGGTCTCTGAGAGCAGGGACTCTTTATTTATCTATATATTTTTTTGTAGCTGGGCCCACAGCACCTAAAAGGATGTTGTTAGAACACAATAAACATTTAATAAAACTTGTTGATTGAATCATTAAGTGATGGTTCTATATGTTTAGTTGGATGTACAGCATTCCTTGGTCTTGTGTACCTGTTATGCAGCCCTGCTCTGATGTTCCTATAGGTCTCTGCAGGTAGCTAACAGCATTAAGATCAAACAGGCACACGACTGCACACAGTTCTGAAATTTCTCTCTGCCTCCTGTTTCTGCTCCCAACTGCAGTCCTTCGCTGGAGGCTTTCTCTTCCTCATTAGAATAGAAATAGCTTCTCCCATTGCTCTTTACTTTAAATTTCTAGAAAAAATCCTGCTACAGTTTTTTTTTAAAGAAATCAGAAGCCTCCACACAGCCAGTCAGTGGATTAAAGGTGGGGGTGTGATGGGGAAACAGTCTTCCTGACTTTCTTAGCTTTTCTCCTTCTTAATGAGCAGTCTGTTTCTCACCCAGATGGTGATATTTCGTCTGCACTTTGTCTACATTTTCTCCTACTGAGAGTGTCTATATGAAAATCCAAAGCTTATCTTTTTTTTTATTTTTAATGTCTGCTTACATTTCTTTCTAATTAGCCCTTTAATGTCAACTTACTTGGGATAAAGTAATCCTAACTATTTTTGATTTGGACATGTCCTTATTTGTGAATAAGGAATTTAAAAAAAGAAGGATCAGTGGACAGGTTGTCATACAGGGAGAGGAAAATAGTTCAGAGAACAGGATCTGTCCCTTTCTGAATTTCTGTTCACATCTAACTAGGAGTTCAGAAGCTATAGGAAAATTTTGGTTAATTATGACAGTTCCTAAACTTCCCAAAGCCATGTAAAGTCAACAATAATCCTAGGTTTTACCTTTCTAAATTGTCAATCAAAAGTAGGTTGTTGGGCTGGTGGGGAAGGATGACATCATTGAATCAGGGACATATTTACTCCTTTATTATTAGTTTTTCATGACTGCCCTTTTTAAGGTTTGAGATGAGAATATTTATGAGAGCATAATTGGAAAGTGAAGGTGAAGTAGTAAGACAAGACAAGAAACATCCATATTCCAAAGGTGGAAATCCAAGGAGAAGGAGAGAGATTATTCTCTCCTCCTGCAGAAAGTAGTTCAACCAGGAATTTTTTCTATGCTATACAAACAGCCCATGCAGAAATCTGGCTATAGTTAAATAAATCAGGTTAATAGATTGTTGTGAAGAGAAGAAAATGTCTGTATTATGGTAAGAAAGTTGATGAGAAAATTAGCCTGAAGTTGATGTGGAGCTTAAATTTAATGCATCATGTCTAGGTTATGGGACAACCCTATTATATATCTTCATACAGTGACATAACGATCTATCATTGAGTTATTTTTTGTTGTTGAGTCATTTTTCAGTCACAACTAACTCTTTTTAACCCTGTTTGTGGTTTTCTTGATGAAGATGCTGGAGTGGTTTCCTATTTCCTTCTCCAATTCATTTAGCAAATTTTCTAGGGTCTAGTTAGTAAGAGTCCAAGGACAGATTTGAACTCAGGAAGATGAGTCTTCCTGACTCCAGGGCTGGCACTCTATGCACTGTGCCACCTTGCTTCCCTCCAATCATAAATTAAAGGTATACTGTGGGCAGACCCTATGCAAATTTCCAGAAATATAAATGTGGTGGAAAATTTAGGGTATTTTTGGAACATGTCCAGTTCTAGCAACATGGAACCAACCTACATTCTGTGTTGTTCTACCATGTGGATGGAAGTAGTTTGCTCTTAATGGCTATATAGCTGGACCAGGCTTCATCTTTTAGAACAGATACACTATCAGTTTTTTTCCTTCCCTTTCCTTCTGCATCCAGAGAACGAAGGTCATGCATAGCTCACCCATAATATAAATATCATGAACTGAACTGGGAAAGGGGGCAGTATTTTCTTCCCCCTCTTCTACTCTTCTTCTGAGTAATGGGTCTGGCATGTCTTCTTGATTGGATTCATTTGCTCAAATTGGTTTCAGGTTAAGGTGGTAATTCTCACTGAATCCAGGAGTCCAAGCCATAGTGACATTGGAATTAGGATTGTAGAACATATTGTCACTAGCCAGTCTGGCAGAGAAACCCAGAGAAGCCAAGATAGCTGGGACTCAAACCCAGATAAACTTTGGAATTGGACTTTGAAGTTTTTCTCTGTAGGAACTGAGCAAAACTGTGAATCTGATCCCTTTTCCCAGAGCACAAAGTAGTAGGGGGAGAGGGGAGATTATGTCTCCCATGTGTTGGGGAAGTAAATTTGTGTATCTCTGATTATACCTTTTGAAGAAAATATTCCTTGGTAAAAGTCTATCTGACAGCTCAAAAAGTCAGCTTCATTTAGACCTCTGGATACCATATGAAAGCTAAGGAAACCTTGAATTGTCTATAAGTCAGTCAATCAGTCAGTCAATACGAATTGAACATTATTAATGGTGGCGAGAGCCATTTGCAGAGAGCCTCTACCCCAGTTCCCTTAAGGGTTCCAGAGAACCTCAGGGAAAGGGTGAGACACAACATACCTGGCCTCTAGGCAGTAAGAATCAGGATAGTTAGTGTCACAAAAAGAAAGACAAAAGCATTTATTTCCCTCCAGAAGCTTGGATTTCAATGTGGGGAGGGGAGGGAGAGGACACAGAATGCAAACAATGATATCCAAACAAAATGCATAGGATAGATGAAAGATAATTATAGAGGGTATTACCATTAAGAAGTACTTTCCAGTGCTTCTTGAAAGTGGGGTTTAATTGGGACTTGAAGGATCCCAGTAAAGTTAAGAAACAAAAATGAGGAGGAAAGGACTTCCAGCCTTGGAGGACCAGCAGGGGAAAAGCAGAGAGTCAGAGAATCACGATTGATTAATGATGAGGAGGCCACAGTTTGGGTGTTGGAGAGTTTGTAGGTGTCAAAAAAGAGTAAGAAGACTGGAAAGACAGATAAAGGCTGGGTTGGGAAGACAAGCTGATTTTAGCATATCTGTTTCTAATATGTAGAACCTGCAATTGATTGACAATGGAAGTGACATTGTCCGGTCTGCATTTTAAGAAGGTTACTTTGGTGACTGAGTGGAGAATGAACTGGAATGGAGAGAGAGATATGAAACAGAAAGACTAACAAAAGATTATTGCAATAAGCGACAAATGAGTTGATGAAAACCTGCACCAAAGTGGTTTCAGTGCCCAAGGAAAGAAGGGACTGCATATGAGATGTTGTGAAAAAAGAGATAATAGGACTTGAATACAGGTTGGCTACATGGTGGGAGTTTGAGTTAGGAGTCATAGATGACACCTGGGTTATGTGCCTGGGCAACTGGGAAGATTGAGATACTCTTGAAAATAATAGGAAAGAAGAGATCATAAAAATGCGAAAGGGTTCCACATGTACAAAAATATTTACAGCAGCTCTCTTTGTGTTGACCAAAAACTAGAAATCAAAGGGATGCCCGTCAATTGGGGAATGGCTGAATAAATTGTGGTATATGAATGTAATGGAATACTATTGCACTATAAGAAATGATGAACAGGAAGACTTCAGAGAGGCTTGGAAAGACTTATATGACCTGATGCTGAGTGAAAAGAGCAGAACCAGGAGAACTTTGTACACAGCAACAACCAGGGTCTGTAAGAAATTTTTCTGGTAGACTTAGTACTTCATTGCAACACAAGGACTTAAATAATTCCCAATGATCTCTTAAAACAAAATGCCTTCCACATCCAAGGAAAGAACTATGGAATTTGATCACAGAATGAAGCAGATCATTTTCTTTTATATTATGTTTTGGTTTGTTTTATGATTTCTTCCATTCATTTTAATTCTTCTATGCAACATGACTAAGGTGAAAATGCATTTAATAGGAATAGAACCCATATAAAACTGTATGCCATATTAAGGAGGGTGGAGGAAGATATGGGGGAGAAGGGAGAGAGGAGAAAAATCTAAGATATATGGAAGTGATTGTAGAACAATGAAAACAAATAAAATTTAAAAAATAATGGAAAAATTCCAAAGAGGGGAAGGCTTGAAGAGAAAGATATTAAGTTCATTTTAGACGCTGAGTTTAAGCTTTCTAAGGAGCATTCTGTTTAAGATGTCCAGTAGATGCTGGAGTGCAACTGGAGCAGAAGAGAGAGATTAAGTTCTGACAAACAGATGTGAGAATCACAAACCAAGAGATTCTAACTGAATCCATGGCAGAAGAGAACACATAGAAATGACATTAGATGACATCATTTGTTTCAGTGATTCTCGGGATTTGCCATCGGTAAATGATTTGATGTCAGCAATAACAAGCAACTGACTCTGGGGGCAGAATGGAATGGATGCCTGATCTGATATCATTAGAAGGGTCACCCCCAAGCCCTGAAGATTAGCCTTAGAACCCTGACAAAATGGTGGGGTCATACTCTGGGAAGTTGGGTGAAGGATCCCGGAGTCTGTAGGGGCTACATCCATAACCCTAACACTGAGCATGGTTCCTATTGAATGGTCACAAAAGTTTGTTAAATTGAATTGAGTCTAGTTCAAATTCCTAATTTTATATAGGAAGTAACTGAGGTCAAGGAAGGTACAATGGCTTGTTTCAGGTGATAGTATTAACAGTCTCCAAGGCATTTTTTTCCTTTGGTCAAAAAATGCACACTTTAAAAAAAAAGAAAGCTTGTTTGGGAAAGTAGGGGTAGGAGACCCAAACAAAGTTTGGGATTTATTTCTAATACCATTGTAAAATTATTTTGAAAGCCCCCTTCCTTTTGAGCAAAAAGTATTTTGTTGCTGCTTAAGAGTAAGCAAATGTTTCGCTCTCCCTATCTCATCTTTGCTTTGTACTTCAGAGCTCATGTGAACATTTAAAAGTAACTGGTTGTGATTTTTTTTCGCCTTCAAGCTTGACTGTTCCAATCATATCCAGCAGTGAGTCTCAAAGAGGACTTATATAATTCAAAACTTCTATGTGGATAAAATGTCAAAGACATTCCTCTCCTAAGCTCTCAGTACACCTGTGTCAACCGTGTTCGCTCCGTTGGAGAAAGAGTAAATGATTTTTTACAGATTATGTTCTTTTATTCTTTAACAAAGAAGGTAAAGGAGAATAGCTCTCTTTCTCCCGCTTTTTTTTTTTTGCTTTCCCCAGTGCCCTTGAAAGTTGGATTGCACCAGACCAAGTATTATTGGAGGGTGGAAGGTGAAAGAAGGACAAAAAGGTCTCAAACTGTCTTCCTGAAAAACCAGCTTACCTGGCAACTGGACTATGTGCATAGCCTTTCTGTGTGTTCTATTATGTTCAAGTCAAAAAATGCAGGCATCCCTTGTAACTGAACCCCTGTTGATATAAAAAGGTGGCTTTTTTTCCATTTACAACATTGATTTATAAGAGCCTAATTTTAACAACTTCACCTATCACCAAAAAATAAAACCCTCTCATTTGATGTGTAGCCTCTAGTTTTGATTAAATTTGATACAGGTCCTGGAACCTAAACCAATTTGGCAAAATAAACAAATTAACAAATGGTCAAATAAAACATGCACTTTTAAATGGGTTCCAAGTGGTTTCAATGTATTATCCTGCTACAGTGTGGTATAGTGTAAAATGTACTTATATCATTACATGATGGAAAAGAAAAAAAATCTCCTAATAACTAAACTATCCAAAAAGCTTTGAAATTCTGGTGGTGGTATTCATTAGCTCTGTGACCTTGGACAAATAACTCAACCTGTATCTCAAAGCACAAGATGAGAAAACCTAGTTTCCTTAACAATAAAGTGAAAGGATCAGAATGGATGATCTAAAGTCCCTTCCCATTCTAAATCTGTAATTCAATGATTCTTTTTGTCCATTCAAATACTTCTCCATGAATTCTTTTGTTTTCTTCAGAGCTTCCCAAGGGTTTGGTGAGCATTTAGTAATTGGCCAATCCTCACAACTGGAAATATCTCTGAGAAATGGTAGATCTCATCTAGGTCTTTACCTAAGTTCATGTTCTGGGATCCTCTCACAGTGTAGGGTTCAAAGTATTTCCAACATGAAAATGATGAGAGCCAAAACCATAGAACACCAAATATGGAAGGCAACTCAGCTACTCTATCCAAGCAGGAATCCCTTGGCTATTATATTAAATGTATCACCGTATAGCTTGTGCTAGAAAACAAAAAAAAAAACTCCAGTAAATGGAACCCCATCATCTTCAGAAGCAACTAAGTCTATCCGGTTCTATGACGCCATGATCCTATAGATGTGACTACCATTAGAATGGAACCTACTTGAAGATGGGAATTGTTTGCACTTTTTCTTTGTAATTCCAAGACCTATCAGAGAGCCTGGAACCTTCTAAGTGCTTAATAAATGTTTCCTGATAAATTTGTTGATTGATTGTGATCAGTAATAGACCTCAAACCTTTGCCTAGGGTGCAATATAGAGGCTTTGTCTGAGAGGATTGCCAACCTAATTTGCTTGATACCTTTGGGAGGTGGAGCAAATTACTGACTGTGTTGGATAAAAAATCATGCATACAGACATAATCAAAGATGAAGTCCAGGAGGTTGTAAACATATTTGAAAAATATATGAGACAAATATCCTTGAAAAGTGTTTGGGAAATGAAGCATTCCCCACCTACCCCCCCTGCCCCTAATAGACCTCTTCTCTTTTTGCCACCTCCTTGCTTTAATCTTTGTCTCTCCCTTCAATAACAGAAGGATATGACAGAAAGCTGAAATTGAAAATATTTACATAAAACTCTTCATGGAGCTTTTCAGTGTTTCATAATATCTGAACAATTGGAAAAGAATTTTGGAATACAGAATGTTCAAGTTGGAAGCTTCCATAGAACAAATAATGTCAACACTAGTCAGAACCTTGGAATGGAACATTTCAGGCCTGGAAGCTAGTTTAAGAAATAAAAATACTGGGAGGAATCTTAGAACATAGAATGTCAGAACTGGAACGGGCCTTACAACACAGGAAGTCCGAACTGGAAAGAAGGTTAGAACAGAGAGAAGCAGAGCAAGAAAGTCATGAAGGCAAGGAAGGTCAGAGGTTAAGGCCTCTCTGAGCTTCATGTTCTTTTTTTTGTTTTGTTTTCTTTGGTTTAGTTTTATGGCCGCTGACCCTTCTTTATTCAGAGATCTGGCAAAAATTTCTTAAAGTCTGGGTTTTGGTTTGTTTGGGCTCCCTCCAAAGGGTGAATGGGAAGGTATTCCATGATCAGTGTAGAACAGGCAGATGGTAATTATCTATTTCCTCTACACAAAAGAAAGACCTAACACACACAAGACCCACAAGTACTCAGTGAAAGAAAACTTAAGTAGCAGCAGTAACATAACCATTTCTACACTCTACCAGAATCTCAGTGCTTTAAAATCAAGACGTTGTGTAGTTTGTGGAAATGATAAAAGGACATGCTGCATCTCACTGTGGCTTTGAGGTGTCTAAATAGTTTAGTGTACCTCCATGACTTCCAGCAAGTCAGGTCAGGCATTGAGCTCTTCCCCCAGACATGACATACTCTTTGTTGAAAACTCTCACTGTCAACAGTTGCCTCCAACTAAGGGACCCAGAATCTCTACATCTCTTGACTTCATAAGGTTGCTTCCGTGGCAAGATGTATCTATCCCAAGATTATGGTTATGCCACTCACAATCAATAACGGCATAAAACAGAAGTCGCAGCAGGATCCCTGAGATTCCCTGAGCTCACAAATGTGCTTTCTCTGCATGAGCTCACCATCCTCGATTTCTCCTAAGCTGGAAGAAGGATATTACCTCTGTCCTCACTCCCTAGCACTTCCAAATAGAAACTGGAAAACTTCTATTAAATTTGGCAGATGGAAAGAGAAGGTAGTAACGAGTACTCGGTAAAGTTACACTGAGTCTGGGGCTCTAGATGTCCAATGATGGATAAAATTATTGTTTCCTCAACTCCAAGCAGAATGCTTTTTATGAAAACATCCCCGTCCTAGAATTTTACAGACATTACCAGGGGAACACTAGTGCATGCTACCTGGGACACTTTGAATAGTTATTCCCATGTTCCAAATGGGCACACCTCTGTCAAATTAGAAGAGGCATTGATAAACTGGAGAACTGCCAGAGCAAGTGAACCTAGATGATAAAGGACGACACATTTGTTCCATATGAGCATCTGTTGAAAGAACTGGGGAGTGTTGTTGTGTTCATCCTTTGTTGCTGAAGAAGACCATGCCATCAGAGAAATGATGACATGACTTGCACTTTACTTTGTTTTGAGTGTGAGAGAGGGTTGTATAAGGTCACCAATCTCACTCCTCCTCTGGAGTCATCTTGATCTAGTGACCAGATATTCATCAGTATGACTGGATATGACCAAGGATGCAATGGAAGACCTTGGCCCCTTTAGGCTAAGGCCTATTCTGTACTCACTTGGGGTGAGGTAATGTCCAATCAGTGAAGTAGTGGGAGGATTAAAGGCAAAGAAAAATAACTATATTATGTTGGGAGGGAAAGAGCAACTGTTACTATTGATAATCACCCTTAAGTTAAGCTGGTCCAGAACCAGCCCTTAAGTGGAGCTTGGGAAGGGGTTTTGTGTGATACAATCTCTGGGCTTCAGTGTGCAGTAGTTTTAAGGTTCTGGGAAAGGAAAGGAAGAGAGGAAAGGAAGGGAAGGGAAGGAAAGATCTAGCCAGTAAACCTCAAGTTAACTGAACTTCCTCTGGCCATGTAAATTTACCTTCCTTTGGATTGTGTTTGTCCTTTGTTGCCAAAGAAGACCATGGCATCAGAGAAATGAAGACATGACTTGCACTTGACTTTGTTTTGAGGGAGGGAGGACTGTGCAGGTCACCACCCTCACTACTCCTCCAGAGCCATCTGAATCCAGTGACCAGATATTCATCAGGATGACTGCACACGGCCCAGGATGCACTGGGAGACTTTGGCCCCTTTAGGCCAAGGTCTTTGCAGGAAGTCACATAGGGTGAGTAAATGCCCATTCATTGAATAGGACAGGTTAAGAGGTAGCCAGGGCATGGTCCCTTTAATGAGGCCAAGGAAAAGAAAGATATCAGGCTGGGAGGGAAATAGCCACAGTTACTACTGATAATCACTCTAAAGCCAGGAGGATGCAGAAGAGCCTTTAGGCAAGGGCCCATTGGCATCCTACCTTCAGAGAGCAGTAGGTTTAAGGTTTTGAGACAGGAGAGGAGAGGAACTAGCTAGTAAAATCCAGTCAACTGGGCATCTTTTGGCCATTCAAATTTACCTTCCTTTTGCTAGGAGGAGGGAACGAGGAGACAGACAGGAGGAGCTGAGTTATGCAGCTAGCTGGCTTCCCCATTCACGTAGCTGGGTCTACTCACAAGTTGTTGTGTTCATCCTTCATTGTCTAAGAAGACCATACCATCAGAGAAATGATGATGTGACTTGAACTTGACTCTGTTTTGAGTGAGGGAGGGCTGGGACAGGAGGTGTATAACCTGCAGAAGAAAACACGGGTGAAGAATTCAAGCATCTGTAAGTATTTCCAGCTATCATTGAGATGAGGATTAGACTTAATCACTTAGCTTTACTAGTAACAACATGGATTTGCACAGAGGAAAATATAAGCTGGTTATCAGGGGGAAAATAATCCTAATAATTAGAGCAGTTCAAAATTGGAATGGGTTATTGGAGGAGGTTAGTGGGGTTACCCCTTACTCAAAGTCTCCAACAAAGGCTCGTTGTCCAGTTGCATATGCCCTAGAGGGAATCGATAGCAGCTGATAGGCCAGAATGGACAAGGATTTAAGCTTGTTTGAAAGTTCCTTCTACCTCTGAAATGTCATAGCTCTACAAGAAGGAATCAGAAGGGAGATTTGCTAGAGGTTCTCTATACCTCTGTCTCCCTATCCTTCATCTCTCTCTTCTTTCTGTCTCTCTAACTCTATTTCTTCAGGTCTCTGTCTCAATAACACTGCCTCTGTATCTCTGTCCATCTACCCATGTCACTCTCTCTGTCTCTATCACTATCTTTTTTTGTCTGCTACTCTCTCTTTTTCTCCTCGGTATCTTTTTATTATAGTCTCTCTCTCTTTATCTCTGTTTCTCTGTCAATCTCTCTGTCTTTCTGGTACTTTCCAGTGCTTTGAGTCTGTCTCTGTCTTTGTCTCTCTTTCTCTCCCTCCCCTCTCTTTCTCTCTCTGTGTGTATACACACAAAAGCATATATTTGTGTGTATACACACACAAACATATGTGTGCATATATTATACAGACACACATACACACACACACATATATGCACACAGAGAGACACACATCTATATACTACATGTGTAAGTGTACACATATATGCACATATATCTATATAGCTATACATAAATCACGGCACACTTGTTCTAATCTATTTAAATAGCACTTTTCTCTCAAGTGGCAGTCCTTTATATGAGTGTGGGCAAACACCAAAAGGATTATCTTGCAGGTGCTTTTCCATTAATAACCCAGATGTGTGAATTTCCCTTGTGTAATGTCTTGCTTTTTTTAGGCTGAAAATTAATGTGACATGCAATGATATTTCAATTTGCTTCAAACTTATGATATGTGAATCTTTAGAATACGAGAATGTGCAGTATAAATAAAAGAGATTCCTTTGAGAACACAAACCATATAAGGGAAAGCTGCTTGGGTTCTTTCCAGGAAATACTCAAAAAGAGTAAATGTCCATAATGATGGATATTAACCCAGCTACTTTCTACACATCATCTCTTTTGGATTCTCCCAACATCCCAGTGATAGTGGTACTGTCATTATCATACACAATTTACGGGTGAGAGCACTGGAACTCAAAGAGCTTATCTGCCTTGTCCATGGTCACACTGATTCTATGTGTCAGCTATGACATTGGAACCTAGATTTTCCCAGCATCTCACCCAGCCTATACTATGACATGTATATGGTGGGGGTGGGGTTGATGCTATCATTTCTTCTTGTGAGGGAACCAATAAATTTGAGACTTACAATGTGTTAAGAATTTTTTCCTATCCCTCCAGACACATACTCATAAAAGATACTTCTGGTTATCCCCGATCTCAAGATATGCTGGTTGGTTATCATTTCTTAATATCTTTCCCTTAATTTAATATTTGAGCTCAATACTCTATTTAATACCACATCTACCTACTCTTTTTTTAGAGAAGATGAAAGAAATGTATCCATTTCTGAGCACTTTGGAGAGCTAGTTCTTCCCTATTGTTAATTAAGTCCGTTAGAATAATGCCATTGCTTTATTTACCTTTGTAACTCCATCTCTCAATGTTATTCTAGTTGGACCCAATATTCCTACAGTCTTCATTCTCTGAGAATTTGTGTAGTATTTCTGTGTTTGAAAAGCACTTTACATATATTCTCTCATTCAGTCCACACAAGGACCCTCTGAGGTAGGTGCTGGTATCATTACCCATATTTTATAGAGGAAAAAAAACTGAGGCTAAAAGACATGATGGGACTTATCTCAAGCTTCAGAATTAGTGTCTGAGACAGGATTAAAGTCATGTCATCCTGTCTGACTGTCCCCCACACCAAACTCCATGAAAGTACTAAGAGAACAGTCCAAGTTTATAAGCAGCATAGAAAAAAAGGAATATGGCATAACTTATAGACAGACTGAAATGGAAGGATTTTTAAGATCTATCAAATGATGTAGTTCTGTCAAAATCTGTTTTTAAAACTGGATTGATTAAAAAATCACTTTTTAGTTACAGACTTTGGTTATATTAAATATGAAAAGTCCTTTGGGTTCACACAATGCCATGTCAACAGATGATGAAATTATAATGTCAGACATCTACCTGTCATATAGAGTAGGGAGAAAATGATCTAGAAGACCATTCAAAATTGATGTGGCTATGCTTGATTTAGCATCCTTGTCACTGTTGCTCTCAAATCTGTGAGGACTGAGAGCTAACATTTAGCTGTGTTGTGTGAGTTGGACTTGGAATGGGGAGAACATTCTTTCTCTTCCAACCTCTTTATTTTTTCATCTCTGACCCTGGGAAGGATACATTCTCTCTCATCCTCAGTTTACTCCTCTGTGAAATAGGGAGGATGGTATCCCCACGTTTTCCCCATGTCCCATAACCTTACTGTAAACAAAACAATTTTGTATAAGGTGTAAAGGACTATAAAATGTACTATCATCGTTATTATCTACATCACTGTAATGAATAAGGCAATTATTACCTAATCAGTGAGTTTTGTTATTTTTAGACTTGACTATTTCCTTTACTACAGGTGAAGTGATTAGAGAATAGATTGCTGGCCTTCCTTGAAGCCAGGAAGAACTAGGTTCCAGTCCCACCTCTGACATATGGTAACAAATCCCTTAACGTCTCAGTGATGTAATTGACATTGCTGTTCAGTTATGTTAGCTGTATCTGACTCTTTGTGAACCTAAATGGGGTTGTCTTGGCAAAAATACTGGAATAGCTTGCCATTTCCTTCTCCAGTTCATTTTACAGATGAGAAAACTGAGGCAGAATGAGGTTACTTGCCCAAGATCACACAGATACTAAGTGCAGCCAGTTTTGAACTAAATACGATGAGTCTGATTCTTCCTGGCTTCAGTCTTGACACTCTGTCTTGGTAATATTCCACCTTTTTTTAAGACTGAAAATTGGAGAGGTGTTGATCTGTATTGGTGGAGGGAGTTTCCTCTCCTGAGATTTTCCTATAACAATGAAATTACACACCTCATTCCTATATACTTTTCTTACTTCTCATTGAAAATACTCCTATCCTCCTCTGGTAGTGGGAGGGGGAATATGTGCTAGATACCATATTAAGCACCTTACTCCTGCTCCTCTTCAGATTCCTCCTCCCCCTCCTCCTCTCAGTAATAACTGGTATTTATGTGGTACCTACTATGTGCTAGGCACTGTATTAAACATTTGACAAATAGAATTTCTTTTGATTTTTACAACAGCACTTTGAGTCAGATGTTTTTATAATTCTAATTTTAAAATTCTAAAAACTCTAATGTTAAGGAAACTGAGGAATACAGAGGTTAAGTGACTTGCCTGGGGTCATGTAGTTAGTAGGTGTCTAAGGCTAGATTTGAATTCAGGTACTTCTCTTCCCTGGTCCAGAATTCGATTCCCTGTATGACCTAGCTACCTTTGAGAGAATATAAGTACTTTGAGGGCAGGACAGTCTCAATTTTGTCACTATAGCTCAGCACTCACACATCTTCTAACACACATCTAAATGAATGTTTATTGATTAGTTGGTAGAAGGCCAAAGTTTGGAGGGGATGATTGGTGTTGACCATGATACCATTTTAGATATCAGAGACACTGTTTTCACATTAGACACAAAATAAATATTGATTTAAGCAATAGCATCCCTAGAGATTTTGTGATCTTATTTTAAAAGACTCAGAGCCCCTCAGGGGTCTCCTATAATTCTTCAAAGACGTATTATGGAGAGAAGCCACATCTGTCAGGAAATCTGTCATGTAGAAAAAGCAACAGTCAAAGTGAATTCCATGAAATGTAGTTAACTCATCAGCCTAGGAAAACAAGGGCCCAGAGATGACCATTGTGACTGAGTCTAAATACACAAAGGTTTGGAATGATGAATATGTCAGCTTACTCAGAGGTTTCATCAGAATATGGAAATAATCCTAGTTTCTGAAAGGTCATGTGAGAGAAGAATGACATGCCAGAAAAACTAAAACCATGGTAAAAGATCACTGTTTCATCCCTATCCATGTCCACTGCTCTAGTCATCACGTTGATTACCTCACAATGTCTCTTTCACTAAGTGTTAGGAATCTCAGCACCAGTTGGCAGACTGGACACATGATGATGGGTTCTGGGGACTTTTCATTGTTTGCCAAAATAACTGGTAAAAAAGTCTTTCTTTGTTATAAATTTTCATTCTATATACATGAGGCAAAGAGGCAACCCTTGTGCCCGTAGTTAGCACAATAGATAGAGGGCAACACCTAGAACCGGAAAGAACTTAGTTTCAATCCTGCCTCAGACACATACTAGATATGTAACTCTAGGGAAGTCATTTAATCTTTTTCAACCTTGGTTTTCTCTTTAAAAAATAGTGTAATAGTAGCATTTGCCTCATAAGGTTATAGCCAACGTCCAATAAGATGACATGTAAAACATTAAGAAAACCTTCAAGTGTTCTACTAATGTTAGTTATTATTACAGTTTTTAGAGTGAGTTATAGAAATCTTTCTGATCAATGACATATTCGATAGAGAGATGGACATGGGATCAGGCTTCTTCCTCTGACTCATTATTTGTGTAATGAGTCCCTAAGCCTCTCCCAGCCTCAGTTTCCTAAACTATAAAATAGGAATAATACTGTTACCTGTTTCTTCTTATTTTGAGGATTGAATGATAGAACACGTAAAATGCTCTGCAAATCAATTAACAGTAATTAAATCAATAATTTTAAGTAATAATTTAAAGAAAATTCATCAACCAAAACAATAAATAATTAATTATTGATAGTAATCTTGTTATAAATTCCTTTATATTTATTCCAAATTTTTCCTTCATAATTAATCTCTGGGCAGGGAATGGTATAATGATAGGGTATCCCAGGCAGATATGGTTAGGGAAAAGCCACATGCCATCTGGTACCTTCCAAATTTAACTATTTCTACTAGCTAAGTGCTACGGTTTGTGGTTTCTGTGATGGAATACAGTGCTGTCATAACCCTTTGAATGGCCCCTATGCCACACCTCTAGCCACTTCTCTAATAAAAGAAAAGAAAAATGAAAAATAGAAATAAAAGAGAATGTGACTTCATGATTCAGAGGTAATATAACAAAAAGCTTAGGCTCCAGATTTGAACAGTCCTTTATATTTCCAGTCTTACTAACTGCTCTTTAGAAATTAAATGGAAATACATTTTTCTTTTTACCAAACTCTCTTTTAAATTTGCATTCATGTAAGATAATACAACCTTTATAAACAACAACCCCCTAAATATACTAATCAGCGTTAGCAATTGAATAGGAAAGACAAAGGTAGGAAATGAAGGCAGGCTTCTTTCTCCTCTGCTAATCTTTTCTTAATTGTGCTTTATTAATGTTATGCTGCAGACAGCTCTGCCATAGTTTGCTTGTCCTGGCTGAAACTCAAATGAAAAAGCAGGAGGATGATTTCTTTCTACCTCCTTTTGACAGGCAATGCTTCAATCAGAGAATCAGAGGCAGCTTCCTTCTCTGCCACCCCCACATCCCACAGCACTTGAGCTTCCAAGGTTTCTTTTGCTTAACTCTTCAATAATCCTTCTCCACAGAGTTCAGGGCTGTCACTGACCTTTTGTTCAGATAAATAGAATGAATCATTGTCATCAAGCAATTTTATGTTAATATGGTGGAGGTTTTTTGTTTGTTTTCAGACTTATAAAAGCAATCTCTTGAAAAGCCTAAAATAGCCATTCAATAATAAATAATTCTAATTTCTGATTCTTCTATAATACATATTTCCCCCTTACATATCTAATTAGTTAGGAGGAAACTTACAATTTGTTGTATTATAATCAACCAATTCCATATATTCTAAAAATCTAGAAATACATCTTCACTGGTGAAGGTAAACAAGTCACTGAATTCTGCTTAAACTGGGAGACATAAGCCCTAGGTCTGAACCTCGGCTTTACCATTCATCTGTGTGGGCTTGGGTAAGTCAACTAAACTCTCCTGACCTCAGTTTCCTCATCTGTAAAATTAAAGATTTGGACTAGATGGTCTCTGATGGTCCTACCCACTTGAAGTCTATTACCCTAATATCAGAATTAAAAACTGGGCTCTACCATCTTGCTCTGTGACCATGACAAATGATTTGTCCTTTCTGGGGAGAAGTATACTCGAGATGATTTCTCAAGTCCCTTTTGACTCTTCATATGATCCTATGATAATAGGGATATTTTAGAAATATAGTATCCTTTTTCTAAGCATTAGACCACACTGGTGAAGTAGAGGTAGATAATAGGCTCAAATGTTAGGCCAATAAAATGAGATAATGTTAAGTGGGATAAATGTAAATATAAATTCTTAAGTTCCACAAAATCAAGTTAACAAATATCAGATGTATGAGAGGATATGTCTTTTTTGCGGAAAAGTTCTGAAAATTTAATGCATTAAAAACCAATATGTCAAGAATATGATATGGTACCCCAATAAGCAAATTGAATCCAATTAAGTAAACATCCATTAAGTACCTACTTTGTGCCAGATACTGGGCAAAGTAACAGAGACACAATAAAAAGAAAGACAATCTTTGCCTTCAAGTGATTTACAATCAAATAGGGAGAAACAGCCTGCAAATGGAGGCATGAATGTGTGGAGGATAGGGAGAGAGGCCAAGGAGTGCTTTGCGGGGTACAATTTGTTCTATGGATCTGAAACCAGGTATGGACCTGAAACAGAGAGTGGAAAGAGGCTGAAATGCTATATCTGCCTCCTATAAAGGAAGGCATTGGGAGGAGCTTGGTATTTCACCTTCCAAGAAGAAGGGAGATATGGCTGAGGGAGGTGGTGTCATTCAAGTCTTGGGAGTGCTTGGGACCAAGGAGGTGACTATGTAGAGCACTGTGTTTCATTCCGTATACTTTTATTTTCGGCATGTGCCTTGTGCACACGAGGTCCTTAAAAGATAATTTAATTATTCAATGATTAATAAAACTGTTTCTATGTTAAGTAATTATTATACCACCTATGAGTACAAGTTAGAATACGATGAGTGGATGACGAAGGGAGAGTAGTTTGAAGATAGATGAAAAACATTCTGAGAAGGGAATACAAAATCAACCAAAGCTTTGAGATAGGAAAGAGCACTTAATGTCTGGGGTTCAGGAAAAATCTACCTCTTCAGCTGTATTTTGGAGAACAGTACAAGATGAAGTTAATAAACAGAGCTTTATGATGGCTTAAATGTTAAACTAAAAATTGTTGCCACGCACGTGTCATGGAAAAAATAAGTCATGACATAGTGAGTCACATTTCCTACAAGTAGACTCCCACATATTGGGCCCAGAGATTATGAACCAGCATTTTTATTTTGAATGAAAACTCTTTTTGATCTCTTATAATATATAAGGCAAGCTACAAACAGGTTCATGTAAATGAAGATATTCTGTATTACTCATAGCATCCTGATGGGGGATGAGAGTTCCAAGTTCAACTTAACATCATCTATAAAAGTTATAGCAAGTTAGGGGAAATTGAGTCAGAAATGGAACAATGACACTCCTGCCCATTAATTTATTGTGTTGGAGTAGAGATTTAAAACTATAAGGCATCTAAATCAATGGTCATCTAGTTCAGTCTTTCCATTTCACTGATGAGGAAACTGAAGCCTCATGCAGTGAAATTACTTCTTCAAGGTCACACAGGTGGTGTGAATGACAAATAAATAAATAAATCTTATTACTGCAAAGTCAATATTATTTCTGTTACATCATTCTGTTTGTGAGCTCAAAAGATTCTTATGAGTCCTAATGGCAGAATTTTCTAATCAATCTATTTGTACATTTCCATATTGATCCAATTACCTTGCTAGGAACTGACTCAATTATTGGGGAAATAAACTTTTCTAAAATATTTTTATTCAATGTCAACCTCAGCACAAAGGTGATTCAGTGTTACCCACTGAGACAAGGAACTAAAAGCTTTAAATTCATGGTGCACATTAATCATTCCATGAAACTCGAGTCAACATTAACTAAAAACAAAGAAAAAGTAACTGCTCTGAACTTTTTTAATTCATGATGGCATGTACAATTCTTACACTAAAATAATGAGACAAACACTTATATGTTTTCAGAAGAGTAGATACACACAGTCCTTGATGTGTGATGTATAATGTTCCTTACATGGCAAGACCTGATTCTCAAGGATGAGTAATCAAGTGCTTGTGAACCAGAAAAGGTCAGGTATAGACGAGCTTAGCTAAAGATGACAGCCAATTAATAACAGGCAAACTTGCTCTATTCAAAGATTAAAAGGAAATGCTTCAATGTGTGCAGAGAAAGGAATAGGGCTTCACAACTCTCACATCCTTCCCATTTACAATAAACAAAGAAAATGAGAATTATATGAAGAACACATTTTGCAGATCATCTTCTCCACCTGCCTTTGTTTGACAAATGAGGAAACTGAGGTCTACAGATGTTATGTCCTTCCAGCTACTTGATAACAAAGTTAATATTTGGAGGATCTCAAATTTGGAAGAAACATCAGGTGTCATCTCAATGGCTCATAACTAAGCACCAATCCCATATCTGATATCTCCAACTTGTGATCATCCATCCTTCTTCTAACTACCTTCACTTTACTCTGTATATAGCTTGTCTGTCTCTTTCATTAGCCAATAAGCTCCGTAAGGGTGAGGATTAGTATTTGCCTTTCTTTGTATCCCCAGTGCTTAGCATGGTGCCTGACATGTACTTCGTTGGTTGTTGTCCTTTCTTCTTGAAGATCAAAATAACATCATCATGATAAAATGAAGTATCCAACTATGGCTGATCAGACCAATACGAGCTCAGAATTCTCTACCACAGATTGGGCAAGATAGTCCTTGTGAACATTTAGGGTGGATACTCCAAATTTGTGCATCCTGTTTCTCCTTTGTACTGTTTCAATTCTGCTTTGCTCATAGACCACAGCACTTTTTGTGATGGGGGCATACCTTGCTAAGTGGTCCTGTGCCAGTGTCTCCCATGTCACACAGTCAAATCCAGAGTTCTTGAAAAAGACCTTGAGAGTGTCCTTGTATCACTTCTTCTTACCATCATATAATCACCTGCCCCATGTGAGTTCTCTATAAAATAGTCTTTTTGGCAAGCATACATTTTGCATTAGAACAACATGGCCAGCCCAAAGAAGTTGTGCTCTGTGAAACATAGTTTGAATGCTTGGCCGTTCAACTCAAACAAGGACTTCAGTATCTGGTACCTTATCCTGCCAGGTGATCCTCAGAAACTTCCTAAGACAGTTCAAATGGAAGTGATTCACTTTCCTGGCATGGCACTGGTAGACTGTCCATGTTTCATAGACATACAACAATGAGGTCAGTACAACAACTCCGTAGACCTTAAATTGGTAGTCAATCTAATACCTAGTATCTCCCAACTTTTCTTTGGAGTCTCCCAAACACTGAGCTAGCTCTGTCCATGCATGTATCAACCTCATTGTGAATATATACATCCCTGGAAAGTACACTACCAAGGCAAGTGAACTTGTCCATAGCATTCAAAACTTCTTCATTTGTTGCAACCAATGGTTGCACGTATGGATGGTGTGGTGGTAATGGAGCACCTGTGTTTTCTTCGTGTTGATTATTAGGTCAAAATTACACATACTAGTTGCATAGTAAACATGTACCGACTGACTGATTGAAGATTGAATCTTGGACCGCTAATAATCAACTTGATGTATCAACATGGATCTTTTGTATGTGTTTCAAACTCATGTCAAAAATGGAATGAATTATTCCCCACCCCAAATCTGTCTTCGTCCCAATTTTTCCGTTTCTCTTAATGACAACATTTTCCCAGAAACCAAGACTAAAACATTTGATTTTTACTTTTATCAAAGTGCTGCCAATTTCTGATTCGGACCCAGTCATCTCTCACTTTTGTACCTTTCCTTCTACTCACGAGGCTCCTGAGGAGTGGTGGGAAAAAGCAGAAGAAAAAAATCCAAACCCCAGAGCTGTAGAAGTGAAGTAAAGAGCAAGTGTTTCCATGCCATCTATTTGTTGTTACTGACAAAAGATGGAAAGGTACATTTGATCTGTACTTTCATTCAAAGAGCCTACGGGTGAGGAAGTTCCTACTGCTGTAGATTCAGTCTTGTGGAGTTCCCTAGAGGAGTGACGTTTAGAGATTCGATGGAGGGCACATAACTGGGAAACGTGACGGGCAATACTTGAACTCAGGACTTCCTAGCGTCTATCCAGGGTACA
>CM053769.1:102216643-102233694 GCA_028658325.1 Potorous gilbertii
TTTTGTCTATCAGTTTGCAGGTAGGGTAATTGAGTTTCAGAGAGGGCAATGAGATCCAATGTTACACAGTTTGAACTATAGATAGCATAGCAGAGTTTTATACTAAATGTTTCAGTTCAGAACTCAATGCCCTTTTCAATACACCCCCACAGACTCTTTCTAATTATGTCTTATGCCTCTACTGAGAGGTACAGATACCAATTTTCATATAAATAGGGCAATCAACATATATTTATTGAGTGTCAGATGAGATATTTGTAAACTGCTTTGAGAACCTTAAAGTACTAAGTAAATGCTAGTTATTACTATTAATTGGTATTTTAATGTGGGGAGTATAATATGTGCTGAGGATGCAAAGTGCTATAATTGACATTTGGTAAATTAATATCTTCCTTGTTTCATCTATGTTTAAATGCCATTTTGTTTTAATTTATCCTCAGTAGAGACAGAGTGGATAATTCTTTGTGTAGTTCCATGTACATAGTCACGTTTTGATTTCCTTAATTTATGCAAAATATATTTTTTTTAATTTTAACCATAGGTTTCATTACAACTCAAGGTCTTGGTGACCTGATCATGATAGATGTGCCTTTGGGGTGTTTGGCAAGAACCTAGATGAATGTATGGGACTAAAACCTGTCAACATATTTTTTTTTTCAAGTGAAGTGGACATTATTCCTCCCTGGGCCCTTAGGCAGAGAGGTATCTGTTAGGTTACTGGGCAGGGTTAGATAACTTGCCTAGTAACAGGGCCCCTGTCAAAATGTTATTCCCCTTTGGTTTAATATCTGATAAATTGTTACCAGACATTTCTTGTTTAGTCCGTTTGCATGGTAACCACCTGTGCCCCCCTAATGTTAGACCCCCTTGCCAGGCAACTAGCTCCGCCCCCTTCTTGACAACTGCTCTATGTTGAATGATAACCAGTCTGCGACTGGCTACCTCTCCTGGCACCTGTTTTCTGTTAAGGGTCCTTTGTCTAGTAGCACCCTGAAAACCTCCTCTGTTTTGGGGGGTCTTGCCTAGCAGCAAGCCCCCCTCTTGCTCTGTCAGAACTCCGTTTGTTGTGGAAACCACAAGGCTGTACCGAGTAGAGCCGAAATGCTTAAAATGCACTCACCCACCTCAATTCGAAGCTGTCTCCTCTGGGTCTCTCCATGAGGCAGCTGCCAGCCTGGCTAATAAATGATGCTCTCAAAATTCCTAATTGACTTTTGCCTGTGACTTATTAACTCTGTCCATTTCACAAGAAAGTGCTGAAATTTAAACTTACTCCACAACTTAGTTTTATTAAACATTGCTTTTAGATTTTATTTCTATGTTCTGTTCCTCAGATCCTGGAGCCATAGAAACTGAGTTAGAAGTGGCCTCAGAGGTTATCTAGTAAAATCCCTACCTAAAGCATGAATCCCTGCTATAGTTTCTCCAATATCCTCTATTTGGACAGCTCCATTGATGCAGTGTAAAAAATACAACACAGTCTTTGACTAGCATTTAATGTTTCACACAGTCTAGTTCCCACTGAAATTCTGAGCATTATTTTATTTTATTTTTTTAGAGGTGTTCCTGTCTTCCACAAATGGAAATTGTAGGGGCTACTTATGAGCTTCATTTCCCTCTGATCAAACCACACAAAAGTTTGATTTTCCTTTTTCCAATTTGAACAGGTTCATGTCTCCCAAGGCAACCAAGTGTCCCCCCACCCCCATCCTCTCCTCAAGGCTCACTGTATTAATGATGAACTTAATGTAAATACTTTAACTTGCATAGCCTATTGCGGTAAAGAACTTAAGAGCTGAAGTGATCTGCCAACCTCAGCCTCCTTAGTAGCTAGGATTGCAAGCTTTCGTCACTATATCTACAGCTTTATTTCCTACCATGCATGTATACATTTTTTCACCAAGCCAGCTAGTCATATATTTCTGAACTTTATATTACATCTATTACTCCTGTGTATTTCTTATTTCTTGATCACATTTTCCCTCTACTTTTCCCTGTTGGAATACTAGTCTTCTTTTTAGGATTAGTTCTTGTTCCACATCTTTGACTTTTCCATTTATTAAGGAATTCTCTTTCTCAAAGCTATCTTGTCTTTGATTATCTGAATAAATAGCATATCCTCCAGTCAAATGTGAGCTTCGTGGGGGAAGGATTTATTTCATTTTTGACTTTACAAGAGAATGTCTTGTTTTCTATAGAAACTTAATAATTATTACTTGCTGAATTGAACAAGTTGCCGTAAATCAGAAGGGAAGTATGTCAGACTTAACTGGTGTGTGAGTGGTTTTATGCAGGTGCAGAGGTTAACAATGATTTGGGTGATATCCATGAGAACCTGCAATGACCTCTAGTGCAATAGTCTAGGGAAGATCTGGGAGACAAAGAAACATGTTTGTAAAGTCTCTGATTATTTAGAGCACGTCTAGAGAAAAATAACCAGGAAAGTTACCTAGCATGGAGGAGAAAGAACAATTGAATAAATTAGGGATTTTTTTGCCCTGCAGAATAGAAGATTTATAAGGAACATGATACTTGTCTTCAAGAATTTGAATGGTTGTCATATGGATAAGGGGTTAGACATATTCTGCCTGGCCTTAGACTACAGAATATAAATATAACCAATGGAGTGGGGAGGGAAAATGAATTACCAAGTAACCTATTACAAGATTTATTCAACGAGTAATGTCTGTTATTACTCCTACTGAAAAGTGGAATGGGTTGCTTTGGATGAGAGCAGGCTTTCTATTACTGCAGTTCTTCATATGGATGCTGGATTTCTTTTATGGGCTATGGTCAAAGGGTTGTTAAGTTGATTATGAGGTTTCTGAAATCACTTCCAACTGTGGGATGATAAAATAAGAAATCAAAATGCATGGGAATGAGGAAGGGAAGATTTTGTCAAGAGGGAAATACTTGGCAATGTTATTTTGGTTTTTGGACTGGAGTATAAGCTACCAATATCTAGTGGGGTCTACATCACGAGAGAGGTGAGAGAGTATTGACATAGGTTTTGCAAATATGATGAAAAAGACTGTGGAACTAATTCAACATTTTTAAAATGAGCATTTGTTTAGCAAATTTGATGTCCAAAATGCTGAGAATACAAATACAAAATTAAAATAAGCCCTGTCTTCAAATAACATGGAACTATAAGGAATTAGTTATTATGTAAATTCAAGTAAATGTAAAATATATTTATATACATATATAGAGATGTGTACACATGTGTGTACATATACATGTACTCAACTTAATTAATGTTATTAAACATCTACGAACTACCAGGATTGGGAATGGAATACAAGAAGAGGCCAAAGAAGTCACTGACTGTAGAGAGCTTACAATCTAATATGGAAGAAGACATGCAAATAAACATCAAGTAAATTTAAGAAGAAGGTTCTAAAAACTGGGAATTAAGAATGATTTTTATTTTATGGAGCTGATGTTCCAGCTGTGTTTAAAGGAAGCTATAGTTTCTATAAGTTGAAGGTAATTGGCAGATAGTGTGTTATAGCTATGGGGGACCATAAAATTATACAATCAAAGATTGAGAGGATGAAAGAACCACAGAGATCATTAACAGCAACTCTCTATGTTACAGATGAGGAAACTGAGGCATGGAGTGACTTAACAAGCTATGGAGTGAGTTACCAAAGGTAACAGCTTGTATGGGCTTGTGTGTCCTATCCAACTGCCATAGACCTTTACCTGAGGAATGACAGCCATGGAAGAGGGTGTATGGATACATCATGAAAGTCCTGAAAACAAATCTCCTAAATAGAGAAATGAAAGTCTCTTGGGAAGTGAGACTTTAGAATATGGTCTGGTTAGGAAATGCGAAGGAGTTCCTGAGTGAGGTCAGCTTGGGTTGTTGGGATAGAGATCAACTACAATTTTGAAAATTTGGGCATTAGTCTTATGAGGAAATGAAGGGGTTTTCAGAGCACTGCCTGCTTTTTGAAGAGAGAAGAGGTTTACATGTGACCCTTAAAGAATGAAAAGAACCCGTGATGTCTAAGCCACAATATGGTGAAACAAATGAGCTGGTCTTAGCTCTTCACTCTGCCTATGAATTATTTGTGTAACACACTTCTGGGGGCGAGAAGTGTGCTTCTCTTTAAATATCAGTTCCTTCTAAGGTTGGTCAAAATCCTTTGTGGTACTACCTCCTAGTTATATGTCTGTGTTTCCTGATGGTGAATGAGGCATTGCACAAAAGATCAGAGAGAGTGCAACTAGCACTCCAAAAGTTCTTCTCTCTAGAATACTACAAACCACAATGGAGTACCACAAGTGCTTAGAGGTAAAAATGGAATTAACTGGAAGGTCAGTAGGTGTATTGCTCTCAATCTAAAATCTGTTTCCCTTCTAAGTGGATTTCAAACCACAAGGTGGTGCTATAAGGATAGAGGACTTAAGTACTATGAGAGGCAGAGCTCTCTGGAGAGGAAGATTTGTATTGCTTGTTTATAGACTACTGCTGTGACTCCTCCATGTGTTTTCTATACTTTGGATAGTGATGAAATTTCCAGAATAAAGAATATCCTACAATTTAGAGATGAATTTGTTACCTTGAATGCTTGTTCAAGATCTAGGGAGCCTCTAACTACATGTAGGGAGACATGAAATACATGCTGAAATTTCCCAAAAGGTCCATGGATGGAGGGAGAGTATGTCAAAGAAAGAGTCATTTGCAATAACCTTCAAGGTTGGGCTTCATCTTTTTTTAGATAAGAACTTGGATTTCTGGGTCCCAAATTAAACTTAGAAGAACAGGTGTTCTTCCACATACCAGATAATGGAAGAAATGCTTTGGAAGATTATATAAACAATGAATTAATAGATTAGTGACATTTTTAATTTGCAGAGGACCTTAGAGATTTCCCAGTAACTTAACAAGCAGGATGGATTCCTTCCTAGACAAGAACATAAAAGGAGCTCAAAGTATGTGTCTGAGTCCATTGTCTTAAAATAGTGCATGATGACTTTGAGAACAGGATCTGGCCAGGGATTCTTAATATCTCAGTCAAATGTTGTCCCTCAAGTTCCTGATACTCATTCTATTCTGTTACTTCCAAGTCAGTAGTCATCTTGAGAGTGACACAGAGGGGCCTGAATCATCCTACCTTTCTATGACCTCCTTCCTCAGTATATTGTGGTAGAAATAAAAGTGCCTTTGGAGTCAGATGAGTTAGGTTCAAACACAACCTCTATCATTAGGACACTGGAGAATCACTTAACCTCTTTGGAATTTAGTTAGCTCATTTATAAAATAAGGGAGTTGGATAGAATATTATAATCCTATGATTTACTTTCTTCTTCCACTCTAATGTATATAGCTTGGAATATTCTCTTTTGCAGTTATTTGTGTTGGTATGAATTATATGTTTTATAAACTCCAAAATCCATGAAGGCAAAAAATGTGACATCTGAAATTCATACCACTCACCTTTGCTTTGGACAATGTTTTACATACATTAGACATTTAATAAAGAATAATTGAAGAATGCTTCCTCAAAAACCTGGCCCAGGTCCCAAGTACCACAATACTGTCTTCCTTTCATTGACATTAACATTGGAGTAGATGGTGAGGTGACCTGCTGGATTGATGAAGGGTAGGGGATTTTACCAGGATTCCCAAGGGAGATGTAACTTAAGAAAGATCATAATCACTTCAGGGAACCTATTAGTTAATCATACACAGATAAAACATTGACAGTGTGTGTGCACGTGTGTGTGTGCGCCTTGTGTGTGTGTGTGTGTGTGTGTGTGTGTGTGTGTGGTCTTCCTTGACATGTACTCAACCTTTTTTTAAGACTTTTTTAGTCTCATCTGTACCATCCTGCTGACATTTCAACATGATTTAATTTATGCATGGTTGAACCCAGCTGACACATTTTTTCATACCCTTTAAGAATAAAAATAAAATGCAACATGGTATATTCTGATGTCCTACTCTTGAAAAGAGTCCTCTTGACAGTTCTGTCATCTCAGGAGAGCAGCAGGAGTCAGGGCTATGTCAAGCAAACTCTCTAGGCTGAAAACACGCATAGATACACACATACACACAAATCAATTGTGTTGCCAGACAGATTATGTGCAAGTGAGCCAAATATTTTCACAGGTGGTCACAGGAGACAAGTTTTCATCCTTTAAAAAGGAAAAAAAAGCAGAATCTGATTTTAGAGGGTTTTTTTTTTCCATCTTGGACACCCCATTGCCTAGCCACTGTGTCAAAGTAATAATAAATACTTGTTTAATCAAAATGTATTTTGGTGTAAACTTGATATTTAGTCAAACTGTATCAAAGATTCCTGAACTTATTCCCTGGAAAGAAGGATAGGAGTAAATAAACAAAAATAAACTTGGACTTAGATTCAGAGAACCAGAGTTGGAATTGTGGTCTTTAGAAATTCCATTTCTTTGTTACAGCATCAATCAATTAACTACTAAACCCACCAATAAACAAGTATTTATTAAGTACCAGCTATATATCATAAACTGTTCCAGATGTCAAGGATACAAAGACAAAAATGAAATCAATCCCTTGCATCAAGGAGCTTAACATGTACCTGGGGGAAGGCAACATGTTTTAATGCCAATCACGGCAGCACACCTGAGGACTGCTGTGGCAAATAATTTTAAGGGTCTAATTACATAATATAATGAACTCTCTATTTGTTCAGCAATAAACTAAACATTATTTAATAAAGTGAAATATAACATTCATAGCAACATACTTAAGCAAAACATATCAACTTATACATACATATATATGCATATACATGTATATATATATATATATATATATATATATATATATATATATATATCTCACAACACTCAGTATGTCATATGACACATAACATATATCATTGCATCCTCAAGTCAGTGGGTCCCAGGCTAGGATCTTCCCTAACATGATTCATCCTTAAGGAGTAACAGGTTATATACCACACCATCCATCCCAGGACTTTTTAAGAACAATCTCCTTAATCAGTACAGAGGGCTCCAGTAAAGTCTTCTCTCATCATGACTCAAGGATAACTTCCAAACTCCACAGCTCCTCCTTCATGGGCTGACCACTACCAGCTCTTGCCTGGGTACACAACACAGGCAGATCTCTGCTCCTGCTCCTTGTCTCACTCATGGATACTCTCCACTCCAAACTCATCCTGTTTCTTCCTGATGGCAGGCTCCAGGGTCTCCTGCCCACACTTCTGTTTCTAGGAAAGCAAAGCTTAACAGGGCTATAACAATATATATATATATATATATATATATATATAGAGAGAGAGAGAGAGAGAGAGAGAGAGAGGGAGTGCCAACATGACAAACATTCTTTCTGTTGGGCCTCCCCACAAGTAAGTTCCTCTTGCCCCCTTCTACTAACGTCTCTCTCTCACTTCTGTTTCTCTCTCTACTTCATTCTTTCCCTCCAAGTAATACTGTATACATACATACATACATATATATGCACACAAATATATATGTATGTGTGTGTATCTTTGTGTGTGTGTATATGTATATACTGTTTCCAGTTAAAGACTCTTGATACAATGATTGAATAAAAGGCTCTTATTTCAATCAA
The DNA here is from genome assembly GCA_028658325.1 of Potorous gilbertii. NCBI lineage: Eukaryota > Metazoa > Chordata > Mammalia > Diprotodontia > Potoroidae > Potorous > Potorous gilbertii. The sequence goes on from CM053769.1 coordinate 102,224,235, forward strand.
TCAAAGACAAGACTCTATCAAAGACTCTTGATTGGCTAAAATTCAATCTAGAAAAACAACAAAAAATGCTAGTTTCCTTACTGTTACACATGTATGTGTATATATACATTCATACATACACACATGTACATTCATACACATGTATATAGCCATATACACATGTATACATATATGTATATATGGGTACATATGAAGTAGGCACAAAATGGTTTTGAGATGAAATCACTGGAGTCAATGCATCAGGAAAGATCCTAAGTAGAAGGATCTCATGAGTAAATGAGCTGAAAGTAAATGAGACTAAAATTTCTCATGAGTAAAATGAGCTGTTTTTAAGCAGCATGGTGCAATGAGAGAAACACTGACTCTCAATTCAAAGCATCTGATTTCAAAACCTGTCTCTGACAGAGCTTACCTTTCTGACTTTAGGTAGATGTTTGCCCCCTTTGGAGCTGTTTCCTCATTGTAAAGGAAGGTTATTGGGCAACCTATTCTCTTACTCAGCTGTAGATTTATGATCCAAGGAAGGAGGGGTCCACTGAGTCAGTTGATCATAAGTACCAACTAAGAGACAATCAATCAATCAAACAAAGGAGTTATACAATGTGCATTAAGTCAAGTCACTGAAAAGATGAAATAATGCCATACAAGTGGTGTATTTAAATTAGCTGCAGAAACTGTCATAACCTGAGGTATAAAAATATCAGAACTTGGGAGAATCAAGTAATGAGCCAGGTGAGCAGTTCCATCTAAGCCTAAGATTCTGTCCAAAATTCTATCTTAGATGGGATAATTATGAGGAGAGGAGCAAAGCCTCATTCTTCTGACTACCAATCCAAATCCCATTGACCAGAGAAGAACCTGGTAAACTTTGGAGAGGCAAAGGATTTGGACTTTACATCAAAGTCCTAGCGGTGTCCTTGAAAATTCAATGATTGACAGGAGTTTCTTCATTTGGAGTCCAGAAAGAACTAGACACATTGAGGAAAGACAGTTTCAAAACCTTGCCAGAAGACCAGGAGAAATCTCCATCATTCTAAGAGAAATTTATGAGTGAATCAAGAAGGGGAGAAAATGACTCACTGAAAACAAGAATTTTGAGCCATTTGAGTCATTTGCCATTTTGCTCCAAAGCTGGAGCACCCACTTCTGTGGACTCCTTATGACCCAATGGTAGAATATGTCACATACTTTTAAAGGAGAATGTCTTATAATAATTCTTCCTATTGTGCCACCTAAGTAAATGATCTTTTTAAAAATGCAAATAACATGGATAACCAATTGATATCATCTAATAATTAAAGCACCTACATGACTCCCTTGACAAGGCACTGATCCTAGAGAAGAATTTGAGTTCAGATCCAATCTCAGACTGTTACGGACCCTGGAAAAATCACTTAACCTCTATTTGCCTTAAACCAGAGGAGAAGGATATAGCAAACAATTCCAGTATCTTTGCAAAGAAAACGCTAAGGACAGTGTTGGTCCTATGGTCCATTCGGTCATAAAGAGATAGATACGACTGAGTGGCTAAACAACAAATAATTAAGGAGTAAAGCTCTCCTCCATTGGCAGACCAAAAGTTATATCATTATGCCCTAAAATTATGGGGCAATCGCAAGTTTAAAAAAAAATGAGTAATTAACATACTAAACATCTCCACTCTACAGTGGTATCGTGTGAGTGTGTGTGTAGACACACATAAGCATATGTGTATGGATATATGTACGCACAATACACATAGGTGTATGTACATATATATACACATATATAGCTACATATACTCATACACAAACACATATATATATTAGCATTGTGAGTATATTTAACTATCAATATCTATGTATGTGTATACATGTATATGTGAGCATGGTATACATATATACATTCATATATACCATATACATATATATCCCAAGGCTAGAGTGGATATATATATATATATATGTATATACATGTACATATATAAATATCTGGGGGCGGGGCTAAGGCCACAATATCATTTCATTTTTGTGACGATCCAAGGAAGTATTATCTGTAAATAATTTTGCAAAACTTGCATTTCTATGCAGATCCCAGCCATTTTTATTATCAAAAATTGATTCAAAAGTTGCATATGTTCACATAGGAAAGAAGAAAGGAATGGAGGAGATATGAAAGAAGAGGGCAAAAACTCCACAGTGGAAAAAAAATACAGTGAATCTTAGTGATCCTGATGTTGAAATGGAAATTAAAGAACATGATGTTTCTTGGTCTTACCCTCTACCCAAAATGCTTTCCTGTCTATAGCTTTTGCTATAAGCAAAAGGGAGTGTACTTTTAAGCAAAGACTGAATGACCATTTGCAAAATGTCTTTATAGAGGAGGATTTTGAATGGGAATGGGGGAGACTTAGACTAGACGCTTTGAGAGGTCTTTTCCAACTATGTAATGCTGCTATTCTGTGAACTTACTAAAAGTAGAAATAGGATCCCGAACAAGAAAAATAATTAGTAAGTATAGATCATTTTCCATTGTGGCTGCTGTGTAATTGTTTTTGCTTTGACATAGAACCCATTGTACCCACAGATTCCATGTCATAGTCAAACTCTAAGTGCATTTTTTGTGGTTGTTTTTTAAATATAGTGCCTGAGTTTGCTGCATTTAGCAGAAAATTCATTGCTTATAACTCCAAAATGAAACACATTGGAAACATTTTTTTGTACATATGGGGCTCTGAATTATGATTTTCCTTTTGCAAGATATTTGCAAGTCAGGGAAGTAAAATTATTGCCTCCTCCCTCCCTCTTGAGATAAGAACAGTGAATCTCATTTCTTGACAGGTCTGAAACTCACATAGTCACGCAGACACGCAAGCGCAGAGACACCCCAAATGAAATCCTGGATTCTGACAAATGTCACAGGAATATCAAAGAAGCTCTAGCCTAAATTGAATATTAATGAGCAGTCAAGGTGGAAAACAAAATTACATTTCTAAAATATGCTCACAGGTAAGAGAATACTGTGAAGGACCCCTCTTCCTGCCTCATTTTGAAAACAGATTTCTGAGAGGTATTTTAGGGAGCCCTGGAATGCTGATTTATTTTTTCACTCTAGAATGACTGTGGCCCCTTTAGTGAATCAGTGAACCCACATTCTCAAATCCCCAGGAATTCTGGGAAATGAAATAGCTCTCCCTCAAATGAAGTCTGTGCAGGACCTCAGGGTGATCCCAGGTTGCTGTCCTTAGTACTTTCCCCCCATTTCAGAGCTGCTAGATACTAACAGAGCTAATGTAATAATTCCTCAGCACTTTTCTCTCTCAGATGCTGACAGGGTGAACTTTTCCTTGGGCCTGTGGTCCCTGCCTGTCAGGTGGCCAGTAAGTACTGCACATTTTTATTCATTAAGGGAGCCAAGAATGAGAATAGCTCAGTGCCTCCTGTGGCATTACTAGGCTGTTTGAGGTGATGTGGGCCTGATCTCATCAAAAGTAATGGCTGATGGTCATTCTCACTATTACTGCTAATGGGCTTGAGCAATGCCTGGGCTCTCCAGATGAGGTTCTTGCTTAGGATTTATTGCAACACAACCTGAGAGGGCTACTCATCACTGCCCAAACTCCTTCATTAATAGGAATTTGGTGCACTTAAAAAGGGTAGTTTTCAAAATGAGTGTTGTAAGTGCCTGTTGCAATTGCTATTCCAGCTTAAGTCGAGTTTGTGATGACTTGGAAACACAGAACAGTCACTATTTTTATGAGAGATTTCTACAAGTCCCATCAGGGCTGTGCAGGTGTCGCCCAACAGTAATCTGTTATGAAAGGCAGTCTTTTCCCTTTTAGTGAAGGGCAGAGCAGGGCAAGACAGGCTAGGGAAGGGTACAGCAATGCAGGACCAGGCTGATTAGATAGGGAAATAAATAATAACATAAACAATAACTAGCATTTTTGTAGTACTTTAAAGTTTACAAAGTACTTTATCAATATATTTCTTAATTTTATCCCTTCAACTCTGGGAAGTAGGTGCTGTTACCTTTGCATTTCATACAGGAAGAAATTGAGGCAGGGAAAAGTTAAGCAATTTGCCCAGAATCACACAAATAGTTAGTGTCTAAGGCTGAATTTGAACTCAGTTTTAGGAGACTCAATGTCCAATGCGCTACCTTTGTGCTATCCACCAAGCTATCAAAAGGAGTTAGCATGTTGTAGCCAAAAGAGAATTGACTTTGAGGGTAGAAGATTAAAGTTCAAAATCTTGCTATCTCCGTGACCTTGAAAAAGTAGTACTATCTCTGTGATGTTGGTTTTCCTATCTGTAAAATGGGGGCTTGACATGACTGAAAACCTTTGAGGTCCCTTTCAATTCTAAATCCATAAGAGCTAGATCTCTGTGTTGCTCCCTTTACTCTTATTTTCCTCTGCCTATACCTAAGGGGCTAAATTACCATTTTTTAGAAATGGTAATAGACTCTTCAAATGACTGGTTAGGCAAAACCACCCCTGAATAGACATTTCTTCTATTTTCAGGATTTTATTCTCCAGCATTCAAGGAAAGAGAGCTTCCCCCAAATAGAGTGAACTGCCTCAAGGGACAATGAGGAAGAGAGTGTATTCTCTACCAATTAACATCTTCCTATAAATATTAAGTAGCTTTTTTGGGGGGTTTACTACAATGGAGGACCTTATTAGCTACTCTTTATGCTGGATGGCTGATGATGGACTATCAGGTTCCTTCCAAGTAAAATTTTGTGATCCTGTAACATATTCAATGAGTAGCCACATGAACTCCACTTGAAGACTTTCACATAGATGGAACTTCCAAGGCAGCAGCCCATCTAACTTTTGGTCAGTTCTACTAGTATGGGATATATTCTTCTCCCCACCATCCTTACATCAAACTGAAAACTGACTTTGTCATTTGCACCTAATGATCCTAGTTTCACTCTCTATAGTTGAGAAGATACTATTTAGATTTTCATCCATGTAACAGCTCTTCAAATACATGCGGGAAACCATTATCCTTCCCTCCTACCTAAGCTACCACCTAATAAATACAGAAATTTGTTCTTTCCTACAGGGATCATGTTTTATCTAGTTTGTAAACCTACTTTATCTTTTAGTAACTTCACAACTTATTGCATTTCAGAGGTGAAGAGACTATTGCAGATTGCTTCAACAAAATTCCTTATGACATCATCTTGAGGCCCCTTCCCTTCATAGTTGACCTTTTTTTTCATGGTTGTATCAAGATTATCTATATGGAAATAGAAGAAAAATCTAAGATTTGACAGTATAGGATATTCTACTGGCACTTATTATTTATTCATGTCCTTCTGAAAGTGTGAATGTCCAGAAAAGATTCTCTATAAAGAAAATTGAAACAATCCATGTTTCCAAGAAATTAGTGTTGAGAAGAAAGGAAAGACCACTTTGCAAAATGAATGAGTAGAACAGGTCTGTTTCTCGATCTCAGTTTCCCCATTTGAAAAATCAAGGCCAGGACCTAGATGTTTTCTAAGTCCCTTTTAAAATTTTAACTCTAAGTAGTGAAATGAATCAAATGATCATGGGAAACAGGTGAGATAGAGGCAGGGATTACAAAATAGGAGGAAAAGTAAGAGGGAGGAGTCAAGTATTTTACCTCAATTCTCATATTTATTAAGTATGCGATCATGGGAGAATCACTTCAGCTCTCTGAGCCTTTATTTCCTTCTACGTGTAAAACAAGGATTATAATCTGCCTGTCACTGAGAGACAGTGTTGTGGTTCCCATAGATATCAGGCCTTGGATCCAGGAAGACCAAGATTCATGTCCTTGCATGCATCAGATACAAACTGTCTGTATGATCCAGAGCAAGTAATTAACCTTTGAGTTCTAGGCAATTCTTTAAGATTAGAAATTGCAGAGAAGTTATAAACCTGAAATGGCAAAGGAGTTTCCTTATCCAGAAGTACCTTGCACTAATGAAATCAGAGGTCTTATGCTTCTTCATATCTTGGTGTTAATCATTCTGGGAATATGAAAAAAAATTATTCATAAAAAGCTAATATGAAAAAATCTTGTAGTTTGCCAAAATGTAAAGTGAAAAATTAGTGATAATTCTGCCAGAGTATGACCTTAAGTTTATTTGGTATTTACACTAGCACATATAGTTCAATGGAGTTTCCTTATCTTGTTCCTCAGGAAGTTAGAAAAATTGAACTTGGACCATCAGACTTCAAAATGCATGCGTTGGCACCTTGTAAAATGCCAAGGCAAGGAATAGGAATCTTAAAACACTCAATTTTGGGGACAGGGTAAAGGAGTCTGGTTTATCCACATAGCATACAGCAATTCTATGCTTTTCTATCCTCAAAGTATAGATTATAGGAAGATATTGTTCAATCAGTTTTGTAGGACAGCATCTGATGGATTTGATTTCTGAATATTAAAGGAGGAAAGTATAATTTGGCCAGTGCTTACATATGTGAAAGAAAAGGGAATTGCAATGATTACTCAGGAAAGGGAAAATCCTATTTGATTCATATGGATATTTTGGGGAAATGTTAATAATGGGAGCTGAATTATTTGAGAAAGTATCCTAGTGATCCATTCCTAGGCAAGAGCTCACCAGCTGCTGAAGAAATGTTGATGATGAGAAATGTCTTAAAAGCTGTTAGAGGGGGCAGAGCCATGATGGCAAACTAGAAGCAGAGACTTGCTAGAGTTCTCCCCCCACACCTAACCAAATGTCTTTAAAAAAATGACTCTAAACAAATTTTGGAGTTGCAGAGCCCATAGAATGACAGAGTGAAGCAAAGCTCTAGTCCAAGACAATCTGGAAGGTGGAAGAGAAGTGTCTTATCACACCAGACCGGAAGCAGAGCACAGTACAGCACGGGCCACATCAGCCCAGAGGGGAACCAAACAGATCTTGGGGGAGTCTGAATCTCTGGCACCTGTGACAGTTTCTAGACTTTACAATCCCAAAACACTGAGTACAAATTGAAAGGTCAGTGGAAAAAAATCTATTGGATCTGTGAAAAAAAGTAGAATAGTCCTGGTCCCAGCTCCAGGACTATGGAGAGGGCAGAGGAGCCTGCAGCTGCAGCAACAACAGCAGGACAGAGGCAGTGTCTGTTTCTAGGACTCTAGACCCACAGATTGTGGGGAGACCGAGTGGCTGTCAGTACAACCCCCCCCGCCCCGCTCCAACTTGAAGCAGAGAACTACCTTGACAAAGAGCTCAAAAGTCAAGTAAATGAGCAAAAACTGGAAAAAGAATCAGACTATAGAATCTTATTTTGGTGACAAGGAAGACCAAAACATGCAACCAGAAGGAGACAACAAAGTCAAAGCTCGTACATGCGTAATCTCCAAGAAAAAATATGAATTGGTTTCAAGCCATGGAAGAGCTCAAAAAGAATTTTGAAAATCAAGTAAGAGAAGTAGAGGAAAAATTGTGAAAAGAAGAGCAAATGGGAGGAAGGGGTAATTAGAAGTAAACACTTTTGAGGAGGGTAAGGATAAAAAAAGTATAGCATAAATGGGGGCCGGATAGGATGGCGGGAAATATAGCTCGTCTTTCACATCACTGTTATGGAAGTGTTTTGCATGACTGCACATGTATAGCCTATATCAAATTGCTTGTCTTCTCAGCGGGCATGGGTGGGGAGGGAGGAAGGGAGAGAAATTGGAACTCAAAATTTTAAAAACTAATGCTAAGAATTGTTTTTACATGTAACTGGGAAATGAGACATACAGGAAATGGGGTATAGAAATCTATCTTGCCCTACAAAAAAATAGAGGGGAAGGGGATTAAAGAAGGAAGAGATGTGATAGAAAGGATGACAGATTGGGGGAAGGAATAATCAGAATGCACACTGTCCTGGGGTGGATAGAGGAGAGAGATGGGGAGAAAATTTGGAACTCAAAATCTTGTGGAAGTAAATGTTGAAAACTAAAAATAAAAAAAAATTAATAAAAATTAAAAAAATGCTGAAGTAATGTTAAAATCATGACAGACTAACATAGGAGATGGGAGTGGAAACTTTTAAAAAATATTGTTTTAAAATTATCTTGTATGTATGCCTTGTAAATATACTTCATTAATCATTTCCAATGGACAATATTTCCTTTCCAGTAGCAACTTCACATACCCAAGACCAAAAAAATTACCTGAAGGCCTCTGACTCTTTTATTTGACCTATGTAGGGAAAAAGGACTCATTAACAAAATAATAACTGTTGAAAAAATGATACTGTTGGCTATGAAAGAAAAGTCCACTCCCCTTAATAGAGCGGTGTGTACATTACTGAAACTGACTCAATTAGCACATGACTCCTTTAAATGTTGTGATATAGAGTGCGGATATGGATTGATCTGGACTCTTTCTCAAAGCTTTACTCTACATAATTTAGAATTCTTGAGAGGATCCAAATATTGACTTTTTGCGGGAGGGGCGATAGGGTGGGGAACCTTAAATCTAAAATCAGATGTTTTTACTTTAATATCTTTGTTTCTTTAATTTCTCTTTACTTTGCAATGCTCCAGTTTTATTTTACCCATGGTATTTTCTTCAGTCTACTTTCTTGCATGACCCCATCCTTACTGACCAGGAACTATTTTCATCTATAATTCTTGTCAAAATAGGAGGAAAGCTACTGGAAAGGGAATCAATATGGAAACACTTTTCACTTTGTTTGTTAGTGAGTCAATAATCTTTTATGAAGTACTACTTACTGTGCACCAGACACTGTTAAGGACTGGGAAAAAGAGGTAAAAAGTCTGTTTTTATCCTCAAGGAGAACTCCCTGTAATAGGAGGGACAATAAGTATAAATAACTGTATACATACAGGATAGATACAGAGCAAATGAAAGCTATCCTTAAATGTCAAGAGCAACTTAAGGAATCAGAAAAAGACTTGCTATCGACCTCGAAATTTGAATTAAATCTTGAAGGAATCCAGGAAAGCTAATAGGCAAGGAGCCTGGGGGAGAGGAAAAACATTCTAGGTATGAAGGACACTTACTGTAAAGAAATGAAGTCTGGAGGGAGAGCTTTGTGGGAGGACCTAAAAGCAGATGAATGGAACTATATCCTAAAGAATGTGGATTAGAGTAAAATGGAAAGTGTAAGAGAACTGGAAAGCTTGAAGGGAGCCAGTTTTGGAAGAGATTTCAATGGCAATCAGAGGACTCTATCTTTGATCCTGAAGATATTAGGAAACAACTAGTATTTATTAAATACGTATGCATATATGGGTAGGGGGAGGGAGAGACAGTAAGTGTGACATGATCTGATCCATGCTTTAAGAAATTCACTTTGGCATATGAATGGAAGATGGATTGACATGGGTAAAGGGGGAATAATTAGAAAGCTATAGTGTAGTGAGAGTGATAGTGCTGAAAACAGGATTGTGGTTGTGTGAGTGAAAATGAGAATGATGTGAAGGTAGACATGACAAAATATAACAGCATATTGAATATGTGAATTGAAAGT
>CM053769.1:102234194-102255211 GCA_028658325.1 Potorous gilbertii
CTTCCAAGCATTCTTGATGAAAAGACCAGAGCTGAAAAGAAAATTTGACTTTCAAACACAAGAATGAGAAGAAGCATGAAAAAGTAAACAGCAAGGAGAAGTCACAAGGGACTTACCAAAGTTGAACTGTTTACAATCCTATATGGAAAGACAATATTTGTAACTCTTGAAATTTTTCAATATCTGGGTAGTTGGTGGTTTTACACACACACACATACACACACGTACTCATACACATGTACAGGAGCGCACACATACACATTCACACACACACACAGAGACAGAGCACAGAGTGAACTGCTCATCAATTCTTATAAACAATAATATTTGATTGCATACATATATTACAATTTGTTCAGACATTCCCCACCTGACAGGCATCCCTTCAATTTCCAATGCTTTGCCAACACAATTAGAGCTGCTATAATAATATATATATATATATGTATATATATATATATGTTTCCTTTCCACTTTTTAATGATCTCTTTGGGATACACACCTAGTAGCAGTATTGCTGGATCAAAGGGAATGCACAGTTTGATTACCCTTTGGCCATAGGGCCAAATTGCTCTACAGAATGGTTGGATCAATTGACAACTCCATCAACAATGCATTAGTGTCCTAATTTTCCACATCTACTCCAGAACTTATGATTTTCCTTTTTGTCATATTATTCAGTCTGATAGATGTGATGTGATACCTCAAAATTGTTTAAATTTGAATTTCTCTAATCAATAGTGATACACAACATTTTTTCACGATTATAGATAGCTTTAATATCTTTATCTGACAACTCTCTGTTGATACTATGATCACTTATCAATTGGGGAATGACTTGCGTTGTAAATTTAACTCAGTTCTCTATATATTTGAGAAATGAGTCTTTATAAAAGACACTTGCTATAAAAATGTTTCCCATCTTTCTGCTTTCCTTCTCATTTTTGGTTGTATTTGTTTTGTTTGAACAAAAGCTTTTCAGTTCAACATAATCAAAATTATCCATTTTGCATTTCATAATATCCCTTTTATTTGGTCATAAATTCTTCCTTTCTCCATAGATCTGACAGGTAAATTATTCCTTGTTCCCCTAATTTATTTATAGTATCATTCTTTATGTCCAAATCATGAACCCATTTTGACCTCATCTTGCTGTATGGTGTGAAATGTTGCTCTATGCCTAGTTGCTGCCATACTATTTTCCAGTTTCCCCAGCAGTTTCTGTCAAATAAAGAGTCTTGGTCCCAGGAGCTGTAGTCTTTGACTTTATCAAGTAGTACATTACTATCGCAATTTGACTACTGGATCTTGTGGACCTAATCTATTCCGATGATCCACCATAATGTTTCTTAGCTAGCATCAAATAGTTTTGATTGCTGTTTTATAATATGGTGTGAGATCTGGTATGGCTAAGCCATTTTCCTTTGCATTTTTTTCATTAATTACCTTGATTTTCTTGGCCTTTTTATCTTCCAGATGAATTTTGTTATTAATTTTTAGCTCTATAAAATAATTTTTCATAGTTTGATTGGCATGACACTTAATAAGTAAATTAAATTAGGTAAAATTGTTATTTTTTATACTTAGCTTGGCCTACCTGTAGGAAACTGATAGTTTTCCAGTTTTTTAGATCTGATTTTATTTGTGTGAAAAGCATTTTGTAATTGTGTTCTGCACTTCTCTTGGCAAGTATGCTCCCAAATACGCTATATTATCTACAGTAACTTTAAATAGAATTTCTCTTTCTATCTCCTTCCTGGACTTTGTTGGTAATATAAAGAAATACTGATTATTTATATGAATTTATTTTATATTCTGAAACTTTGGTAAATTTGTTAATTATTTCAAGTAGCTTTTTAGTTGCTTCTCTGAAATTTACTAAGTATACCATCATATCATCTACAAAGTGACAGTATTGTTTCCTCATTGCCTATTCTAATTCCTTCAATTTCTTTTTTTCCTTCTCTTATTTCTAAAACTAACATTTCTATTACAATATTGAATAATTCGGGTGATAATGAACATCCTGAGTTTCCTGGGAGGACTTCTAGCTTATTCCCATTACAGATAATGCTTAATGGTTTTAGTTATCATTTTAAGAAAAGCCCCATTTATTCTTATATTCTCTAATGTTTTTAATGGAAATAGATACAGTATTTTGTCAAAAAGGGTTTTTTTTTGCATCAGTTGAGACAATCATATGATTTCTTATTTTTCTTATTGATATAGTCAATTATGTTAATAGTTTTCCTAATGTTGAACCAATACTGCACTCCTGGTTTAAATCTCATCTGGTCATAAAGTATCATCTTCATGACATATTGCTATAATTTTTTGCTAATATTTTATTTAAAATTTTTGTATCAATATTCATAAGGGAAATTGCTCTATAATGTTCTTTTTCTATTTTCATTCTTTCTGGTTTAGATATCAGCATCATATTTGTATCATAAATAGGATTTGGCAGGACTCCATATGTTTTATCCAAATAATTTTTGTACAGTTAGAATTAATAATTCTTTAAATATTTGGTAGAATTTACTTGTAAATCCATATAACCCTGGAGATTATTTTCTTAGGGAGTTCATTGACAGCTTTCTTTTCCTAAAATGGGTTTAAGTATTTTATTACTTCTTCTGACAATGTGGGTGATTAATATTTTTGTAAATATTCATTTGCATCACTTAGATTGTCAGATTTATTAGCATACAATTGGGCAAAATAGATCCTAAATATGTCTACAATTTCCTCTTAATTAGTGGTAAATTCACCTTTTCCAGTTTTGATACTGGTAATATTTTTAATCAAATTAACCAAAGGTTTGTCTATGTTTTTTTTTCATAAAAACAGTTCTTTGTTTTATTTCTTAGTGCAATCATTTACTTAGTTTCACTTTTATTAATCTTTAATTTGATTTTCAGAATTTCCAATTTGGTATTTCATTGGGGATGTTTAATTTGTTCTTTCTCTATTTTTTTAAATTTCATGCCGAATTCATTGATCTGTTCTCTTTCTATTTCATATAAGTAAGTATTTAGAGATATAAAATTTCCCCTAACTCTTTTGACTACATCCTATAAATTTTGATATGTTGTCTCGTTATTGTCATTTACTTTGATATAATTTGTTTATTGTTTCTATGATTTGTTTTTTGAACTGCTCATTCTTTACGATAAGATTATTTAGTTTCCATTTTTTAATCTCACTTTCCATCACTCTTTATTACATGTAATTTTTATTGCATCATGATTTAAAAAGGGTGCATTCAATATTTCTGTCTTTTTGCATTGAATTATGTGTCTTTTGTGCTCTAATGCATGGTTGATTTTTGTGAAGGTGCCATGTACCTTCTTTCCCCATTCAATTTAATCCAGAGGTCCGTCATATCTAACTTTTCTAAAATTCTGTTAACCTTCTTAACTTTTTTCTTGGTTATTTTGTGGTTAAATCTATCTAGGTCTGAGATGGGGGAGGGTATACTTTTGCTTTTGATTTTTTCCTATAACTCCCTTTACTCTCCTGTGAGAATTTGGATGCTATCCTACTCGGTGCATAAACGTTTAGTATCGATATTGCTTCATTGTTTATGGTACCTTTTAACAAGTTGTAGTTTTCATCCCTTCTCTCTTTTAATTAGATCTATTCTTGCTTTTCCTTTGTCTAAGATCACAATTACTACACCTGCTTTTTTTCCCCTTCAGCTGAAACATAATATATTCTGTTCCAGCCTTTTACCTTTATTCTGTGTGTGTCTCTTTGCTTCAAATATGTTTCTTGTAAATGACATTATGGGATTCTAGTTTTTAATGCACTCTCCTATCTTCTTCCATTTTATGGGAGAGTTCATCTTATTCACCTCCACAGTTATGATTACTTTATATTTCCCTCCAACATTTTTCCCCATTTAAACTTTTCTCTCTTTCTCTTTTCATCCAATCCCTCCTTACCAGTGTTTTGCTTCTCACAACTGCCTCCCTCAATCTGCCCTCCTTTCTATCAGTCCCACCCCTTTCTCTTCCTCTTCTACATGCTACTATCCTATATGGTACACAAGTGAGGGTATATGTTATTCCATCTTTAAGCCAAATCTGATGAGAGTAAGGTTCAAACAATGTTTATACCCTCCCTTCTTTCCCTCTGCTTCAATAGTTTTTTTATGCTTCTTCACAAAATAAAATTTACTCCATTCTACCTCTTCCTTTCCTCTCCTCCCACTACAATCCTTTTAAACATTTTTTATCATCACAACAAAGTCAATTTATACCCCCATTATCTGTCTAAGTATATTCCTTCTAACTGTCCTAATAGAGATACAGTTCTTAAGACTATAGGTATCATCTTCTTAAGTAGGGATATACGCAGCTTATTTTTGTCAAAAGGAAACTAGTCTTTTATTTATTTTTAGTTTTCAACATTCACTTCCATGATATTTTGAGTTCCAAATTTTCTCTGTATGTCTCCTTTCCCTCCATTCCAAGATAGCATGTGTTCTGATTACCCCTTCCCCCAATCTGTCCTCACTTCTATCACACACACACACTTTTCCCTTACCCTCTTATTTACTTATAATTACACCCCTTCCCATCTGACCTCCTGTCTATCATATCCTCCCATGCCCTGCTTATCACCTTCCCCTCTACTTTCCTGTAGCGTGAGACAGATTTTAATCCCCAACTGAGTGTGTATGTTAGTCCCTCCCTAAGCCAAATTCAAGGAGGATAAGGTTTACTCTTTTGCTCTCACCTCCCCATCTTCCTCTCTGTTATAAAAGCTTTTTCTTGCCTCTTTTATTGAGAGATAATTTATCCCGTTCCATTTCTCCCATTCACTTTCTCCCAATTATTCCTCTCCCAACTCTCAATTTTATTTTTTTAAATATCATTCCTTCATATTCAAGTCACCCTGTGACCCCCGCTTCTCTGACTCTGTCTCCCTGTCTGACTTTGTATGGATAGATAGATAGACAGACAGGTAGTCAGATCAATGCATAGATAGACTGATAGATAAATATTCCCTCCAACTCCGCTAATACTGAGAAAACTCTCAAGGGTTACAAATATAATCTTTCCATGTAAGAATGCAAACCATTCAACTTTAGTAATTTCCTTATTATTTCTCTTTCCTGTTTTCCTTTTCATGCTTCTTTTAATTCTTGTATTTGAAAGTCAAATTTTCTATTCATCTCTGGTCTTTTCATCAAGAATGCTTGAAAGTCCTCTATTTCATTGAATGACCATTTTACTCTTGATATATTGTTCTCAGTTTTCCTGGGAAGATGATGCTTGGTTTAAATCCTAGTTCCTCTGATATTTGGAAAATCATATTCCAGGCCCTCAGATACCTTGATATAGAAGTTGCTAGATCTTGTGTCATCCTAATCATATTTCCATAGTACTCAAATTGCTTTTTTTCTAGATGCCTGCAATATTTTCTCCTTGACCTAATAACTGGAATTTGGCTACAATATTGCTAGAAGTTTTTCTTTTAGTATCTCTTTCAAGAGGCAAGGCATATATTTTTTTGATATCTATTTTCCCCTCTTGTTCTACAATATCCGGGTAGTTTTTCTTGATAATTTCTTGAGAGATGATATCTGGGATCTTTTTTTGATCATGGTTTTCAGGTAATCGAATAATTTTTAAATTTTCTCTCCTGGATCTATCTTCCAGAACAGGTGTTTTTCCAATGAGACGTCTTCTTTTTTTCATTCTTTTGGTTTGGTTTTATAATTTCTTAGTATTTCATAAAGTCATTAGCTTCCATCTGTTCCATTATAATTTTCAAGGGCTTATTTTCTTCAGTGAGCTTTTGGATCTCCTTTTGCATTTGGGCAATTCTTTTCAAGGCATTCTTCTCCTTATTGGCTTTTTGAACCTCTTTTGCCATTTGGGTTAGTCTATTTTTAAAGTATTATTTTCTTCAACATTTTTTGGGTCTCCTTAGCAAGCAGTTGACTTGTTTTTCATGATTTTATTGCATCATTCTCATGTTTCTTCACAAATTTTACTCTACTTCTCTTATTTGATTTTCAAAATCATTTCTGAGCTCTTCCTTGGCCTGAGATCAGTTCACCCTTTCTTGGAGCCTATAGATATAGGACTTTGTCTTTTTTGTCTTCTGGTTGTATGTTTTGATCTTTCTTTTCACTAAAAATTCTATGGTTTGATTTTTTTTTATGATATACGCATTTCCCCAGTCAATTACTTGACTTTTGAACCTTTTATCAAAGTAACTCTCTGCTTCCAGTGGGGGTGGGGGGTGTACTGTCAGTCACTCAATTCACCAACACTATGTGGGCCTAAAGCTCCAGAAACAGCTGCTGCAGCTGCCATGGGCTCCTCTGTCCCCTTCACTACTCTGGGGCTGGGGCTGGACCTATTACTCTTTCACACAAGTCCCTCAGGCTTTTCCCATTGATGTTCCAAGTTGTCCTTGGCATTTTGGGGTCAAGAAGTCTGCAAACTGCCACAGCTGGCAACGAATCATTCCTCCCAAGGATTACTCAGGCCCTGTCTGTGCCCTCATGGCCCAAGCTGAATTGTCCTCTGCTCCCAGCTCAGCATGATAGATGCTTCCCATTGACCTTCAAGGCTGTGCTGGGCTGGATGTTTCCTTCACACCATCATTCTGTGAGTTCTGCAGCTCCAAAATTGGTTTAAAGTCATTTTACAGGTATCTGGTAGTGTTCAGGGGAGAGCTCAAGAAACTCCCTGCTTTTACTCCACCATCTTGACTCTGCCCTAGGACTGATACAATTGAATACCATTTTCTTTTCTTCCCTGTTTGTCTTTTTATGTTTCTCTTTAGCCTTGTATATGAAGATCATTTTTTTTTATTCAACTATGGTCTTTTCATCAGTAATATTTGAAAGTTTCCATTTCATTGAAAGTCTATTTTTTCCTCTAAAAGATAATGCTCAATTTTGTTGAATACTTGATTCCTGTTTATTGCATCCCAATTTGAAAAGAGTATGTTTGATATTTCTGTCTTTCTGCACCTGTAATTCAAGCTCCTTTGCCTTCCAGAATACCATCTTCCAAGCCCTCCAATCGTTTAGCATAGAAGTTAAGCCTGGTTATGACCCCTTCATATTTGAATGCTTTCTAGCTTCTTGCAGTATTTTCTCCTTGACCTGAGAGTTATGGAATTTGACTACAATATTCCTTGGAGTTTCCATTTTAGCATCTTTTTCTCAGGAGGTGATTAGTGGATTCTTTAAATTATGATTTTATCATTTGTTTCTAAAATGTGAGGGAAGTGTTCCTTTATGGCTTATTGAAAGATGCTTCCCAACTTCTTTTATTGATTATGGCTTTCAAGTAGTCCAAAAGTTCTTTAATTATCTCTCTTTCATCTATTTTCTAAGTCTGTTGATTTTTCCAATGAGATATTTTACATTTTCTTCTATTTTTTTCAATCTTTTGATTTTGTTTGACTGATTCTTGATGTCTCCCAGAGTCACCAGCTGGCACTTGCCCAATTCTAATTTTTCAGGAATTATTTTCTCCAGTCTGCTTTTGTACCTCCTTTTGCATTTGGTCAATTCTACTTTTAAAGGACTTGTTTTCTTCAGTCAATGTTTTTCCCCAATCTGGCCCATTTTATTTTATAAGGAGTTCCTTTCCTCAGTCAATTTTTTGTGTTTCCTTTTCTAAACTGTTAACTTCTTTTTTCATAATTCTGTTGCATAGCTCTCATTTTTCCCCAATTTTTCTTCTACCTCTCTTGCTTGATGGTTAAAATTCTTTTGACGCTCTTCTAAGATGAACTTTTGAGCCTGAAATCAATTCATGTTACACTTTGAGACTTGACATGTAGGCATTTTCCCATATGGTCAGGGCACATTTTGTTGTTGTTTACTAATTCTTTATTTCATATGATCTCTACTCATGAGATATAAGGGGCTCTGTGCCAAACTTCTTGCACAGGGGAGCCAGGGCTCTGGTCACTGACTCTCTGTACTATGGCCTTGGGGGCTAGTGTCTTGCCCACTGACCCAGGGTAGCCCAGCCTAGTCACCTGTTATATCCTGACTTTCAGAGCTTGGCTGTTTGCCTGTTGCACTGGAGGTGGAGGGATCACAACTGGCCTGCTTTGACACTGACCTGTTCGGCTAGGACCACAGGGCCTCAGTTGCTGATCTCTGCCATGGCTAAAAGCCTTCCCTTGACTTGCCTAGATACTGCCTGCACAAGGCTCCATTCCTCTTTCACCCAATTGAGACAGACCTGTCCTGAAGTCTTCTAAATTATCTTGGGCTAGAAAATTGTTTAACTCTGTCTTTTTATGGATATTGTAACTCCAGAATTCTTTTAGAGGCTTCATTTAACATTGTTTCCAAGGGAAACTAGGGAGAGCTCAGGCAGCTTCCTGGCTTCTCCCCAACATCTTTGCTCCCTCACTTTCTATTTGAAAAAACTGAAGTCTCTGGAGACTAAATGACTTAGTATTGCAAGTCCCAACTGAGAAGAGAACTTCAAATCCAGTTCCCACATTACTTTGTGGTTACTATTTTATTGGTTTGGCTTTTGGCAACTAAGTGGTTAGTGGACAGAATGCCAGGTCTGAAGTCACAAAGACTCATCTTCCTGGCCTCAGACTTGCTGTGTGATCCTGGAAAAGTCACTTCACATTTTTTGCCTCAGTGTCCTTATCTGTAAAATGAGCTAGAGAAGGAAACCACTCCAGTTTTTTGTTTTTTCTTTTACCAAGAAAACCCCAAAAGAAGTCAAAGAGTCCGAGTCCGATATGACTGAAAATAACTAAATATAACAAAGGAAAATATAATCTGAAGTTTGACAATCTAAAGAGATTTGATGAACACATGGTAGTAGGTGGAAGAGAAAGGATTTGAACCCAGTTTCTGTGACTCTATTGGCCCAGTGTCATATAGATAGTAACAACTGCTAAAATCTATGTGATACTTTAGTGTTTACAAAGCACTTTAGATACAACAGTGGCAGGATCCGTCTGCAAGTCCTCCAGTGTTAGAGACCAAGTTCTTTCCGTTCTATTACAAGACTCTCTACTTCTGGGGGCCCAGCAGAGAAGTCAAATCCCTCTTCTTTGTAACAGTTCTTCATATACTTAAAGGCAGCTATCACATTTCTCTGATGTTTCACCTAGTCCCTTTAATATCTACTGCTCTCTGAGCTGACAATAACCTTGGGCACTCATTAATATAGTGCCCTAAAGTTTGTATAGCTTTTTTCTCACATCCTTTCACTGGATCTTCATGACAGTCCTATGAAATAAATCCTATTGGTTTCATTGCTATCACTTTAAAGAAGAGGAAATGAAAGCCCAGAGAGATTAAGTGATTTGCCCACAGTCACACAGCTCAAGTGTCTGTGGTAAGAGTCAAGCATATGTCTTGAAGTTAAAAAGAACTAAACTTAGATTTACTGTTAGAGAAAATCAGGGTGAGTGGGGGTGGTTAGCAATGAGAGCTGTCTGAAAATGAATGGTCTCCTATGAGATTTGAAGGTTTCCCCTTCCCTGGACTTCTTCAAGTGGAGGGTGGATGATCACTTGTCAGATACACTCCAGTGGTACTGAATAGGTTGGCCTTGTCAGGTACATGGCACAGTGGATGGTACAGTGGGCCTACAGTTAGAAAGTCTTGAGTTCAAATACAGCTTCACATTTACTAGCTGTGTGATCTGGGGATGTCACATAGCCTCAGTTTCCTGACTCCAAAATGGGGACAATAAGAGTGTCTATTTCACAGCTTTGTTGCAAGGATCAAATGAAGTATTTGTATAGTACTTAGTCTAGTGTCTTGCACATAGTAGGTGCTTAATAAATGTTTCTTCCCTCTCTCTCCTTCCCTTATTGAAGGTCCTTCCACCTCTCAAGTTCTGATTCATTTATTGAATGCTTCAGTAATCCTCACTCCAAATCCAGCCTCTCACCTGATTCTCAAAGAGAATGGTCTGTAGTTTGCTCATTTACACAGAGTACAAGAGGGTAACTCTCATTTCTATCCTAGGTAGCACCCTGTGTCCCCAGCCTGCAGAGATCTGTTGGTGGTCATGTCCAATAGTAGGGAAAAGTTAAGAAATACATGAATTGACTTAAAGAATGTTTTCCTCCGGTGATCATATAGTGACTTTCTTTTGCATTTGAGTACATCAACAAGTCCTCATACGGGAAATTCTGAATCTGATCACCAACTCATCAGAGTGCTTATTAGAATAGTCAGAAAGAGTTACCAGACTCAGAAAAGTCTGTTATGACTTGATCATCACAAAACAGCTAATGAGTAGAAATATTGTTATAAGTTACTCTCTGGATCCCCTTCAGCGGTTAATATTAGGCAGAGTCCGGTAGCCAAGTAATTCCTTTGGATGACTAAGGGTTGAACTTTGAGCATGAGCATGAGTATCCCCCTTGTGTTCACCTAACGCCGAGAGCAGGGATATGTCTCATTCTTGCTAAACTGCTGTAGAAATACATTTCTTTCCTTGTTCTATCTCCAATTGGCTCCCTCTGTTGTAACAACATGTAACATTGAGTAGGCAGTACACTGGTCCTGGAGACAAAGATTTGCAGAGACTTCAAAATGTGGTAGCTTTTATACTTTGAAAATGTCACTTGATTTTTCTCAGCCTCGGTTTCTTTTTTTTGGGAAATAGAAAAAGCAGTGATTTATTTCTTTTTCTGCAAACGCCTGTGGTCCTTGTGAAAAAAGTACTTTTTTTAACCTTTAAGTACAATCAAAATAAACCATTAGGCATCCCTCTGCCTCAATTTCCTCCTCTTAAAAATTAAGCTCATATTGATTAAGAGAAGCTCATTGATATAATGGATAGAACACTAGAGTTGGAGTCAGAAAGAACTAAGTTCAAATCCAGCCTCAAGCACTTAATAATAGCTGTGTG
Source organism: Potorous gilbertii (assembly GCA_028658325.1). NCBI lineage: Eukaryota > Metazoa > Chordata > Mammalia > Diprotodontia > Potoroidae > Potorous > Potorous gilbertii. Next base: position 102,245,078 of record CM053769.1, read on the forward strand.
ACCCTGGGCAAGTCATTTCACTCTGTTTGCTTCAGTTTCCTCATGTACAAAATGAGTTGGAGAAGGAAATGGCAAACCCCTCCAGTATTTTGCCAAGAAAACCCCAAATGAAGTCACAAAAAGTCAGACATGACTAAAACAACTGAACAACAATGTTGATTAAGATTTTAGGGAAATAGTTTTTATATTTTTTTCTGAAATTATTTCAAGAAACCTTGGGCATAAACTATGTTAGAGATACACAAAATTAATTTAGTCTTAATAATGCTGCAGTGACATGGAAAAGGCTTTGGACTGAGGGAAAAGATCTGGATTCTAGTCTTGATTCTCCTATTACCTCTGTGAAGAGCTCACTTGATTTCTGTGGGTCTTGGTTTCTTATCTGTAAAATGAACTGAATGAAACCTTAGAAGCCCCAGAAAAACCTTAGAATTAGAAGTGATATTTTTAGGTCCCTTTCAAATTCAATATCTGATTTTCCTTCTGAGTCTGTAGAATGCACCAAGGGTCTTTTTAGAATTTTGCAAGAAAGAATGTCTTTGCTGCTATCAGATAACCATTGTCACAGAATTTCTAATTTGGAAGAGACCTCAGAACTCATATGATCAAACCCTCAGCTGATCACAAATACTATTTACAAAATAGATAACAAATGGCCATCTACCCTTTGCATCATGACCTCTAGAGACATCTAGACTCATTTGGCATTCTGGTGAAATCTTTGAAAGCTTTCTAAGAATAATATGGTGTGATGCATACACACACACACACACAAAATGCACAAGTTTACAAAAGAAAACAGTTGTTCTGAAATAGAATTATAAAAAACAATCTTGACAAACTTCAGTTAAGAATCCCTACTCTATAGTCTCATATCAAAAATTCTAAAAAATATTTGAAAAAGTAGGATCACTTCCCTAAGAAATTCCATCAATAGTACCTTTATTTTAACTTGGAGAAAAGTGGAAAATCAATGTATACTGAAATCAAGGGGAAAAGAAAAAACATTTATCACATACCATGTGCGAGCCACTGCACCAAGCCTTTTGCAAATATTATCTCATCTTATCTTCAAAACATTATGTTATTTTATAGAAAGACAGAGATGAAGTGACTTGCCCAGGGTCACAAATCTAGTAAGCAGCTGAGGCTAGATTTGAACTCAGATCTTTTTAATTCCAGGTCTGTTGTTCTATCTACTATACCTCCCAGGTGCCCCCTTGAATACATACAAGGACTTAGCCCAAGTGACATTGAAGAGGACTGCTACTGACCTGTGGATGACCAAGTGAGACATAGCCTTCCTCCTCATAAGCTACCCATCTTCTCAGAAGGTGATGTTGATGAGTATCTGTAGGAATCTGGGACGTGGACCCTGCTCTTCTTCCCAGGGCACACATTATTTATTTCCTATGCATCTGGGCCCTCTGGCCATCCTGGGGCTTTTTCCCTGTGGTTTGCCTGATGGGGCAGAAGAATGGTCGAGTTTTAAGTGAGCATCTCCCTCTGTCAAATGCTGCCTGCCACAGTGGTCCACAGGCTGCTGCTATCACTCCCTAGAGATCGATCCTTCTGCTTCACAGCCTGATTTTGTGCTTCCAGGTGTCCTTAAACCACTTCTTGTTTGTTCCCCATGATGGATGTGAGAGACACAAAATGACCACAACCAGAAATTACCTCCTACCTGCCCCCCAACACTCCACCATCTGGCCTCAGAACTTTGGTCAGAGTACTCAATTCAGATTTTCCCTGGGTATCCAGAGCTCCTGAAAAAGAACTAACAAGTCCTGCTTCTGGGTCCACACTTTTATTCTGGATAACCAGATTTCCAATACCTAAAGGCAATTCAATTGAGGGCTCTTTAGACCAATGGAACAATGATTTCTATGTAGAGAACCATTTCAATTATACAAATGTAGACTGTAGGAATCCTACTCCTTGACTACTTCAAGATACCCTGTTTTTGCTCTTTTGCAAAGTAACTGATTCTCTTTTTGAGTATTTTCATTTTAATTATATCTGTGTCTTAGCAGCAGCCTCTGCTGACCAAACCAAGCATTCTCTCCAGTCTTGTGGATTTCAAGTGCCATCTAGTGGTGAATATTGAGAAAGACAAATACAGTACACGCCCACTTGGCAAGTCAGGAAGGGAGAGCATCTGTTTTTCACCTGGCTAAGTCTCCTGGCTACCTGAGAGTGACATGTGTCCCAGATGTTAGGGAAATGAAATACACCTGGAATATGATGTTTAGGCAAGTTTGCGCTGTATTCCTCTAATTTAGAATAGAATTCAATATGTATACAGCCTGGGAGAGATCAAACCATAATTTTCCTTGAGCCTAAGTTTAAAATTTACCAGGTTAGGCTAGATGGCTTTTGAGGTCCCTACCCATGATACCTCTATAATCCTAAGATCTCATGACCACCTATTCGTGAAAGAATCATTAGTTAAGTCACTAACCCAAATCTACACTTATGTGGCCCTCATCAGCTCACACCTGGACTTTCCAATAGTATGTTTGTTGGTTGCTCTCCCTGCCTCAAGTCTCTCCCTACTCCAGTCCATCTGCCACTCAGCTGCCTAAGTGATATATCAGAATCACTGGACCACTTCACAGCTCAGCCAAGAGTATATCAATGGTTTTGTTTTCCAGCAACTTTTCACAACAATCCTGGAAGGCAGATGCTGTCATTTTCCTTTTGTGTCTTCTTAGTCAATCTGAGGGGTGTTAAGAGGAAGCTCAGAGTTGCTTTAACTTGAACTTTCCTAATTCTTAGTGATTTGGAGCAGTTTTTACTATGACCATAAATAGCTTAGATATTGTCCTTTTAAAGCTGCCTGCTCATATCCTTGGACCATTTATCAATTGGGAATGATTCTTATTCTTACAAATTCAAATCATTTTTTATAAATCTCATAAATGACTCTTTTATCAGAAGAAAAAGAAAAACTTGCAGCAAAGTTTTTTTTTCTTCCAATTAATTGCTTTCTTCCTAACTGCAACCCTTTAGTTTTGATTGTGCAAGTGCTTGTGGATGTTACTACAACTGGCTTGCATCAGAAAGTGGACTTCAACGGTCTTCCAACTCTCTCAGTGGCTGGCCATATATCCCTTATGGTCCCAATCTCCATTGTGCAGACTTTTGCTCTGTAAGCTGGATAGAATGGTGAAAAGAGGGCTGGCTTCTGAGTCAAAGGCTCTGGTCCATATCTTACCTCTGACACTTATTAAGAGTTCTCTAGGCATCAGTTTCTTCATGAGAGAACAGAAGAGGGTTGGACTAGAAGACCCATCCCCCACCCCCACTCCCAATGTCCTTCCAAGCTCTGATTCTAAAACGTTGTGATCCATTTTGTCAGAGGCGGGGCTTGATCCCTCATCTTCCTCATGTGACCATCCATTATGCACCAGTACCTCTCAATAGGAATGAAGACTGAGCCTGTGATTTCACAGGTTTAAGAACTTCCAAGTAAGACTTTTCCTCATACCAAAATAGCCTGGCAACTTTCTCTGCAAGTGGTAGTCCTAGGGAGTAGTCCCAAACCCAGAAGTCATGGGGCTTAGGCAGTCATACAGTAAAGACCCAGAGAGGCAGTGCTTCAACCTACATCTTCCTGGTTTGGAGCCTGGTTCTTTAGTAACTAAAGCAAACTATTTTTCTAATTCTCCCTTAATATGGTAGTTATTTTTATGTATTTCATATTACTCACTAGATTCTTGTCTCCATAAAGACTATGTCTCATATTAGTTGGATGTTACCATGAATTAGTAGCACTCCTTATAGATACTAGAGTCTGAAAAAAATGTCACTTGTATTGAAGATGGGAATGAATTGACTATGTCGTTTGTATCAATTATTTTCTATCTTTTTACTCTCCTTCATAAAAGTAGAGTACAGCAAAAAAAAGAAAAAAAAAAGTAAAATAAAATTCTCCTTGAGTGAGTGTTCCAGTTGTTTGGATCTGAGATAAAAAGGAGTTAGCTGTTCACTGAGACAGGAAGAAATTAAGCAGCTGGCCTGCAGAGAAACCACTAGGCCATGACAGGATTAGAATTTAGGGCTTGGGTCTTATAGTCTGATGCATTCTCCTCAAGAATCCAAGAGCTTTTGGAGGGAATGATGGCAGAAAGCCATTTATAAGGGTAAACTCCAGCTACTCAGGGGAAACAAGTCTAAATGACATTGAAGCCCAGAGATTTTCAAACAGATGTCTTTTCTGCAACAAGACTGTAGCATCCCCTGGGGATTTTCACTGAGACAGCTGGGGCTGTAACCAACTTGCATGTCAATTCTCCATGGCTTATCCTAAATAAAAGTCCCTCTATCATAGAAAGAAGGAGAAAAGTAAGATGATTGTATGACATAACAACCATTACATAATATAGAATCATAGACTAAGAATTAGAAAGCCTTCCACTCTCAGGCTTTCATTTTGCAAATAAGGAAAGGGAGGTTTAGGGAGATGTGGTTATAACAATTAGAATATCTACTATATTGCCTACTGTGTTCCAGGCATTCTGCTAAATCCTTAAGAATACTGTCTCATTAGATTTCGCAACAATCCTGGAAGGTAGATGCTGTTATAATTTGAGGAAAATGAGACAGAGGTTCAATGACTTGCCCAGAATCACAGAGCTAGTAAATAAATGCCTGAGGCCAGAATTGATCTCACGGATTCCTGACACCAGACCCAGTGCTCTACCCACTGCACCACCAGCTAAGGTTGTACAGGGGATGAACATTAATGGAGGATTTGAACATAAATCTTTTGTCTCCAGAGCCCATGCTAATCCCACTTGATAAGCAGCCATGATCCTGCTGGTCTATGAATCAGGAATTTTTGAATAACTAGTCAAATGTTTTATTGAGTATTATCTACATAGTTGTCGCTGGGGCAGCTAGGTGGCACAGTTGGTAGAGTTCTAGTCTTGGATTCAGGAAGAGTCAGCTTCTTGAGTTCAGATCCAGCCTTAGGCACTTAGTGGCAGTGAGACTCTGGGCAAGTCACTTAACCCTGTTTGCCTCAGTTCCCTTATCTGTAAAATGAGCTGGAGAAGGATATGGTAACCCATTCCAGTACCTTTGCCAAGAAAACCCCAAATGAGATCACACAAAGAGTCAGATCCAACCAAACAGCAACAATCCTCATTTTACAGTTGAGAAAATTGCAGCAAACAGAAGTTGTGACTTGCAGGGTTAAAGAGCTAGTAAATATCTAAGGCTGAAATGGAACACAGGGCCTCCTTTTTCTAGGCCCAGGATTCTAGCCATTGCACCATCTAGCTGTCTTATATGTGTCTGTTGTCTTTAGAATGTTTCACCAACCTATGCTCATTCTGACCTTTAACTTAATGCTCAATTGAAATAATGTGTGTCAAGGGCTTGGTAAACTTTAAAAATGCTACAGAAATGTCAGCATTTCTGATGCTGACTACATGATGGATTCATTTATTTGAGCAGGAAAACAAAAAAGAAACAGCTATTTAGCATCATGTAGTCAAAGCCCTCGCCTTTTGTGTTGGTCACTTTTTAGCCGTTTGCGGTGTCTTGTTCAGGCCACTAGGGTCTAGAATCCAGACATCACAGTCCAGGCTGATAAGCTGTTTTCTTTCAGTCTGGAAGTCTGCCTGATCCTTGATTTTATGAGTTTTCAGAAGCTAAATTCTAGGAAAATAATGCTACCCAGCTCCAATACTGCGCATGAACTCATTGGCCAAAAATGCTTTTACAAAGTGAACTAAAGGTATGATTTTATAATAAGAGAGAAAAGATGTTTCCTCTGCTCCCTCCAGTGCCCCATGTAAGAATCAAAAGGACAATATTTACTTATTATTAGATATATATTGTTAGACTTACTAGTGCTAAGTATAATTTTCTTGAGGTCATTAATTTAGAAATTTCCCTAAGAATGTCAATGATCAACTTAGCTTCCTGAGAGACTTTGCAACTAAATTAGTTATTTAACTTTCTTTGACTTGGGCCTTTAGAATCTCGGAGCTTAACATCTCAGAAAATTAATGAACCCTGGTTAAAGGGATGACCACAGTGGATTAGCTTCTTTGTGAGATATTACCAAGATTCTGGCTAATTTTCTTCATTATGCTCTTGCCTGGAATGCTCTCTATCCTCACCCTTGCCTTGGAGATGCCGGAGCTTCCTGTACGAAGCATAGTATTATTAACATTCTCACCCTCTTGAAATTACTTTATGTTAGTTTGTATATATTTTGTTTTGACTTGTCTGAAAGGGAGGAATTAATGTTCAATCTGAAACCAGAGGACATGAGTTTAGCTAAACACTATTCGTACACAAGTCATGTTAATTCTCTAGATCTCAACTTCCTCACTTGTAGAATGGATGAATTGTACAAAGAAGCTGTAAGGGCCCATTTTTTGTTGATTTATGTCAGAAAAGAATATAGGATCCCAGATAGCAGAGAAGTTTTTTTGTTTCTGTCATTACATCCCTAGTATCCTGTATATAACCAGTGTCTAATAAAAGTCGATTAGATGGAATTGAACTGATTCATTTAATAGCCAACTCCTTCATTTTGTGTTGCCTCCCCCATTAGAATGTGAGCTTTCTGAGAGAAAAGCCTACCATATATTTCTATTTATATCCAAAGTGCTTAATACGGCATGTTACATATGGTAAATATTGAATAAATTCCTCCTCCATTCATTCATCTCATGATGGGAGCACTCTTTTTTTTCAGTGAAAAGACTATTCAACTTGGAGTCAGTCAAAGGAACTGAATTTAAATATGAATTCCACTGTTTACCACCTGTGTAGTATGAGGCACAATGAACCTCTTTTCATTTCAGTTCCTCATTTGGAAAATAAGGGGTTGGGGCTAGAAAGTCTCATTCAGTTCTAAAACCATAATGATGAATTTATGACCTGTCCCCCTCCCTTTGCTTCTGATTGTTCTGTGGAACAACACTCCCCTCAACCCCCGCTCTGCAATGTTGCACCATCCTTCTTCATAAGACTGAATGAATGAGTTTATGGACTAAGTCACAATTGTCCTCAACTGCCAAGTCATAATATAATATTTGCAAAAATCTTTATTAAAGGCCGTCAAATTGTCTGAACAAAAAGACTTCCACTAAGGTAGAGAATTGATGGAATTCTTTGTCAGTTACACATCAGACTATATGACCTTAGAGGTCCCTGTCAGCAGCAATACTCTAAGATTCTAGGAGTAACTTAGATATTATTTCTTTTGATGTACAATGAATTAGACTTCTATGTTGTGAGGTTCTTTACCTCTACCCATGTCCGTTCTTGGGGTTGTATAATGTTATCCCTATCCTGGAATGCTCAGAATTACGTTATACATATGTGGACAGCTGAGATGAGAGGAATTTTGGGAGAGAGCATTTAGTTGAATAAAAACCTTCCTTATAGATAACTATATTTGAAGGTTCCACTGTGAAAGGGTGTTTAATGAGAAGTATTTATTGATAGTTGCTGAGGGCCAGGGAAGCAAATGCAAAGAATGAAACAATATCTACTCACAGTAAGTTCACATTCTAATGAGGAAGGAAACATGGATGTACAGGTTAAATGTAACTATGACATTTAACTAAATATATATGTGAACTAATTGTAATTATTTTTAGTTGAAACTAATTGTAATTGTAACCAATTGTAATATGTATACATATACACATATACATATATATACACTCATATATATACCTATATGTACAACATATATACATGTACATTATTACTATGTTATACTATCCTATGTATTATGTATAACATATCTGATATAATATATGTATACTACATCATATATTATATTATACTATGTATATGTATATATGCACATGTGTGTATATATATATATATACACATATATATATGCACACAAACATATATATAGCCAATAATGCAATGTGTATGTATGTATGTACATACACACATACATACATATATACATAGTCATATCTGTATATACACTGATTTACAAATATATATAAGCATGTATGTGTATTTGTGTGATGTGTATGTGTATATTAAATACAAGATAGTTTGGTGTGAAGGACACTGGGAGTTGGTTGGTTTATGGAAAAGAGATAATACCCAAATTGCTTCTTTAAGGAAGAAAGGGGTTCTATAAAGCTAAGGAAAGGAAACTTTTCCAATATGATGGAGGGCTTGTGTAAAGACACAGAGATGTCAAATTGAGTGTTTTGAATAAAGAACCAAGAAATGGTTCGTTTGACTTGGTCCCACAGTTTGGATAGAGAAGTAGTATCCAGTGATACCAGAAAGAATGACTGAGAGCATACTATTTTGGGCTCTAATAGCTAAACTGAGATATTTCTCTTTGATTCAAGAAACAAAAGGAAATCAAAGGTGTTGGCTGAGTAAGAGAATCAGATGGTTATGTGTGTGATTAAGAAAAATTACTTCTTAGCCGTCTGTAGAGTAGACTGGGTTAGTGAGAAATGTGTGTTGTAGGTCAGTTTGGAGGCTATTGAAATCATGTAGTCGAGATGATGATGCCCTTAACAAATGTGGCAGCTGCGGGGGGTCAGATGTTAGAGATGTATGGTTAGGAATGGCCAGGTTTGGGAACTGACTGGATATGTGAGATGAAGGTGAATGAGGAGTCCAGGATCTTGCTAATATTACAACCTTGTAGACTGGAAGGTTAGCACAGTGTTATCTAAACATTGGCTAAATCTACCTTCTTTCTCAACACCTGTGGGCCTCTTTTTTTCCCATTTCTCCCTCTTGTAAGAGCTGCTCCTAAGTCCTCCTCCCCCAAAAGTTACAATGTATTTACTTTGGATCTTGGTATATACTCTATTTAAACTATATTGTTTCAATCCATTAGAATCTATGCTCCCTAAAGGCTAGAAACACATAATTTTTGCCTGTGTAGCCTCAGTATCAAGCATAATACCTGGTACCTAGTAGGTATTTAAAAATTATTTTTTCAGTGATTCATGACACCTTTTTCTAATTCTACTTTTTTATTTGTTAATATTCTACACATCCCCCCAAATTATTTTGCATAGGCTTTGCATATCTTTTGTGTTCACTTTTTGTGCACATGTGCATGTCATTTTCTGCAAATAAACATAAGCTCCCTGAGGGAACCAGTGATTTTTTTCTCTTTCTATCCTCAGTGCTCAAGACATTGCTTGTACAAAGAAGGAATTCAAAGAGATTGGCACCTAGTAAGTCCTTAATAAATGTTCACTGACTGAATGAATGAACAGAGTAGGTCTAAGTTACTTCTAAAAATGAAAATATTTCTTCCCTTTTGAAAACATAAATAAAAAGTTCATTTAGAAATCACAGGAGTGTGATAAGTTGTGGGGAGGAGGAAAATATGTGATTTGACGAAAAATATCTACCAAGAGGGACCTCTGGGGCCTGTGGGTGAGGAAGATTGACCTGAAGCATTTTCCATTATTGAACTTGATCTTCTATTGTGAGGAAATCAAATGTATGCTGTCAGTATTCTAAGGAATTGAGTTTTTCTCATGGTGATATTCTCACTAAATGGGAACACAATGCTGTTTGAACAGAGACAGTTTCTGATTAAATGGGATGCCCAACCCATTCCCAGACAGAGACAAACACCCTTTGACTTAAAAGATTATTGTAATTTGTCCAGATACTTTCTTGGAATGTTTGCAGAAACTGCCTACCTCAATTATTGCTTGTGAAAGTTTGGCCAATGCAAATGTGTGTGTTTATGTTTTTCAAGAAATAAACTCCTGGGTGGAGGGTAAAAAAACAATTGCCAGGATATAGAATACAGTCAGTGGTTTAGTATGGAGGGGAACCAGGATTTACTCAGAAAGCGCATTCTGGGAGCAAGGAGAAGAGGGCTCTGTTCTCAGATATACCTTTACTAACAGCTAGCATTTATAGAACACTTTAAGATTTGCAAGATGCTTTAAAAATAACATGTTGTTAAATTCTCATCCTGGGGAGTTGATGCTATTATTCCCATTTTACAGATGAGGAAGCTGAGGCAGAAAGAGGTAAAATGACTTAGCCAGGATCACAACTGGTAAATGTCAGAGACAGAATTTCAACTCAGGTCTTCTTGACTCCTGGTCCACCAGTTTATCTGTTGTGCCATCTAGCTGCCATCAC
>CM053769.1:102255711-102272791 GCA_028658325.1 Potorous gilbertii
GTGATGGCAGCTAGATGGCACAACAGATAAACTGGTGGACCAGGAGTCAAGAAGACCTGAGTTGAAATTCTGTCTCTGACATTTACCAGTTGTGATCCTGGCTAAGTCATTTTACCTCTTTCTGCCTCAGCTTCCTCATCTGTAAAATGGGAATAATAGCATCAACTCCCCAGGATGATGAGCAGCGCTGACATAATTCCTTTAAGATTTACCAAGTATCTTACATATATCATCCCATTTGATTTTGAAACTTGTGAATGCAGAGCTGCAAGTGAGGGAAACAGAGAACCAGAGATATTTGATGGTAAAGCATGTAGGATCTTAGGACAGAATGGTGAGGTCTGGGGACTCTCGATCTTACCAGTAGGATTAGAGTTGGTCATTTTCCTACCTTTCAAATAGTTGAACCAGCCATGCTTGTTGCTCAATTTGGGGAAGTGATAGAAAGATTTTACCCACCACACTTTGGAAGAGAAGCTTAGGTTTGAAGATCTAGGTAAAATGGAGAATCTGAGCCTCCTACAGTAATGATAGGAAGGTATAATGTCAGTATGCTACCCATAGCAGCCACTATGGATATGGATGCCTATTTCCAGGGTAAATTCACAGAAAATAAATAACACTTCCTCAAAGATGAAACCAAGATATTTATTCAGATACCAGAAAGCCAAATCCACCATAGTGACAAAGAAGCTCATACACAACACCGATCCAGGGAGCACTGCCATCTCCAAGCTTTCCCTCCATTATGCCTCCCCACAAACAAGTTCCCTTAGGTAAAATCCCTCTCTCTCTCATTCATGCTAGGTGCTCTGCCTCAACTCTGCCTCTCTCTGTCCCAGCTCTGTCTCACTCTCATTTCTTGTTCCATACTGCCTGCACCACTTATTCAGAAAGCTCCTCCCATCATGAGATCCATGTGACTCAAACTGTGAGTTGGGCCAAAGTTAAAAGGAGGTCACATGGGCATATTAAGGGACAGGGAAGATCTTCAAATCCCCTTAACATTACAGAAGGGGAGTCATTATCCAAGCAGGAGAAAAATGTAGAAAGGATATAATCAGAGACATCGGAAAGGGAGAACTTCGAGGGACACTTGCTTTGTCAGATAGGTTCTGGGATCCCTGGGTCATAGAGAAGGAAACAAAGGAATCCCCTAATGTCAGGAAGCCTGCCTATCCTACATCCTACATGAAGAGTTCTGAGAGGCCAGAAGAGGATCCTCCAGTGTCAGGTAGACCAACCATCCTACAGTCTGGAGGTACAATGGTGTCCTCAGTCAAGATGGAGGTAGGAAGCCATTTGATAGCCTCCAATGCAATCTTAGACGCTTCATGAAAATATTACTTTAAAGAATTCATTTTAATCTATTGGTCTTTTTTGAGGGGAGAAATGCATCTCTTTTTACCCATTACTTTAATATTATCTTGAAATATAAATTGAAACATGAAAGAGAATTCAGTGTTTGAGCCGATTCATAAATGAGGAAACTGAGGCCCAGTGGCTTAAAGTATTTAATCAAACATCATGTATTAAGGATTAAAACTCAAGGCTTCTGATGCCAGATTCTCTGTTTTCCCATTGTGTTCATAGAAACTTGGGTTCATGGGGCATAACGCTCCAAAGACTGCATCCATCAGTGTTGGACAGGGAGTCACAAAGACCTGCCCCTGACATTTATGAATTAATTTAGTCTGGACCAGTCCCATCAAGCCTTAATGGCCTCATCAGTAAAATGGGGTTAGCAATTAGTTAATCAGCAAGCATTCATTTACTATGACATTTACTATATGTTAGGAAATCTGTTAAGCTCTGAGATAAAAAGTCAAATCAGAAAGAGACTCTTACCTCAAGGTATTTACGTCCTAATGTGGAAAACAAAATCAGAATTTAAAATATATGTCTATAAGCCTATAAGTGTATATGACCATGTTTATATATATATGTATATGTATCTAGGTGTGTCTATGCATGAATATATGCACAATACACACAAATTAGGACTGAGTAATTTTGGTAAGGAGGACACCAGAGGCAGACATGAGAAGAGAATACCCAGCATGGGGAACAGGCATTGCAAAGGTGAGGATGTGGGAAATGGAGTGTCATGACCTCAGAAGGCTATTGTAAGACTCAAATGAGATAAAAAAATTCAAGTATATTGAAAATTCTAAGGCACTCATATCATCTGATATTACAATGATTTTTCTTATTGTATTCTCATATTTATGCAGTTTTCTTTATTTCTTTTGGACTGGACCTGTGACATGTCATCTATGTAGGTAGAGCCCAGAAAGGAACTTTCTATCCCAAAGCAGACCTGTATCTGTCCGAGGACTTACAGCCTTGGAGATTTTCCTGGGGGAATTGAGAGTAGAAGGAGGGAGGCAAATGTCACAGAGCTGACTGAAACCAAACTTCACAGACAAAAACAAAAACAAACAAAATATATATATAATATACATACATACATATGTATATATATACATATACATATACATATATATATATATATATATATATATATATATATATATAGTCTGTGAAGTCTAGATTCACTCAAAGGCTGCACTTGAGGACCTAGAGGGCCACATGTGGCCTTGAAGCCACACATTCCCCACCAGTCTAACCACTATAGTTTTACAGAGGAAAAAGTTAAAACACACAGACTAATTGTGGGCTTATGCTCCTATCCCAGGGAAGTCAAATTTGAATATAAATTGTTTGATTCAAAATACAGTGCCTCATCTATTTTTTCATTCTCACCTCATAATCTGTTTCAAAACAGCATTTAGCAATATATACAGTAAGAATTTCATTTCATTCCCATTTGAGATATACACACATACAATGTATACATATATGCATATACATATGTATATAATAGAATTACTAATACCATAGTACAAAGGTTTATATATCCCAGAGGAGAAATTCCCTAATTGTTTCCTTTAAAAAATTTTCTTCTGTATAATTAATTCAATAATTAATAGGACAAATAATCTCTGAACACCAGCTATGCCATGGTATTGGGTATGATAATGGAAATCAAATAGCAAGAACTAACAAGTATATCGGAACTTTTAGAATAAATATTTAGCATGAAATTCTCTGACAAGATGTCATCATACAAATAAAATACCTTCTATGGAGAACTGGGCAAGTTAACATGCTGATCATAATATATGCCAGAATTACAATTTTATAAAATGTCTCAAGTGAAGTTCATCATACTGATACATTATTGGTGGATCTTCAACATTGATTGATCCCTTCAGGGAATCTTCTTGATATTAGGTATGTAAATTTATTAAACAACTCCTGTCTTTTAATCTCAGTACTTGGTATATAACGCTAGGATGTCAGAGACAGAAAGGTCCCATATATACTAATATATTTATTGTATCCACTGTATAATAACTAAAACTTGCAAAGTGATTGGTCATTGATTTAAAAGTAGCTAATAAAATTATTCTATAACAATATAAAGGAATTGTGAAAGTTAATGGTGTAGACATTGAAAGAAATATCCAAATTCACAAGCTTATGGCAAATATAATGCAGCATAATGTAACGTGATATAACGACATAATGACATGACATGATGTGATGTGACGTTACAAGATGTAATGTAACATGACATGACATGACATAATATAGCGTAACATAACATAATATAATATATCATTAGTATAATGTAATGTGATACAACATAATGTAATATAATGCTATGTAATATAATATAATATCAACAGAAACAACTCTAAAAATGTGCTAAAATTTGGAGTAATTATAGCTATTTATTTTCCTTCCTCCAACAGTGAAGTGTATCTGCCAGATTAGCCTAGAAGGATGTGAACTACTGGTAGCATTATTCATCATTGGTGGAGGCAGGGACAGAGGAAAGCAAATTATATGCCATTATTACACACATGCTATGTGTCAGACACTCGACTAAGCACAGCAGACAAAGAGAGGCAAAAGACAGTCCATGTCCTCAAGAAACTTACAATCTAAAGGAAGAGACAACATACAAATGTAAGCAAAGCAAGCTATATACAAGATAAATAAGATGTAATTAAGAGAGACAAGGCACTGGAATGAGAAAGGGTTAGGGGAATCCTTCCTGTAAAGATGAGATTTTGGATGCCAAGGAGGTCAGTCATTGGAATAGAAATAGAAGCACATTCTAATTTCAGACAGTCAGAGAAAACTCCCAGAGCCAAGTGATGGAGAGTCTTATCTGTGGAACCGCCAGGAAGCCAGTGTCACTGGATGAAAGAATAATTATCAGGGAGGAAAGTGTAAGAAGACTGGAAAAGTAGGAGGGGGCAGATTATAAAGGGCTGTGAATGTCAAACAGAGAGCCTTGTATTTGCTCCTGGAGGCAGTAGGGAATCACTGTAGTTCATTGAGTAAGGGGCATTATGTGATTGAACCTGCACTTTAGGAAGATGACTTGAGACACTGAATGAAGGATGAATCAGAGTAGGGAGAGACTTGAGGCAAGCCAGTCCACCAGCACTTATCCAGGCTGACAAGAGCCTGTACTTGAATGGTAACAGTGTTAGAATGGAGAAAAGGGTATATAGGAGAGAAATTACAAAGGTGAAATCAACAGGCCCTAACAAGGGATGAGAGATAGTGAGGAATCCAAAACAACTCCTAGGTTGTGAGCATGAAGTCCTGGGAGGTTGATGGTGGCCTTCACAGTCATAAGGGAGGTAGGAGAGAGGCAGGGTTTTGGGGAAAGGATGATGAATTCTGTTTGGAAGATACTGAGTTTAAGATGTCAATTTGGGCATCTGGTTTGAGATGTCTAAAAGGCAATTTGAGAGGCACTGTAGGTGATCATCAGAGAGGTTGGAGCAGGATAGGTAGATCTGAGAACCATCATCATAGAGATGGTAATTAAATCCACAGGAGCTAATGAGATCAGTAAGTGAAGTACAGTTAAACCTTCCACATCATGGAAGTTAGAGGTACAGCTCCCCTGCGATCTGGAATGCTTTGGCCTTCCCTTCATACCAGGGAAGAAGTCTGAACATTTTTTTAATTTTGTTTATGGAGTGTTTACAGTACTTCATTCTAAAATCTGGGTTAAATATTTGGTCATAGGCACTGTGCCATCTCTTTCACATGTGGCGTTTGCAGCTTCCCCAAATTCCCCTTTGATTTCTTATTTCAGCCCTTTGATGTATTGGAACCATGGTATGGAAAGCTGCAATGTGGAAAGGATGATTGTATCAAGGGAGAAGGGAAAAGGTCCTATGACAGAAGGCTACCTAGGGTTATAATTGTATCAAGCCTTGTGATGGGCAAATGTAAACTTCCTCAGAAATCAGACTGTGAAAAGGAGTGCTGTAGAGTGTGAATTGACCTGGTTCATTCCTACCTATGTGACCTTTGACAGGAAAAAATTGTCCCTGGGTAGCATCTATCAAATTACTAGATGGCTTCTGAGCTCATTTTGATCCTGTGTATTTTCCTCATCTCTCCAGTGACTATTTCATCCAATATATGCTCCTTGAATGAATGAATGAAACAGATAAAATAATGGCAATCCTGATTTTCTTTTCCATAATATTTAAATAACAATGAATGTAAAACAACTTCAAGTAGATTCAGGAATCCAAAGAGGCTGCTCTCATTTTGCATAAGTACAAGGGTCATTTATTATTTAACCACAACATGAGGCAAGTTCCAGATGAAAATCAAGTTCTATTTTTTCTTTATTTTATCACATATCTATCCTTTGCTCTCCCATTTTACTCAGCTCTAGGCATATTTTTCAACCTCTATTTAACCAGCCCATGTGTATTTTAGAAATTGAGCCTAAATATCCCATCATCACAAATCCCTGGGCCTCCTACCTCACAGGGACTGATCATTAGTGAATTCATTTGGTCTTCTGTCAGTTGACAATGGTAGCCTTGTCCATATTTCAATGTATCATAACTTTAATTGATGGTCATTTACACTCACCATAACTCTACTGGGTTTCAGAGCTGGAAAAAATAGAGGAACCTGAAGAGTTGATCCCATTTCAAAGGGATGCAATGGTAGTTTCATTACCACAGAGCAAATAGAGTTCTGCAACACTCACAGTGTCCCACAGGCGCTGGGAAGAGGTGAAGGATGCTGCTTTTGGAGTAGGGAGGATGAGGAGGATGAAAGAAGTGGTTTTAGGATCTAACTATGGAGTCAGCTGCCCTTTCATTCTCAGAAACTAGTTTTGTCAGATCTGATTTACTGACTGAAGACAAACATCTCTAAGAAAAATCTGCCCAGGGGGAAGAGAGAGCAATCCATGATTCTTTATCACTACAGGAGTTTTGGAAATGGAAAATGCCACTCTGTGGCAAGAGGACAGGAATCTGGGGCTCAGAGACCTGTCACCTCTGACAAGGTCCTGCCAGTAAAGTAAAGGAGCTAGGGGCAAAATAGAGCAGCATTTTTGTAGTAGCCTGTAGGGGAAGATTTAGCGTGACAGTTTGAGTCACCTACAAGGAACTCATTAAAGGTCTTGACATTGCACCATGATATAGCACAGCTCCAGCAAAATTTGGAAACCCAGAGGAAGGAGCATTATACAAGTATCTACTCAAAGAAAAAAAATGACTTGTAACTTCATCCTATGGTTGTTGTGTTTTTGTTTTATTTTGGTTTTTATTTGTTTGTCTGCTTGGTTGCTTAATCTCATGCCTTCCCTGCATTCAGATTACTCTTTAGTCATACTTCTGAGGGAAAAAAAACTTATTTAGATTTTATTATATTAACTTAAAAAAGGATAAGTTAGTACTATGATACTAAAATAATGTCCAGTGTTTGCTGCAATGTGGCTAGAATGCTGGAGTATCTGAGTGTGGAAGCCCTGATCAGAATTGCATTTCTCATCCTCTCTCTCTCGGTGACCTCTTGGGTCCCTTTCAGATCTAACTTCACTTCTCTGATCTTTTGTTTACTTAGACATAAAATGGGAAAAAAACAGGGCCTGGAGCACCCACTTCTGTGGTAGGAGCTTTTGGGCTGTTTTGGGGTTTCTGGGGACACTGGCTGTAGAGAAGGGACTGGGTCACTGCTTTCTCAGCTGCTTCTTAATTCAGATGCTAACGTTGTAAATCCATTAATCCATCACTTAAATTTTTTATCCTCAATGTCTTCATGTCTGAAGTGGGAAATATACTAGTATCAACTATCCTTATGATACGACATTGGTATGATAATCAAATGTGATAATGTATATATAGAAATTTTGGGAAAAATTAGGGGTGGGAGGACTAAGTAATGCCATTTGTATTGATAAGTTTGAAGCATTCCTTCTGTGATTCATAGGCCTGGAGAGGTATCAGGGACATAGAAAGTTGGAATGATTTGGCAGGGTCAGAAACTTCAACTGAACTAGAATATCCTGACTCAAAGGCTGACCCACTAACTCTTCCACTGCATTCTTTGCAGAATTTAAAGGCCTATGTGAATGTCAGTTATTTTTACATGACAGCAAACTCTAAAAATTTGAAAAAAAAGACATATTGCATTCATTTTGGGGTGTCCTGTTTTAAGAAGGGCATTAGGGTAGCATTTAGAATCATAAAATGGGAGTCAAGGGCAATTTTATTAGGCATCTAGGCCAATCCATACATAAAGGTATGAGAAATGAGCCCAACAAGCCCCCACTGAGAAACATGCTGAACTTAAACAAAGAAAAATACTTGTTGTGAAATCAGGAAAGCTTTTATTAGTTTTCGCATTCATTCCTCTTGAATGAATGAGTATCTCCCAAGTAAGGCTACAAGAAGGCTATACTTTGTTCAGACCATGTAAGCCCTTTTATACTGTTTCAGGTTTGAATTTCCCGCCGCATCATCTATTGACCAGGTGACTTCATGTTCTCTCATCCGATAGATGTTCCCTCAAACAGCTCATTAAGTGTGCATACCAGTTTCTGACCTTTTCCCTGACCATGCTAGGTCACAACTCTGATTAATGCTATGTTTTAAAGCTGGGAGGAGTTTTAACCCTATGGAAATAAAACTCCTTCCTTTGTTTCCCACAAAGGGAATGACCAGTACTACATATCTGAAAATTGTCTACCTAGCCTCTCCTTGAAGATGTTTAAGGAATGGAAACATCTTTAGCACAGTGGATCTCACCTTTGAATGGCGTTCATTGTGTTTCAGTTTTTTCCTAACATCAAGCCCTAATTTTCTTACTTTATAATTTCCTGCTTCTGTTTTATGGGACCAAACAAACCAAGAATAATCCCCTACAGTACAGTCTTCCAAGTAATGACAGATACCTGTCACATCTGCCCTGAGACTTTTCTTCTACCGCCTAGATTTTTCCACCAGCTACTGGGCTTGGTTTTGACTTCATGATCATCATGCCCATATTCCTGTAATAGGCACTCTCTGGCAGCCCTCACCCATTTTCAGTTTCCTTTTGTGTATTATCTTCCCCAATGGATAGTAAGCTTAATGTGCGTAGGAAGTATCATTCTTTTTCGTGTTTGTATCCCCAGTGATTAGCACAATGACTGATGCCATGTGGGTACTTAATAAATGTTTATGGACCATTGACTTGACAGTGGCCCTCACAGATTATTGAATCATAGTCCATCATGGTTCCCTTCTTTTCTACATTCTCCCACTTATCAATGTCTTCTAAAACTGTGTTAACTACAACTAAATACAACATGCCTGAAGTGACCAAAAACAGAGCACAGAAGGTCCACTACCTATTCCTAAAAGCTATGATGTTTAATTTGATACGCAGTCATATTTGAATCTGTTTGACACATGTGAACTCCGTAAGACCAGGGAGTTAACTCATTTTAGTAACTGGGTATGTGGGGTATTCAGGGAGGCCTAACACCTGTGCTATGAAGACTGCCAAGCCCTAGTCAAGGTTGTTCATTCACCTTTGGTTATCACCCGTGACTTCAAAAAGCTGTAATATGTGCAGCAGCCACACCCTAGTAAAAACATCTCAGGAAATGGATTAAAACAGGTTGAGATTAAGAATTAGCCTCAAATCTTTTGGTGAGTTAGGGGGATGCCTTCTCAAGCATCTGAAGACTTCCCTTGGTGGAATGGATAGATGGGAGTGATAAACTCTAATGGCTTTGAAGGGGCTGAAAAAGGTGCTGTGGAGCACTTAGTGCTCAACAAGACATGGAAGAAGATGAGGTCATCCACCAAATCCTCTTGGCCATCACCAATCATCCTGACTTTTGTCTTTCCACTTGATTTTGATGACTCTGGAAGAGACAGTGAGGTCGATGCCTTTGTGCATCTCTGCCTCTCTTAAATCCAACCCTGAGATTCTCTTTGAAAACAAAAAGGAGCATCTATAGTATCGAACACATTTCTGATGCCCTGAAGGTCCTAAATAAATGCTTTTTGGCCAATTAATTGATTGTTTTGGGAGGCTGACTTATATTGACTTTATAATTCACTAAAATCATGCTAATATGCTAACATAGTCCAGAGAGGGGCAACCAGAATAGAGAGCAGTCTTACATGCTGATAAGGATACATTGAAGAAAGTGGAGATGCTTAGAAGGGCCAAAGGTCTTCAAGAATTTGAAGAAGGGCTCTTTTGTGGAAAAGAGAAGCAATTTATTCTGCTTGGACCCAGAAGGCAGAGCCAGAAGCAACAGGTTGAAACCACAAAGGGGCAAATCTAGGTTTTATGGTTTCTTCCTTTATTTTCCAGAAAAAAAATCAAAGAAGAAAAAGCCAACTTCCCAAGGGAGCTAGATAAAAGAGAATTCAACTGCCTAAAGAGGAAGTCCCTCCTAGATGTTTTTAAGTAGAGGCTGAATGGATTTTTCGTGTTATGGAGGCAACATCTCCTCCCTAAGTTCCTTTAGGTGGCTAATTGCTGCCAAGTATGTATTATTATGAAGGCCAAAGTCTCAGTTTAATTATCATGCTTATGCACAGGTTGAGGTCTTGGTGAAAACCTGAACAATCATGAGGATTCTTACAAGCCTTCTTATAGGTGAAATTATATCAGTTATACAGAAGTAATTCACTTATATGTTGCAATGGTATATATTCCTCTTAGGCCATAAAAATTAAAGATAAAGTAGATACATAATCCCATAATTCCTATAATGTCACAAAAGTTGAACAAACTTAAACGCCTATAATCTCATACATTTTCTAAGAAAGTAAACTTTGTCAAGCAAACTCTAGAGGTAAACTAAGTCAGGTTAGAGATTAAAACTACATTGAGAGGATTTGGGGCAGTTAGAGCACTGGAGCCTGAATCAGGAAGAATCACCTTCCTGAGTTCAAATCTTGCTTCAGACACCTATTAACTGGGTGACCCTGGGAAAGCCATGTAACACTGCTTGCCTCAGTTTCCACATCTGTAAAATAAACAGGAGAATGAAATGGTAAACCACTCCAGTATCTTATTTAAGAAAACCTCAAATGAGATCATGAAAATGACTGAAAAACAAGAGAATCCACAGTATATTTAAAGAGGAAGATGTATAAGTTGCCAAGGAGTAAGGGACACTTAGATACTTCATCTGATTTCTTACCTAAAATATTCTTGAGGTTCTTAAGAAAAAAATTATATCCCATGGGAAAGCTTTTAGTCAAGTGAGGTTAACATAAACCAAAATTTGCAGCAAAAATGACCCAAGTCACGAGTAATAAAAAGACATAAAAAATTCCCCTAACATCAGATATGGATTGGACCAGAGCACTGTGATTCCTACCAGTTCTGAGATTCTGCTACTCTGTATAAAGAACAAAGTTTTTTATAAATTAATGATCATACAATGAAGATGTATAAATACTGAAGTGAACTCTCAACAAGATGAGTTGGTAATAGGTTGGGAGGAGTCTGGTAGGAGGGAGATCTTATATCATAAATATAATATCCTTTATTCAGACTCCAAGAATGGACCTAGACTTGGGTTCTACATCTAGTCCATTCTTCACATCTTTTAAGTGGATCTAGGTAGTTTCCTTAACACAAGACAATGATGTGGGCTAGTTTTGTTCATTTTTTTTGTTATTTTTATTTTTGGCTGGTGTATGTGTTTGATTTATTTTCTTTTCTTTTACCCATTAAAGCCTTTCAGAATCTTGTCCCATGACCTCTTCTCTGCATTCTTCAGTGGTAAATCCTCCATTTCTTCTACTACGCAGAGACACAAGCCTTCTTGTTGGTCTCCCATCTCTTGGATTTGCTCTGCCTGCCAATCAAATCTAGGCTCAGCATATAGGAGGTGGGAAAGCAATGTGTATTCCCTTTCCCTATCTCTCCTCTGCCTCTCTTTCTTTGTCTCCCATTTGTAGAATATTCTGCTTTCCAATCTCCTTGGTTTCCTTCCAGACTAACCTTCAACCTCACTTTCTGCAGGAGGCTTTTCCCTGACCTTTCCCTGTGACATCACCTTCCATCTCTTTGGTTTATTTCTAGTATAGACATGATTATTTAGATGTTGTTACCCTCTTTAGAGGAGAGGTCCCTACTTTAAAGGATTGTATAAATGTGAGCTTTACAAATGTATCGTTATACACTTACAAGCCACAAGTTACCCATCAGTTCTCTTAACTTAGGATCATAGATTTGAAACTGAAAGGGGAATTATTTGACTTGGAGAACCTCAGGAAAGTACCAAGGGGTATAACTACTGTTAGAACCCAGTCATCTTAGTCCTAACCAAGGTGCTGTATTCCAATTACCCCAGACTTCTGACCTGATTTCTGTTATATGGTACAACATGGAATGTTGGATACTCAGAGGAACTGAATTTAAATGCTGGCTTTGCCACTTAATAGCTTCATGACCTTGGGCTAGTACCTAAACCTCCCTGGACTTCAGTTTTCCCATCTTTAAAATGGGGGAGATTGGAATAGAGGTACTGCAAGATCCTGTCCCACAATATATCTGTGAATATTGCGATCTTCTTGTAGCCAAATTGCTGGCTCCTGATGCACATTTGACTCTTGTAAGCCTGGTTTCCTCACCCTGACCAAAGGGTTTGATCTCCCTTGGTTCCTGCAATTACAGTTCTCACTTTTTTTCTATAGGATTTCAGAAAATTAAGACATAAAGAGCTTTGGACTGAGAGGTAGGCATTTTGGGTAATAATCCTGTCTATGCAACATTCTTGTCATAGGAACTTGTATAATTTATTCAATTTATTGGAACCTCAGTTTCCTCATCTGTAAAATGGAGTTCTTTATCTAGAACAAAAGTCAGAGGCCATCTAGTCTGACTCTTTCATTTTGTAGACATGGAAATTGAGTCCTAAAGGGATTAAGTCATTTAGATAAGGCGTTGTCTTCTATACCAAAATGCCTATTATATTTTAATATCTGCTCCATAGGAGGGATCACATACTGCATTAAGCTCTTTATGAAGCTCAAAATAGTTTTAAAAAGCTATACTGTTACTCACTGATATGCAAATCACAGGTCTTTCAATTATTGTATTCAAAATTTTATTTTTAATATATTTTATTTTTTAATTTATGGAATAAAACAAGCATTTCTATAGCAGCTTCATAAAAATAATTGTGCATGAAACTACAAATCTATTATGTACAACTTGCTATTCTATTTAAATATATAAAAATTTAAAGATATAAATATACAAAAAATTATCGTGTACATTTTTTTTCTCTTTTCCCCTTTTTACTTTCCTCCTCCCAACTCTAGTGATGGCTACAATTATATGAACATACATACCTACACACATATACACACATATATACACACATGTATATATATATGTGTGTGTGCATATATGTGTATGCATGTACACATACAGTGATTATATACATATTTCTATTTTTCATTTCTCCAGATGAAGATAATGTTTCTTCATATGTCCCTTGTAGTTAATTTGGGTATTTATAATAGTCAAAATGACTTATGAGCTTAAAGTCATTCTTAAAACAATATTGCTCCTACTGTGCACAACATTCCCTTTCTTGATTTTGCTTATTTCACTCTTTATTATTTCATGCAAGTCTTTCCATGTTTTTCTAAGATCACAGAGCTCATCAATTTTTCTAATATAGTAGTATTCCATCACAATCATATACCCCAACTTGTCCAGTAATTCCTCAGTTGATGGGCATGCCTGAATTTTCCAGCTCTTTCCCATACAGAGCTGCTGGAAACATTTTAGAACATATAGATTCTTTTCCTTTTTCCCTAACCATCTTTGGAAATAGACCCAGCAGTACCCCACTTCAAAACATACCTTATACTAAATTAAGTTATTTAGACATTGACTTGTCCCTTTAACCATTGAACGCTGTATAAAAGTAATACAGATCTGTTGCTGCTGCTGCTGCTGCTGATGATTTAAATTAGTGTGTTCAACTCTTCATGATTCCATTTGGGGTTTTCTTGGCAGTTACTGGAGTGGTTTCCATTTCCTTCTCCAGCTTGTTTTCCAGATGAAGAAACTCAGGCAAACAGGATTAAGTGACTTGCACAGGGTCACACAGCTAATAAGTGTCTGAGGCCAGATTTAAAATAAGGTCTTCCAGACTCCAGATCTGGTTCTCCATCCATTACAGTACCCCTAGCTGCTCAATGGCTACAGAGACCCTGAATTCAAAATTCTTCTGTGCCATGTAGGAGCTGTGTGACTTTGGCCCAATCACTGAACCTCTCTGAGTTTCATTCTCTTTTCTCACATATAAAACAGGGTTAATGATACCTATATCATCAACATCACAAAAGATAATGAGGAAATCAGTTTGTGAAATTGTTGAGCATTACATTGACATGAATTTAGGTTATATTTTTTCTTCTGCTTTTCAACAAAATACCAGATTAGTATATTCGTTTTCTCATTCATTCAACAAGCATTTAGTAAGTACTTACTTCGTACCAATTGCTGTATGAAAGACTCTCTGTTATAGATGCAGTGTACTGAATCCAAAAATATATTGTATAGGCATTAAATCCAGAAACCAAACAGCCCCTATCTTTAAGGAGCTTTCATTTAATTGGTAGCAAAAATATGTACTCAGAGAAGCAAACTGAGGTCATTTTGAAGGGAAGGTAGTGTTGGGTAGTAGAGAGAATTCAGGAGAGGACTTTGGATATGTCCCTTGAAGGAAACCCCAGATTCTAAAGGACAGAAGCAAAGCAGAGATGGTTCCCAGCAAGGAGGAAAGCCTGTGCAAAGCACATGGGACATGGATCACCATGGACGAAGAATAGCCCACATCATTATAATATATAGTGAAGAGATATACACTGGAATATAGAACATAGAAAGGTAGGAAATTCACAGAGTTGTGAAGGTCTGCAAGTGCCAAACAGGATTTGATATTCTATCCTGGAGGAAACAGGGAGACAGTCAGTCTATTGAAGAAGCCTTGGCAGATTTACATTTTAGAAAAAATGTTTGGATACCTTAATAAATGATGGATTTGGAGTGGGGAGAGACTTGTGGCAGGGAGACCAACCAGCAAGCTACAGCAATGCTCCAGATGTGAGGAGATAAGGGTATGAAATGAGAGAAAGGGACATACTTGAAAGGTGCTGTGAAGGTCCAAGAACACAGTTTATCCATAGACTCTGATTGTGAAGAGTTGAGAGTGACATTAAAATTGCCAACCCAGGCAACTGAGAGGGGAGGGAATTAGTGCCCTTCAAAGTAGCAGGAAAGTTTGGAAGAGGGAAGGACTGAGGGCTAAAGATGATAAGTTTTCTTTGGGACATGTTGAGTTTAAACTGCCTACTGGACAACCAGTTTGTCCAATTAGTCATGCAAGAATATATAGCCCAGCAGAGAGCCTAGATGTGTAGAAAGGAAATGAAAAAAGAAGAGGGAAGGAAAAAAGAAGGAAAAAGGACTGAAGGAAGGAAGGGACAAAAGCAAAAAAGGAGGGAGGAGGAAGGAAGGAAGGAAGGAAGGAAGGATGGAAGGAAAAGAGGGACAAAGGAAGGAAAGAAAACAGGAAGGGAGGGAGAGAAGAAGGAAAGAAAGAAGGGAGGAAGGAAGAAAGGAAGGGAGAGTGGGAGGAGGGAAGGGAGGAAGGAAGGAGAAAAGAAGGAAAGAAAAAAGGAAGGGAAGGGTAAGGAAAGGGAGGGGGAGGGAATAGTCATGTTATATAAGCTGTGGCAAGTAAAAGATATTCCCAGAACAGTTTATACTCTGATATCCATACTATATAGACAAATAATTCAGAAAGACTTGTTACTTCACATTAAAAGAACACTGCCTCAGTATCAAAAAGACCTAGTTTCGAAATATCTTTCATTTAGGATCTACATAAAGTTGAGAAGTTTACTTGAGCTCTCTTCTCAATTTCCTCTTCTCCAAAGTGAGAGGCTGGAGTAGTTGATTCCTGAGGTTCATTCCGCCTGCAGACTTTTGATGCTATAAATATCCCTTCTTATGAGGGAATATACTATCTGTTTTATTGAATGAGGTTCAACTAGCCTGACACCGCAACATCTCTTTGGCAGACCTTTCAAATAACTGCTTGAGAAGCAACTGGCCCTCAGATCCCTTCATAGAGAAGTCTTCATAGCAGATAGTTAATAATGTCAATGTTTATTTTTCCCCACAAATTTATTAATTTATTTGTTTTTAGTTTTCAACAATCACTTCCATAAGGTTCCAAATGTTTTCCCCCTCCCTCCCTAAGATGGCATACAATCTTATAAGGGCTCTACACATACATTCCTATTAAAACACATTTTCACCATAGTGATGTTGCATGAATTAAAATGAATAGGAAAAAACCATGAGAAAAATAAAAGAAAACATAACAAAAGAGAGAATAGTTTACTTCATTCTGCATTCTGACTTCATAGTTCTTTCTCTGGATATGGATGGCATGTTGCATCATGAGTCCTTTGGAAATGTTTAAGTCTTTTCATTGCCGTGAAAGGCTAAGTCTATCAAAAACAGTCCCCATACACTATGGCTATTACTGTGTATAATATTCTCCTGCCTCTGTTCACTTCACTCAACATCAGTTCATATAAGTCTTTCCAGGTTTTTCTGAAGTCCTCCTGTTCATCATTTCTTATAGCACAGTAGTATTCCGTTATATTCATATACCACAACTTGTTCAGCCATTCCCCAATTGATGGGCATTCCCTCAATTTCCAGATCTTAGCCACTACAAAAAGAACTGCTATGAACTTTTTTGTACATGTAGATCCTTTTCCCATTTTTATGATCTCAATTCTTACTTTTAATAAATTTACAGTACTGTCACCAATATCACTGAAGAATTACAAGTCAGTGGTTCATTTGAAAGTTGACAATGAAATGTCTGACATTAATGAACCTTTAGACTACTTATAGTGAATAGTCCAAATATGTCACAGTACCTGATATAGAAATCTTACTGACATCCCAAGGAGCAATGGAGAAACATCTGGAGACAAATGGCTTCTACTTCAGCCTTCCTCTGGGTACCACGTTCTCCATTGTTCAAATAAAATTATGAGCTGCTTTGGTATAAGGTCTGTGGTGTGAAAGGTATTAACTACTGGCCTGCTAGTGGTTTGGTTTTTTGATTTTTTTTCCAAAACTGGATTTCACAGGATGATGATTCTACTTTCTGAATGGCTGAATCCTGGTTTCTTTCTGCTTGATGGATTTCATTCTCTCATCTGCCTTGTTTTAGCTTTAGTTCAGAAAGATTATTGTGACTTGTTTTCATCACTTCATATTAACTCACTTATGTAAATGTTCAGCCTCCTGGTCTAGCTCCTATAAAATATCTCGTGCCTAATTAGAACCAGACACTTCAATAGCAGCTGATGGTCTGGTACAGACTAATTACAGTTGTTAATGCAAGATAATAACATGGCAGTAATCAAAAGATGAAATCTCTTTCCAGACAGTGGGATTCACTACAGCCTTGCCTATACATCAGAGAAAGGCATGCTTTCATCATTCATCTCTGAGACAAAATTGACATGTCATAAAAATCACATTTCAGAATGTCACTGATGTTTCTTTGCCCAGCTGGCTCTGAGGGGTTTCAGCTTGCAAGTCTCATCTGTTTTGAAAGATTTTTCTATCAGATTCTTGGCTTTGTCCCCAGATTAGATACTAAATG
>CM053769.1:102273291-102299124 GCA_028658325.1 Potorous gilbertii
AAAATTAGTCTAGACTGTTTGGAGGTGGGTAAATAGACATAATTCTCATCTGGTAACCTTTCTCAGATGAGAATGATTAGCTAGTCTATTGTTCCTCTCTTAACAAGAATCAGTCTACTTTGTGGATTGGTGGTCAGTATTCCCAAGATAGCTATTGTAACTCCCTGAAAGTCTCATTTAGATAAACGTGTGTGTGTGTCTATACACACACACACGCGTGTGCACACACACACATATATATGTATGTGGATATGTATACATGTGTATGGACATATCCTACAAAGGCAACATGAATACACTCTAAAGCAACATAACATATAAAGACAGTACTACTGTCTTCTAGCTTTCCCACCACTATCACCAGTTTTATAATTCAAGGAATGACTATATCAGCCTCACCTTATTTCCTTTTAGGATACTACCCTGGTATTCTAGGAACATATATTTGAAAAAAAAGATTCATTTCATCCAATATTTCCATTTTACATAGGAGTTACTTTCCACAGGTCCCAGATTTAGTAAATGGCAGAATCCTTGTCAGAGGAATAGTACAGTAAATAATTTACTTGTATTTCAACAAAGCATTTCATGTAGCTTCTCATTTTTCTTTGGGAGAAGATGAAGAGATATGGTCTAGACTAGCCTAGATGAAATCTAGACTGGATGATGGCATGTTTGATTGAATGTCTTCATTGTACTGGGTAGATACCAAGATCCCTTTCAACTCTCAAATTCTGTTCTTCTTTAATTTGCAGAGAAAGTATAGCTGAGTGAGTAGAAAACCAGTCTGGGAGCCAGGGAGACCTATTTCCAAGGTCTGCCTATGACTCATACTGGCTGTTTTTCCAGAATCAAATTAATTAATCTCTCAATGTTCTCTAAGAATGTAAATCAAAAAGGTGTCAATCTGCCTTGATAAAAAAAATTTGCTGACCAAAGATTTCTCTATATCAATGACATTACGGGTCCAACCCCTAGACTAGCAGGATTCAGAACTAGCTAAATGATGAGATGTAATCTCTTATTATTGTGTCCTTAGCCCAGATAAGAAATTCTAACTGTGTCCCAGGTAACTGTCTTCAACTCAGTTCTGAATCACCTTGTTAAAGGCACAGATGACATACTTATCCAATCTTCACATGACCCAAAGCTGGCAGAGATGGCTTAAACATTGGATGGATTAATCAATATTCAAAATATTTTGATAAGCAAGAATGATAGGGAGAACTAAATTTGATGAAAGTAAGTTGGGAGAGATATTCTATCCTATTTCTAAGCTTCAAAACATCAGCTCATTGGAAGTTTTAGGGGATCAGACCCAATCCTGATCTCAAACTTTGCTGATTAAAAGGTGACTGACTGTAATAAAGAGTTCAATTTCCTTAAGGTTTCTAATGCTTGTTTGAACGTGCAACATTTCCAACTCTTTTTCTCCTCTGGTTTCTGGATCTTTTGGATGAGTGATTCCCCTGATCCAATGGGGAATTGTGTAGTCTAAATCTCTATATCACACTCAGTTTGCATTGGGTTGTGTATTTTTCAGTCTTGGTTGGATTGTTTTATCCAGGAGCATCTCCTACTCTGTTTCCCATTTCTGGATCAAGATTTGAGATTCTGAGTCTGATCATGTCTAGCTGTGTAACCCTGGACAGGCCATTCACCTTTCTGAACCATAAATTCTACGTCTACACAGAGCAGTATTAATGTCTATAGGCGTAGCTTTGTTCTTAGACTTTCTAGCTAAATGATAATGAGTCTCAGTTTTCTGATCCGTAAAATGAGATAAATAGTAATTTTATGAAGAGCTAGAAGGATATTGTGAGGAAAGCATATTTAAATCTAGATCTAAATTGCATTGTTACAATTATAATTTATAAAGGGGCCTTGGACTCTTCACATGGAAGCCCAAAGCACGTCAGGAGTTATTAGTTCTGCCTTTGTCTCTACCATCCCTTGTATCCTTCAGAAGCTTTATGGTACTTCAGGCTTCTTGGAGGTCTGGCCTAGGTTTGGTGGGAGGCATGCCAGGGGTCCAAAAGGCAAAGGAATAGGGGTGCTTGTGTTCACTGTTAGCTTTGAAAGACACAGTGAGAGGTGGTAATGGTGTTTAACATCCAAGCTGCATTTGCTAGTTCAATTCAATGAACATTTAAAGAGCTTCCCTGATGCAGAGCAATGAGCTAGAACTTAAAGTGGTACAGTGACAAAAGGCAATTATCTCTGGCCTCGAGGGGGTTATGTTCTTCTGAAGGGAGGAAGTATAACATGGACATAGAAAACTGAATGAAAATAGTAACAGGAAGCTTTGGTGCACTGCCCTAAGTTTTGCGAATCAGTTTACAATTATCTCATTTAAGCCTCACAACTGCAGGCGGCAGGTGCTGCCATCATACCCACAAGGAAACTGAGACAGAGGTTATGTGATTTGCAGGATCACACAGCTATTAAGTGTCTGAGGTAAGATTTGAACTCATGCCTTCCTGACGCTCTACTACTAGTTGCCTTGAGCATAAATATAAAGAGCAAAGAGAATATTCAATGTAAGATGGAAAGTAATGTCAACATGAGCTAAGAGCTAACAATTTGAGGAGGTGGAATCAGGGTGGGTTAAGTGAAGGAGGTGCCATATGGTCTGACCTCTGGAGGGATCCTGGGATGATGAGAGGTAGAGACAAAGAGGGAACGTAATCCAGACGTGGAGTCTAGTCAGTTCAAAGGCAGAGGGATGGGAGAAAGTGAAGTCTGAGGAAGAGCTAGCCATCTAGCTTGGAAGAGTCATAGGATCCCATATTTAGGCATGAAAGGGATCATAATGGACATCAGATCCAATTCCCTCATTTTACAAATTGGGAACTGAGGTCTTAGAGAAATAAAGTTACCTGTCTAAAGTCAAACAGCTAAAATGTAAGTTGATAACATGCTGTTATATGAGGATGCTGAGGTGAGGGTGGGAGGGAGGGCATTTACAATTAGGCAAACCCCTTATCATTCTGTCTACTCTAGCTCAAATCCACCCCTCAGGCTGCCACTCCACTCTTAACTCATTTAGTCTCTAAATGACTCAATCATGATCACACAGTGTTAAATACAGGATGCAAACTGAAATCTTCTAGAATCAAAGTCAAAAACTCTATCTACTACACCATGTCATCTCTTAGGTGTCCCAGATCTTTCTTCTATGACCTGTTTCTGAGAGAGAGAGTGAGAGAGAGAGAGAGAGAGAGAGAGAGAGAGAGAGAGAGAGAGAAGAAAGGAAGGAAGGAAGGAAGGAAGGAAGGAAGGAAGGAAGGAATCCTATGCCTTTCCCTTTCCCTGAGCGGTGTTTTTGTTTGTTTTATCTCCGGGTATGTTTCGGTGAGTTTTCTTGTGTCATGATCTGTCTTCCTCTAAAGTGAAAGCTCCTTTCTGAAGTGTGATGCTTCAGGAAAATAAAGATGGGCAAATGTGTGAGATCTGGAATAAAAGAAGAGAGGACTTGGAATTAAATCTGAAGACAAGCCTGGTTTCTAAAGACACCTTCTGCTTCCAGAGGTATAACTACCAACACTGACTCCTGAGAAAATAGTGAGAATCTGCCCTGAAAACCACCTTGTCATTCACTTTATGAAAATAATACAATAATCAATTCTCACAAATTCATTTAAGCTGGAGGAGGAATGACTCTCTTGTGGCTTAATGATGGGGATTAGTAAAAATGTTTGCTTAGTTTGGGAAGCTTCTTATTTGAATGACTTCTTGCTAACTCTCTGCTAAACTCAATTGATTCTATACCACTCAAGGAGGGCATTTGTTAAGTATTTACCTCTGCTCAATTTTGATGCCCTGACACAAATCACTAGTGTCCCCACCCGAGTTCTAGCTCTGACTGCTATATATTTTAGTGAGCCTGAGCTGCGGCTTTTCACACAGACTTAACAGAATTGTTAGCTCACTTGACCAAATCATTGTCTCTGGAGACATGACAGGTAAATTCTCACTTTCCCAAATTCTAATCTCTGACTCTTGACAATGCTATAATATCTAACATCTCTATGAGAGAAACTATTTGAACTCAGTTTATATTTAAAACTAAAATTATTTAATGGGAATTGAGTAGAAATAATTTCAATATATAAAGACAGTTCATTCATATAAAATGCATAGTGTATCAATTTAAAAATAACTACTTGGCACAATAGATAGACTTTTATACTTGGAGTCTGGAAGACCTGAGTTTGAATCCTGTCTTCTACACTTAGCAACGGTGTAGCCTTTGCCAAAATGCTTTAAGTCTCCCCTCTGATTTCCTCATTTGTAAAGCAAAATAGTAGCACCTACTTGAGAGATCAAATCATTAAATATAAAAAGCACTTTGCAAAACACATTTTTTAATTTAATTCCTTTTATTTAATTTTTAGGATTTTGATCACTGGATCCAAGAAAATACTGTTTAATTTATGATATTGTGTCATCCACTTTTAAGCGCAGAGGATTAAAGCTTTGAAAATTCTTTCTAACAAGCACATCCCCAGGCAGAAACTCTTGCTAGCTAGAGTCCTTCTACAACCCTATCCATTGTACCCAAATGTTCCATTAAGCTGTAACCTGTCACATATAGGTGAACAATGTTTCCTATTCACCAAGTGGAGACTACCTGTGATGAATGGGCAGCTCAAATCTTTGGCTTCCTCCTGGATTAGAGTAAAAGAGTTGTTCTCACTATTTCCCCAAATTCAGAGAAATGCTTTTGACAAGCGTTGACTGTGGGGGGATTATCTGTGTTTATCATTTCTCAATACAAGACAGAGTTCCTTTTGCTTAGTTCAAACAAACGACTTAGGGATAGAATAATAACTACATCTGTTTTCCTCAGGAAGACAAGCTCCCAGGTGAAGAACCTCAGGCTAATGCACGTTGGCACTTTACCACATTTATTTATTTTGAACATTAGGACATATGTTACTGGAGGGCAGATACTGGGCTCTTTTATTGCCATTTTTGTTGCTCCAACACAGCACAAGGTATGGTACAAAAATAAGCATTTAATAAATGCTTATTTACTGACTGATTGGTTAACTTATAGTCTTAGAAAGACTGTAAACATCCCATTCACATTCAAAGTTATGATTAATATTTGTGAATTTCTTTCCATTTTATTTTTACTCACTATTCTTTCTCATCTTCTCTTTTTACCCTATCCCTGTCACTGTATCTTTTCCCCCACCCCACTGGTACCAGTCCACACACCCATCAAAAACTCCTTCACCTATCTGCTCCCCCGACCCTCCCAAATTCCAAACTACACACCTGTCTAAAAGACCATCCCCAGCTCTGTCCTCCAGTTTTCTCACCTCTCTATACATTCAGAAGACTTCTACACCCATCCAGATATATCCATTGCTTCTCCTTCAAATCAAATGAAAGTAAGATTTCAATATTACCAGTCTTCTATTCTCACCTTCTTCTTTCCACATCTCATTTTTATAATACTATTACTACCTTTTACCTTTCCCTAATATCGTTTTTAGAATCACCTGATCATACACAACTCAGCTTCAATCTTTCTTTCAAACTACCTTACTAATGATTTAAGTTATTAAGTTAAGATTTTAGTGCCTTAAAATTAATTCTTAATGTTTTCCTTGTATTTCTTCTTGATCTTTTATATCAAGTTTTCCTTAGCATTTTGATCTTTTTGTTATACCTAAAAGTATTTCAGGTCATCAAGTGTCCATCTTTTATTTTCATTCAGCACTGAGTAACTTTGTTAGGTAAGCTATTTGTAGACACAGTTTCAGGTCCGTTGCTCTTCAATGTTCCAAGACCTATAGTCTTTTAGAGCAGAAGCTGCTACGGCTTCTGAAATCCTGACTGTGTTTCTGTAGCATTTAAATGATATTTTTCCTGTTGTTTGCAATATTTCCTCCCTAACTAAGGAGTTTTGAAATTTGGCTATGTCATTATTCTAAGTTTTCCTCCTGGAATCTCTTTCAGTAGATTTTTTCCTGTTTTTATCTTGCCCTCTTATTCTAGAACTTTAGGGCAGTTTTACTTAATAATTTCTCATAATACTATATCCAGATTTTTTTGGTCATAACTTTCAGGGAGTTGAACAATTTTTATATTATCTCTCCTCAATCTGTTCTCCTGTTGTTTTTTCTAATGAGATATTTCAGTTTCTTCTATTTTTTTTCTAGTTTTATTATTTCTTGGTTTCTTGTGTCATTTGATTCCTCTTACCCAATTCTTACTGTCAAGCGGTTATTTTGTTCCTTAAGATTTTGCATCTCTTTTTCCAGTTGGTTAACTTTTCTTGAATGGCTTTTATTTTTTTTCTTAGTTTTTCCTCGATCTCTCTTGTTTGATTTTTGGATTCCTTTTTAATTTCTTCCGAGAACTCTTTTTGGATTTGTAAGAATTTAATGTTACTCTTTGGGATTGGAAGGGCTTTTTAAAAAATCCATCTTTCTTTGAAAATGAATCCAGATCTTCTTTTACACCAAAGTAGATATTTACGGTCAGATTCTTTTTTCCTTTGCTTACTCATTTTTTTAATTTTGTTTTGTTTTATTTTATTTTTAGCAGCTCATTATTATAACCAAGTTTTAATCCTGAGTTGTGGGTAATGTGGTCCCAGGTCTTAGGTACTCCTTACTCTTAGTTTCTGAATTCCATCTCTGGGATGAATCTCAGAGACCCCTTCCTTAAACCACAGTTAGGGCTCCCGGCCATGCTGTTTGAAAAATGTTATTGCTCCCTGCCAATGCTACACACAGTGGGTGTGTGCTCACTCCTCCCCACTCTCTTCTGTTCAGCATTGCTCAGCTTGGCTTCCAGAAACAAAATGAGGGAGTGGCTTTCAATCTTCCCCTACTTGGCTGTCTGATGTTTGTTAAATGAAAGTTTGTGAGGTAAGAGTTCCTGAGGTGAAAGTTCCTGAGGGTATGAGTGAGGTGAAAGTTGACATGAAATTTCTTGAGGACTAATCTGTTTTCTGAAAGAGCTGCCCCAGAGCCTGCTTTTTGTTGATTCAGGGAATTTGGCCTGGAGGTGTCTACAGTACTTCACTCAGGAGAAACCTCAGCCCCCTGGAGATCTCATTTTTCTAAGGTCCTCTCAAGTTATATTAGGAGAATTGTCTTACTCTTTTATTTTTGCAGCTCTACATTTATTTTGTAGTGATTTTCTTTCTGTTTGTGGAGGAAATCTGGAGTACCTGGAAATTTATGACCTATTTCACCCAGAATGACCAAATAACATTAGTAGCAGTAGTAGAAGTAGTAGTAGCAGCAGCAGTAATAGAAGTAGTACTTGTGATGGTGGTAGTGGTGATAGTAGTTGTAGCAGCAGCTGTAGCACTAGTACTAATAGTGGTCATGGTAGTAGTAGTAGTTGTAGCAGTAGTAATAGTGGTAGTAGTAGAAGTGGTGGTGCTGGCAATATTGGTAGTAGGAGTATCCTCCAGCAAAGTGTTTATCTAATGTTTATCCATTAACTGGTAATAAATTCAAGGTCCTCAAAGACTTGTTCAGTTGTTTATATAGATAAACAGCTATGTAGCAGGCAACAGCTAACATACTCTCCTACCAGGATAGGTCCATAATTTCTGTAATCTCCCTACTTAATTTGAATTTCTCCTAATAATAACGAACATTTATATAGACTTGTTATGCCAGGGACCACGCTGAGCATTTTATAATTAGCATGTCATATGTGCCCATGTTACAGATAAGGAAACTGAGGCAAATAGAAATGAAGTGACTCATCCAGGGTCACACAGATAGTAAGTATCTGAGGCCAGATTTGAGCTCAAATCTTCCTGACTCAAGGCCTGGCTTTCTATTCATTGAACCATGCAGTAGTCCTCAATACTAAATAGTGGATTTGAAGGTATATTTCAAGCTTGATTGTCCAGGTATATTTCCTAAAACTTCTTGTGAAGGCTTCAATTGCTGGTTTTATCCCTGCGTGGAGAATCTTTCCACCTAGAATGTTACACATGGAGTTAGGAGGACCTGGGTTCAGACCTTGAATCAGACTTTCTAGGGACATGAACTTGCCCAAGTCACTTCCCTGTATGCCTGAGACTCCTGATCTGTAACGTGAGAAAGTTGGACTTGATTTCTTCTTAGGCATTCTCTAGCTCTACCATTTTATAGAGCTCTGGGTTCCTCTCTCTTTTGTGCCAGATTATAGTTCTAGGAATTATTATCATCCTATTTCCCACAATGCTAGTCAACACCAACTGGAAAAGCAAAGAAGATGGAAGATGGAGAAGAGTCACAGAATTTCAACACTAGAAAGCTCTTCTTTCAGGTGACTTTCTAATCCATTGACCAGCAAGATGTGCTCACAGATTTTCATATGGTCAGGGAACTAAGAATGACTTAGTTTGCTGACTAAAACAAGGAACAGACTGGATCTAGCTCTCAGGCCATGATTGCCCAACCTCTGTAAAATCCAGCCAATACTTGAATAGGATTCCTGAAAGGTGATCATCTAGCTTCTTCCAAAAGAGCTCTAATGTCAGGGAACCCACCATCTTTTGAGACCACTTGTCTGCTCTCATCATTAGGAAGTTTTGACCTTACATCAAACCCAAATCAACCTCTTTGGAAACAACTCCTTTCTTTTGGATATGGCTTCTAGGGGTGAGCAGAACAAGCCTCCTCCTAATTCCACATGATGACTCTTCAAACATAGGAAGGCAGCTACCATGTGTTCATCATTCACCTCTTCTCCATACCAAGCATCCTTTGTTCTTTCAGCTCATTTTCATACCAACTCTTAAGGCCCTTTACCATCCTATTTTCCCTCTTCTGGAGAGTGTTGATCTTATCAAAGTCTTCCTAAAAATGTGGCATTTAGAAATAAATAAGATGTTTCAGATGTGCTCTGTCTATAAGAGTAGATAGTGAGGCTATCCCTTCCCTGCCCCCTTTATGAAGCCTTCTTTAATAGAAACTAAGATGTCATTTATTCTCTTACCTGACATAAAATCATATGACCATGTATTTTGAGCCAGAAAGGATTCTCAAGGTCATCCAGTCCAACCCTTTAATTTTGATGGTGAAGAAACTGAGGCCAGGAAATTTAAATGGCTTACATATAGACTCATAGACCTATAGCTAGAAGGAATCTCTGCAGTCATTCACTGAATCCGACTCTCACTTTATAGATGAGGAAATTGATGTATAGAAAGTATTGTAAGATTAGGCCTGGTGATATTGACAGTTTCACTTTAAAACAGACAAGCATTTATGCATGGAAACAACTGCTATAATACTAGGCCTTATGCTCTCTCCTTAAGGGAAGCTGTAAGCTTATAGCACATACTCCTCATGGAAAAATACTGACAGTAACATTTTTGAAGGTTAGCACAGCTGTGTCTCTCAAAACGGATTTTTTCTACCACCAGCTTGTGTTTCTCCCTGATAATAGCTTGTCTATCACCAACTTATTTTCTCCCTGATAATAACCCTCCCAAATAATATTTGCCCTGACCCCAATGTATAAATTAACATTTAGAGAAGCTCCACCCAAAATCAGAATATAAGAACCCTCCTCTTAGGAAGGATACTTTGAATCTTACGGGGCGGGGGGCAGACAGGAATTGTGATAGCTTAAAATGATGCAAATTTCCAAAAGAAAATATTAAAGGGTTAAAGAAAATTGATTCCCAGGAGGGTGTTGAGTAATTTTTTAAAAAGGAGGTGGTAAGAATGTATGTATAGAACCCATATAAGATTACATGCCATCTTAGGAAAGAAGGAAGAGGGAGGGGGAGAAAAATCCAAGATTTATGGAAGTGATTGTAGAAAACTGAATACAAATGAATTAATAATTAAAAAAAGGAGATGGTAGACCAAATAAGTTTGGGAACCTCTGGAAGCATGCACTCCCCTCCTGCAGGAGCATCCTTTTGCACTGGAGCACCCGTTTTTTGCTGAATGGACCTATGTATCCATGCTCCCCAATGCAACGTTGCCTCTATGTGAATTGCCCTCCATGTTAGTGCTTAGTTTTAAGTTGTATATCAGTCCCATATTCCTCTCTCCTTTTGCCCCCCTTCCCCATTCCTTGCAATAAAGCTTTGCATTGAACTAACTCCTATGATTTTACATGTTGTACTTTGCACCTGAACTCTTTCGGGGGTTGTTTTCCCCAACGTCTCTGGCTGATTGTAATGGCAATCAAATTAGTATCTTCGGCTGTTTTTGTTTTACAAAAAGTGTCTCTGATTGAATAGTGTGATTGGGGAGGATCTTTCCCAAGGCAGTTGTTTTGTAGGAGGGTCTCAAGTATCTTTTGTTTTCTCTGTTAAGGCACTAGGTCAGAGGATTATTCCCTCTGACTAAAAAGTGTGTAAGAACTCTGAGGATAAGGTTTTACTTCCGGGCTTACTGACTGGAAGTGTTTGCTTGGTCAGATGGGACGTTATTAAAGAGCACCCCCCCCATCCCTTTGAAAAATTCAAATGTTCCCTCTTTGGTGAAGATGTATGTATCCTAATGGTCTGACATTTTGGAAGCATGTGTGTTGACTTTTGATTTCTCTGTATTTTCTCTGAAGTTCAGGATCCTGACTTTTTCCCCTGAACTAACTGAATGATACATGTATTGGATTAAAGTGACTGTTAAACCCAAAAGATGCCTTTTCTTTTACGAATGCAGATCTAAGAACGTGTGATAGCAAGGCCCCCCCTGTATATGTTGGGGTGCTTACTGTCCATGGACCTTTCTTTAAGCATTAACTGATTACTCAGACAAAGACTTAACCTATTAACAGCCACATCTATAGTGGGGGATCCTGACACTATAAGCCCAGCTGAAGAGGGCCAGATTCACTAGGGGAATCCTGTGTCCTCTGGAGAGACTCCATTATGCCAAGTACAGTATTCTATCCCATTTCATTGCTGATTCATGGAGCCTGCAAATCATTAAAATCCCCTGGTATGCCTTGAGACAACCCCTGCCCTCAATTCAGGTGCAGTTTTTATCCAAGCAATTTAACATCAACCAACAACAGAAACACTCAGGATGAGATTCTGATGATCCTTTATGAGGAATCTGTGAATGGAGAACTAGAAAAGGGCAAAGGAACTAGAATCGGAACATATGGCCACGAATACGTGTAGCTTTAAACAATGCCTCTTCCTAACATCTGTTCTCCAAGCCCACAGATCCTTTTGGACCTGTTTAATTATTTGTTTATTTGTTTGGCCTGAATCTTAATCCTTGGTTTTTGAAAATTGTGTTAACATACATTGTTCATAGCTCTTGGCTTTCCCTGGTAAATTCCCCCTTTTCTGGTCTGCAGCTGGTGAATAATTAGTCTCAAAAGAAACAATCTGATAAAAATGCAGAAGTGACATTTACCCACACATCCTACCTCTCCCTAGGGAGTCTATCATTCCAAACTCCTTATTTGGCATCAGGCTACAATTCTTTTGTCGTTGTTGGAATCTAAAGACCTTGCACAGCCTGGGCACAGTGGGTAGAAAATTCTTCTAGATGGGAGAATTGGACAGTTCTAAAACTCCACATAAGGTAAGCATGATGGAGAATATTGCCAATGACAATCTGGAAACTGAAGACTTCTTGGTCATTTATTTTGTAACATGTCCTGCTATAATGAATAAAAGGAGATTATTTTTACTTCCAAGACTGTTTTAGATGCCTACATTCCATTTCTCTCCAATGGGAGGAAATGTGGTTTCATGGAAAAAGTAATGGATTTGGAGTCAGAAAGCTTGGGTTTGCAGCCCACCCCTGCTGCTTGACGTGCTAATTTAGAGACATATCATTCCCAAATGTTCATGATTTGGGCCTGACCTGTGATGGAGGCTGATTTGATTAGCCACAGTTGGACACAGTTGGACATTGACCCTGACATCATGGTCTCATTTTGGTCCTCTTCCATTACAAAGGACAACAGTGAATGAACCTATAGAAGTCACTCAAGCTCTCTGGACTTAAGATTTTTATACAAGATTAAGAAATTGATCTAAAAGACTTCTAAGGTTCCATCCATATCAAAATCTAAGCTTATTGGCCCTCTCCCCAATCTTGTACCCTGCAGAATAACAATAAAGGACATCCAAAGAGGAAATAAGAACACCAGCATGTATTCCTACTGAAATAAACTAAATCTACACTACTATTACTGTAATATTTTCTTGACACATCCCCTTACTCTGGTCCTCCCTTATCATAAGCCATAATAATGAGTCCCACCCAAATAATCATGATATGGAAATCTTACTGGGACCTTTGCCTAATCAAGGATATTCACTGACTCCCTCATTGTCCATTGGATAACATATTCAGTGTGCTTCCTCATTCCATAGAGACATGGTATAGGAGAATCAGACTTATGTGCAGTCTTAAGAAGTGCCTATATCATACCATTTTGTAGCTTAATATCTGCATGGCCTTAGATAGTCAGATCACTGTGATGAAATGAGCAGATTGGCCAAGATGGTTTCTATGTCCTCTCCTATTCCTACATACGGTAACAAGTATACTCACTCTGAAGTTAGAATACTTGATTTTGAAACTCTGGTTTCACTAATTACTACTGATATGACATTAGTTTAGTCATATCCTCTCTGAGATTCAGTTTCAACATATATATATATATATATATATATATATATATATACATATGTATGTATGTATGTATATAATGATAGCACTGGCATAAGTGAATTCTGGGTTCCATGACATCTCCACACAAATATATGATTCTTCAATTACCTCTCATTTATTAAGCATCACTCTTGTCCATATAATCCATCTACCCTTCCAGGTAAACTAACTACTAATCACTCTGAGTACACAGCCCTGGCTCTAGTGAAAACAGCACTAGCTCTGGACTCAGGACATCTCAGTTCAAATCTTTCTGGTGACATGAACTGCCAGTGTTACCTTGGATGAGTCATTTAACGACCATCAGCCTCAGTTTTGTCACCTGAAACTAAAGGATTTGGATTAGAGTGCTGCTGAGGTCCTTGTAGCCCTAGATCTATGGCCCTGGAATTCTATGTTTTCTGCCTCTTTGCTTTTGGATTCTCTTCATCTTGAAGGTCTTCCCTTTTCTTCTAAACTCTCCAAATGCGGACATGATCTGTTCCTTTCCTGGAAAACTTATGAGTTTCCCTGACAGTGCTGGGTGGGAATTTCTGTTATGGCCAAGCACTTGCTTTCTTCCTACCAAGATAGCCTGCATCTATTTTCCTTCGTTTAATCCCCCAAACCAAAGAAACCTAAAACCAAACTGAATTATCTAAGATTGTTCCTGCTGATGAAGTTCCCTGGAACCTGGAGCTAAACTTGATATGTAAAATTGGATCAAAACATAGAATTTCCCACTCTAATTGTTTTAAAAGGATAACAACCTTTGTTGCTATGCACCTTGGTTGCTAGGATCCCTTTGAAGCACTGGCTTTGTAATTTTCTCATTTAAACTAGACTCCCCTCTCCTGACTTCAAGGTTGATTAAGGGCTAGTGAAACTCAGCTGCTCTGAGTCCAGAAGGTACCTAGGAACTGACCCAAGCACATATCCTCAAGACCTCATAGCATTCTTGTTCTGGAAAGACTATTTGGGGCTGGTGAGATGGGGGCAGAGAATCTGCTGGGAAACAGAGTCACTCTTCATTGTTAATGAATCTTTACAAAGAAGACATCATAGACCTTAAAAGGGTTGGAGGAAGGCCATCATCCTTATCATTTGTAGAGGGTGATCAGGGTGAGGCTATGGAACACTTGAGTCCTTGTTGGAATCCTAGCCAGGAGGGGCTGGAAAAAGATGAAGCTGGCCCTGGGATTATGAAGGCAGGCTCTCTGGAGGCCAGGCTGCATTAAGTTGCCAGATTTGGTCCTCAGAGAGTATATACTGGTTGGGCAATCTCTCTCTCTCTCTCTCTCTCTCTCTGTATATATATATATATATATATATAATGTGTGTGTTTGTAGATAGATGATAGACAGATAGATGGATAGATAGACAGATGGATAGATAGATATAGATAGATGGATAGATGATAGATGGATGTATAGATGTCTATTTCTGTGTCTCCTTCTGTCTCTCTGTCTCTTATTCACTGTCCCTGATTCTCTGTCACTGCCTCTGTCTGTCTCTCTCTGTTTCTCTCTCTGTGTCTCTCTCTGTGTGTCTCTCTGTCTCTCTGACTCTCTATCTCTCTCTGTCACAGTTGTTTTTGGTTTAATTTACGAAGATTTGGCCTAGAAAGGCTTCTGAAAAGCTGTCCCAGAAAAGGGAAGTCTGATTGAATACAGAAACAGCCTGCCTGAGGCGGGGAGACCTCAGGAAACTGTGACTTCCAGTTCTTCTGGATCCATCGATAGAGTCACATTTGCTTAATCTGACCCCTACTGGGTTAGGTAAAAACTTACAGTGTGAATTATGTGAGAAACGATTCCCAGGCTCCTTTGTGTCCTGCCGTTGAATCAAAGGATGATAAGATCTAGCTGTAGCAGGCAACTTGGAGATCATACCGTCACAGAAGTAATAGGATTTTATAGTTGAAAGGCAGCTGAGAGATGGTACCATCCAACTATTCATTTTACAGACTAAGAAAAAAAAACCTGAAGCCTCCAAATCATTGCGTTTGCCCTAGGTCCCAGGAGGAATCATTAAGTGCCAGAGCCAGGATTTGAATTCATTTCCATCCTACAAATAAGTATCTAGAACCTCCTGAACTTTAAACACTCTGCTGGCCACTGAGCATTAAAAGAAAAACCTAGAATCAGGACCTTGACTCACTCTGTTAAAATAGCTGGCATCTGCAGAGAATTGTATGGGGAGCAAACTATTTCCTTCATCCTCTTGTGACTACCACCCCAACCCTGGAAAACATGTGCTAGCTGTTATTAACTCCATTTTGTCCAGAACAGCAGCTTGCTATAAACAAAGCCAGAATATGGAAGATGTAACTCAGTGGAAGGTGGTTGGCTCAAAGATTCTCCTCAGAGAAGAAAATAAAAGAATGGCCAAAGTTGGTTGTGGCAAAAAGAATCATCATGCCAAGAAACCTTGGGTCATTTCATACTCCAGGGTACCTGATAAGGCTAAGATGAAGGACTGGACCTGAAACATTCTTGGCCAAAGGAACTCCCACAAGAGGAATGGCTCTCTACCACATCAGCTCGGCAATGGATAGTCTAATAAAATTATCGAAAGCAGCCATGCCAAACTCAAATAGAAATCCAATCCATGTAGAATGATCCACATATAGACAGTTTTGTAATGTTATCTATATTTTATTGTATTTTAATTTAGTTAAATATTTCCCACTTCAATTTTAAGCTGGTTCAAATGACACATGGGAGTGTTACCAATAGTACATGGCCCATAGACCATGTCTTTGATCCCTCTGTATCTTAGAAAATTGAGATGCGCTCTTGTCATGATGTAGGGAAGTAATTTCTTTGGAGTCATAGAACAAGTATGTGTCAGAGACAAGACTTGAACCTAGTCCTTATTGGCCCCTATGTCACCCTGTCTCAATTCATGACAAGTTTTAATACAAAAGACATTTGTGGTAATAGTTACAGCTTATGAAATAGCTGTTATAGTAGATAAAATAAGACAAATTTTACATGGAACTTGATATGCTCCTCAAAATTGAATCAAAATATATACTGGTGACTTCATAAAAATATAAAGAGCTGACTCCCAATTTGTTAGAGCAAAGGTCAAAATTATAAAAAGCTAGAAGAAATAATAAAAACAGGGAAAATAAGGTATGCAATTAAAAAAAAAACAACTTCCTGACATATTTAAGTGGATTTCTGATGATACCAAACAGAATATATGGAAGAAAGTACATAAAAATTATAGTAATTTATAGAATTACAAGTAGCAAAGATCAACAAATATAAGGACACTAAAAGGAGTTAAAATGGACCATGGTGGGCAAACAATTAAATTAACTGACAAGTGGAAAGGGATGATGGATGTGATGTATTAAGATAGGGGAGATCAGGGCATTTTCATTAGTAGGAGGGAAGAAGCAAGTAAATGGAGATCATAGATTAATGATGTAGAGAGAACGATGAAAGAGACAATGTGTTAGAGAAGATCCAGAGTCACCCTAAAGTTGTCTTTGGCTTGACAAGAAGAGCCACATCATATGCAACAGGGGTAAAGGAGGAAAAGGGACAAAAAGAGGCTGAGATGAAGAGGACAGAATAAAGGGGAGTGCTTAACTAAAGGCCTCCATTTTTAATGAAATGTGGAGCAAGCTTCTTAGCTTACAGGTGGAATAAGTGGGAGCTGTGGGACATTTGAGTAGGAATGAAAACTTTGGGAAAAGCTGCTGTAGGAAGTAGGATTGCGAATTGATTTTGTGGTTTTTCAGTCATTTTCAATCATGTCTGATTCTGCATAACCCCATTTCTTGGCAAAGATACCAGAGTGGTTTGCCATTTCTTTCTCTGACTCATTTTACAGATAAGGAAGCTGAGGCAAACAGGGATAAATGACCTTCTCAGGGTTATCTAC
Source organism: Potorous gilbertii (assembly GCA_028658325.1). Taxonomy (NCBI): domain Eukaryota; kingdom Metazoa; phylum Chordata; class Mammalia; order Diprotodontia; family Potoroidae; genus Potorous; species Potorous gilbertii. The sequence continues at coordinate 102,289,800 of CM053769.1, forward strand.
TCAGTGTCTGAGGCCAGATTTGAACTCAGGTAGATGAGTCTTCCTGACTCCAGGCCAGTTCCTCTATCCACTGTACCAACTCCCTGCCTGTGTATTGATTAGGGAAAGGTAAAAGAATTGCCTTTCCCTAATGGAGTCCCAATTAAGATCAGGTAACTAGCAACATAAATTTGTAGTCATCTCAGGCAGCATGGTTTTGTGTCTTTGTCTTGCTTCATTCAGGACCATGTGAATAAGAGTGAAGGTAGAAGATGGAAAAAAAATAATCTCCGGTTGAGACTTAGGACAATATCACCCATAGGATAAAGGAAAAAAAATGGATTCAAGAAAAGTGAACAGTGTAGAGTTGAACTGGTTCCCTAAGTGTTCAGTATTGGGAAGGGAACAGTGTGTAGCAAATGAAGACATAAGAGCTTGTGAAGAAAAAGACAGGGAGAGTGATTAGTGAGTACAATGAAGATTAGAAAGAAATTAGAGATTGAAAGACAAAAAGAGAGGTGGAATTGCAATGGATTATAATGAACTTAGGCTATATCAGAAGTAATGAACATGATGAAGTAGAAAAGTAGTGGATGATAGGAAGATGAAGGCTATGACCACTTCTATGTGTATCTGAGGTGGAGGAAAGAAATCCTTGTCATGGGAAATGAACAAACTGAAAAACCAAGAGGTTGAATATTTGAAGGGATATCACTGCATATATTGAAGTCTACTAATATGAAGACAGGAGTTGGAGAAGAAAGTCTACGAGCCAGACACTGAATTCATTAAAAATGTAGAAGAGTATCCCAGTGGTTGGTGGATAACAGCTACCAGAATCTTGTTTGGGAAATAAATATGGATTGAATGAATTTCAGACTAGAAAAGGTTAGAGGGAAGACCTGGAAATAGCAATTGGGAGTGGAATATTCCAGCTCTACACCTTAACCATTGAGTTGAAGGCTATGAATGAAAATTAATTTAGTTCTGAAAAGAATAGCCAGGAAAGCTATCTTCGATGATGGAGATAGGTCTTGGTGAATGTAAAGAAGATGGAAGGAGCATGAAGGCAAAATTTTGAGATGAAAGAACTTCTATTATCTATAGAGCAGGTATTTCAGAGAGCATGGTACTATTCATGACTGGTCATGCTGTTCAGTCATTTCAGTCCCATTGAACTCTTTGCAATCCCATTTGGAGTTTTCTTGGCAAAGATACTGGAATGGTTTGTCTTTTCCTTCTCCAGCCCATTTTACTATGGGAAAACCAAAGCAAAGAGGGTTAAGTTACTTGCCTAGGGTCACACAGGTAGTAAGTATCTGAGGTCGGATTTGAACTCAGGTTTGAACTTTCCTGATTCCAGGATTTTTATCCACTGCATCACCTCACTGACTTGTCATACTGTGTGTTTTATGTCCATGTTCTCTTAAAAGTTCCCCAGAGGGGGACCACTAAATGTGCTTCCTTCCTTCTGATATCTTGAGATTTACTGTGGAGCACTAGCTATTCATTGCTTCTAAACATCTCATCATGTGATCAGCCCAAGTTCTTGTCCTACAATTCCTTTTTATCCTGTCAAGGCTGGTAAAATATCAGAATCACAAAGATCAGCCTTTGCTTTTTTAATATCCTTGGGGCCACCAAAAGAACTTTTTAACTTTCTCAAAACAATCCAGGATGTTTTCTTCTCCTATTTCAATTCTGGACTCAATTAATATTCTATCTTACTGCCATCCCATTTATAAATACTGTTGCACAATCTTCATAGAATATCCAAGCTATGATGTGGCCTGATGCAATATCATTCACAAGCAAAATGTCTGAATGACCTTACTATCATCAAGAAATCTCTCCTCCATCTGGGCTCTGGTTGAATTCCCTTTCTCCCTTAAGCAAATACTTTGGATGTACATCTCTCTTTTATAGCTTACAAGCAATCCTGAATGACTATGATGAATAGATGAGATCACTTCTTGTAAAAAAAATTAAGCCATCATTTTACTTTATCTAATGTTTTGTTTCTGTTTTATTCAGTATACAATAAACACAATGGAATCTTGTGTTGTGTAACTCAATTAATTGTGAGATTATGAAGATGCGGTCCATTATTGAACCTGTAGAAACCTGTTCTGTTCTACCTCAACTGATACCTTTATGAAACATGCCCCCAGTTTGTGTATAGATGGATTTCATTAAAATCATTTTAGAAATGGAAGTGAGAGCGTTGATATTCTCTTAGTCATTTTCCTTTGTTAAAAATAAAGTTCAAGGATGTTCTATACCTTTGCTACCTTTCCCTTTTTCAAATACCTCATCAGTTTCTCGATGCCCTCACAATTGAATCACTGTTAGAACCGTATTCTTTAGATACATTTGGTCCAATCCAGCTACTTTCCTCATCTTTGTTTCTTTAAAAGCCATTTTTATGCCTTTGTCAGCACCTCAAAGATTTGATGTATGTTTTATATATTTTCACATAATTACTCTCCTTACTATTTTTAAACAGATTTCAATCTTACCTATCACGATTTTGATGTACATTGGCAGCTGACTCAGAGATTCCTCCCACATCAATAATAAATGTTTTTCTCTCAGTTAAAAACTAGTCAATTGCATTCTTTGTTCTGCTACTTGATGCTCAGCATGTTCAGCACATTCCAGCTCATTTTTATTTCTAATACAGGATGTGGAATAGCGATGTGTTAAACTTCTATATAATCTACAAATTTTGACCTTTCATTTATTTCCCTTGAGTCACAATTTCCCTTTTATTTCTCCACATTTTCATCTTCAGTAATTGCTGATTTTCCCTCATGCTTGAAAGGGACCAAAATACCCTCATAAGGGTGGGGTCAGTGTACAGTGTGTCTAACTGAAGCCCCCAAGTGGCACAAAGAAAACATGGTGTTGTTGTAGTTGTTTCATCTGTGGACCTAATTAAGTTACATAGAATTTCCTTAGTACTTCATCTTTAGTAGATTATTTTGGGCATAAATTTTAATGATTTCCTGAACAATGTTTTTTTTATTACTTAGAATTGAAATTGCACTTCATGATGGTCACAAGTTCCATAAATACTTTTTTTTTGCAATTTCTAGGTAAATTATAAAACATAACACTAGCTCCAAAGAATATCTGTGAGCCATTCTTGTATTTAATTTCAATGTTCTTTCTTCTAGTGGCATTTATATCAAAATCAGTATTGTTCATCACCTCTGAGAATACTTTGTTTGGTAATTGAATGAAAACCTTACACTTAGAGTACCAATAATCAAATTCAAGTGCATTAATGATCTAAAAACTATATGATCCTTAGTACTCTCTGCACATTTTTATGTCATTCTTCAACTTACAATAGAAGTAGAAAAGAACCAAATAATATTTTTTTGTTTCACTGTTTCATGGCTAAGCATGAAAAATATACTGTCATGTGACTAGCCTACAGATGATATTTCATTCTATAATTAGCAATGCTGATACTTTGGGGTTAAGGGAATTTGGTCTCTTACAGAATCTATACTTGAAGGCTTTCAGAATGGTTGAATCTTCCAGAGCTTGTGCTCCATCATCTTTTGGGAACTAAGAGTCAGCTTCATACCTCAATGAATGAAAGATTGGAAAAGGTTTGCACATATTACAACTATCATCTCATAAAACAGAAAGAAGTATTTGAAAATTTAAAAGTATTCAATCAAGAACAACAGGGTAAGATATTGAAGTAAGTGAAGTAATTCTTAAATGGATGAAAATGGAGGAACAAGAGTTGTAAAACTGGAAAAGATCTGCAAATATCTAGGTAACAAACTAAGTCACTACCAAGGAGTTTTAAGGCAAAACACTTAGTTGCTAACATTTTTTTTAAGTCTGGTGTAAGTATGGATGAGGTATAAATATAAACAAGGAAAGGAAAAGCCCCTGTATTGTTCAAGTATGCATAAAGCTCTAACTACTGTGATTTTGTACTTCATACTCAAAGAGGGACATCAACAACACAATGTTGCAGGAAAGGTACAGTGCATTTGACTGTGCTAAGCAGTCCAAGACAAGTTCAGAGGCTCTACAACAGTTTGGGCACAAATAGTCTATTTGAACACTTGGGATGGAGATGTCTCTAGATTTATACATCTCACATTTCCTTTGTGTTAAGAGATGCAGGATTCTTGGTTCAGTAAGAAGGCAGATGAGATTTATACAAATAGATCTATGCTAGTGGCAATACAATTATGGAATTATTGATGGATCTTGTAACAAATTATCTGCTTGAAAAGGAAATATCAAAGGTGTAGAAAAAGTTCAGGTACTAGAGATTCAAAAAAAAAAACTTGTGACTTATAAACTATAAAAAGTGTCACCCTTCAGTAAATCCCCACTTTTCCATTAAGGTAGATTTTTTTGTCAGAATAGTCTATCCTCACTCTGAAGGCATATTCTTTAGGGAATCATAAGACTTCATAATAAAAATTCTACTGCAGACTACATCTCTGCCTTACCAGTACTGATGGAAAAATTTGTAGAAAGAAAATTCCACTGCGCTTTCTGCTTGTTGATTATAAGGCAGTTGTGAGAAGGAGTCTTTTATTCATGATGGGAAAACATCTTACTAGCTTTCTTCTATTAATGTGTCTCCCATTCATGCATAAAAGGTATTTAATACCCTTGAAAGATATAATAACAACAAAAAACTTACATTGGCTAAAGATGTTTTTATTTCTCAAAATATAAAAGAAGATACATACACACACATATATACATATATATATACATACACACATATATACATATACACACACATATATTCACTACCTGTTCACAAGTAGAGAAAGGGAAATAAAGTACAGAGCTAAAGTCAAAGAGAGATTCCCTATGGGTGGGGTGGTCCTCCATATGCTCCAATTGTACAGGGAATTGTGTTGGTTTCATCAAAGTCCTAAAACATTGTAGGGCCTCCTGAAAGAGAACATAATGACTTGAAAGAGTATGTTTTATCTGTCCATGAAGAAAAAAGGAAACTAATTCAACTAAGAACATATGTTGAGGGCCAGGATGGAGTGTGGTTGACAAGTTCAGGATAGACCTTTGGTGAAACTGTTCTTTGAGACTGTGCTCATTATCATCTGGAATGACTCTCCATGCCCCCTGGATGTTACTTTCTCCATGAGATAGACAAAAGAACTACAGAATACAAGGGATATGTAAAATAGATGTCCTCTAGGCTAACAGTCTTTAAGACTATAAGACTGGTCAAATCACTAGGACAGGAGATGAGCAGTATGTCATGTAGACTTGCAGTTTCTGCCTATAAATACCCTGACCCTCAGATCAATAAACAGAGTTGGCCTATCTTCTCCCACTTGCCCATGTGTCTTTCTTCTTCACCACTGTCACCGAGCCACATAGGGATGCAGGCCGTCTGCCACAAATGTCTGTTGTTTAGATGATGGCATTCTCTTGGGTAGAGAATCTGTCCAGCTTATCTATAGAAATATAGACAGTTCAAATGGATGGACACTGAATTGAATCCAGTTTTAAATAAGGAGAGGAAATCTGGCCAAATTAAATTTAGGATCCCAGGACTATCACAGCATCATAGATTTACTATTCAAATGCTAGAGGTCATCTAGTTTAATGAGACCTACCTCTATTTGATAGCACAAGGATTGCCCACGGAGGATCAAAAAGGTGGAATGACTGGCTCATGTTCACATAGATAGTAAATGATATACTTGGCTCTCTCATCACATTTCCTCCCTGACTTCACAATTCTTAGATGTCTTTGGCTCCTACACCATGATCCCACACTAGCTATCTCCCTCCTGTCACTGCTTTTCAGATTTTGTGTGAATGTTCCCTCCCCCCATTAGATTGCAAGGTCTTTGATGGTGGGGACTGTCTTTCATTACCTTATTTGTATCCCAAAATTTAGCAAAGAGCCTGGCACATAGTAGATGTTCCATAATTATTTATAGAGGATTGACATGACTGAAACAGGATTCAAATCTCAATCCTTAATGTCCCTAATTTCATCCCAGAAATAAAGGCCTGTGTTTTTAATACTAATATTCTATCAGTGCTATCCTGTGAATCAAGGAATCCTAAAGTTTCTGAAGAATTCAAACCAAGTTTCATTCAAAAGACAAGAGCAAGGCAAGTGGTATGAGATCCTACCTTCCTATCAAGCTCCAGTAACATCCCTAGAGTAATGGAATTATTTGCATTCTTATCCAAACACTCTCTAGATGTAGGTTCAAGGCTTCACCAAGGTCTGAGAGAAAGAGAGAGAGAGAGAGAGAGAGAGAGAGAGAGAGAGAGAGAGAGAGAGAGAGAGAGACTACATTGTGTCTAAATAAAGGTTCTTGTGCACCCTACAAATGAAACAAAAGATTTTCCAGAATCTAAGACCTTTGTGTGATCTCCAAACTTAAGGACACTTCCCTTTGTATCTATGTGTGTATGCAGAAGACAGTATCATCAACATTGGAGAGCGATTCTATATTGTCCCAATTTTTCTTCCCATGTCATCTGAGTAAATACATCTTAGCTACCTAGGACTCGGTGACTAATTCTCAAGTCTTCACTAAGAAAGAGGGGACTAGTATCCAACAGTACAAACAAAGATCATTAAGGAATCGCCCTCTGCCTCCTCAGGAGGTACTCTGGGATGCTGAAGGAGAGAAATAACCTTTTTATGGAACCTGAGAGTTGCTTATACAAGTGGGAATTAGGATAAAAACTCTCAGAGCTTCCATGGATGGCACTAGCCTACATGAAATTAGACACCAGTTTCTTCTACCGCATAGTATTCATAAAATGTGCCAAGTACTACCTCCTTTAGTAGGAGCCAAAGATGCTGGGGTAGTATAAGATAGAACAGATATGGAAATTGAGATAGAGGTTAAATTACTTTTCTAGGCTCATACAGCTAGCAAGTGTCTGAGGTTGGACTAGAAATCAGGTCTTTCTGACCCCTGACATGGTGTTCACCTACCATGCCACCTAACATTTTACTAGCAAATGATCATTTTAGTTGGATAGTATTTTTATTTTCATTCTGATTTTATAAGTGAGGAAAGTGAGGTGTAGGGTGGTACAGAGAGTTTTTCTTCAAACCTGGGTTCAACTATGTTATCAATGAGGTCTTTTTGAACTCTCAGATTCCGGACCTCTAGAGTAAAGTGACTTACCCAAGGTCATGTTAAGAACAGAAGCAGGGCTTTTATTCACGTCCGCCAGCTCCAAAATTATGGTTTATTCTAGTTAACGTTGACTATTACCATTTAAGACTCTGAAGCACAATAATAAATTATTACAGCTATAATCTGTGTTGTTCTGTTTTTGTTTTAGTCATGTCCAACTCTTTGCGACTCCATTTAGAGTTTTCTTGGCAAAGATACTAGAATGATTTGCCCTTTTTATCTTTGGCTCATTTTTATAGATGAGAGGGGTAATGTATGTGAATGTGTTTATATGTGTGTATATATATGCATACATACTTACACACATATAAACTATATACATACACATATATGTATACACACTATGCATGTATGTGTATATACATATATGCATGTGTATGTGTCATACATATACAGACTTATCCTAATCATGGGATGTTTTCTAGACCATCTAGAAAATTATTTCTATTGAACTTAAGATAAGAAGGCATGCTGAGAAAGTGCCTCTAGCTCACTTCCATCGAAAAGAAAAATCTAAAAAAACTAATTGGAAGTAAATGGCCTGAAAAAATATAAGATCTGGGAGAATAGTAATGGTGCAGGATCAGAGAGAATAGTATAAGATGAGAGAGAATAATGTTTATTTAAAAGATAAGCATGATTATACACCAAATAAAAGGAAAAATCGAATCTATGAATTGCTTCTTTAGCTTAACCCTGTATACATTTCTTGAATATGCCCCTAAAGTCAGTTTAATTGGATGTGATTTGATGCAATAAAATTTATCATCTATTCATTAAGTTCCTATTGTGTCCAACACGCCGAGCTCATTGCTGTGGTGCTGGGGGAGATGCTGTTGCTGACAACACAGTAACAAAAATATCACCAGCAACAGCCGCAGCAACAAAAATAACAACCAGAAAAGAGCTGTTCAGTCAACACTACCATAGCAAATCAATTCTTTTTGTAATCAACGAAAAAGAAGCGCAATGAGACTTTCTATTGACTATGTATTTTAATACCTTATGATTAATAAAGATCTGCCCCCCCCATTGTTTCCCATTGCTTGTGAAAGCTTGCTTATTGCCTCCTGATACCGTCTTGGAGTATACTCATAATTCTTGTGTCGATAACATGAAGAATAAAGTGTATTAGTAAGAGACTAGATGTATTAGTAAACAGTTGGTTACTTATATTTTTAATTCCAAGATTTCTTCTAAAACTTTGGTGTCTTTCCTCTTTAAAATACTTAGCAAATCATTCCTACTCCTTAAAGGCTTTCAAACTTGTATCTTCTCCTGCACAGATCTCCTCCCTCTCTCTGTTTCTCTCTGTCTCTATGTCTGTCTCTGTCTCTCAATTATTTCCTATTTTTACTGTATATAAGTTGCATGTACCTATTTGTCTGTTTGTTTACTTCTCCATTAGTTTGTAAACTCCGTGAAGGCAAGGACTGGTTGTTAGCCCTTTTAGTATACTTAGAACATTGCCTGGTAAATAGTAGGTACTTAATAAACAAACAATTTACTGATTAACTGTAATTCCTACCTCTACTCTACAATAAACTGAGACTCAGAGAACTTGTGTGACTTGCTCAAGGAAACTGAATTTATAAGTGTCTGAGACAGAATTTGAAGTCAGGTCATTATGTCTCAAAGTTCACGTCACTATCCCCTAGGTGCCATCCCTGCTTTCCTAAAGATAGAACAAAAGCTCATTGAGTTTCTCTTTAGAACAAATAAAAAATTAAATTTTCCCAAAGATCTTGAAAAGGTAGAATGAACCATAACCAAATTGGAGAAAATGGTGCTTGATATGGATGAACATAAAGACTTCAACTTAGATTGGAAAAGTCAGCTTCGCAAATGCAAGATGAATGAGGAGAAAATAAATAGCAATTTATCTGAAAAGGAGTGTGAGATGTTAGCAGACTACAATTCAATAGCAATCCAGGTGATATGTCTTCTTTCCTATTATTATTAAACTAGTAATCTAGTGAATCTCCTGGGTAGTTTACTTAGAACCAAATAATGCTTTTGATAAACTATCAGGCTATTAAGGGCAGCCTGGTGGTCCTTAGATAGAATTCTGGGTCTGGAGTCAGGAAGACTCATTTTCCTTAGTTCAAATCCAGCCTCAGACACTCACTAGCTGTGTGATCCTGGGCAACTCA
>CM053769.1:102299624-102330157 GCA_028658325.1 Potorous gilbertii
TCATGTCACATTATGTCATACCATGTCATATCATATTATCTATATCATATCATCTTACATTATATTATATTACTACTATGCTGTAATATACATATAATACATAATACACATACAAACACACACATGTCTCAGAGTAATATGCATAGAGGGCACTCTTACTCATGATATTATTAGGAAATAGGTGGGTTTTCATAAGTGAAATACAGTAAACATGGCATATAATAGTCATTTAATTCTTTTTGATTTGTCTTGACTTTATTTGATTCACAGCTATGCAACATAGGCAGGACACTGATATTTTTAAATGGCCTTCTCTTTCTGGGTGAAATTTGAAATTACTCAATAAGTTTCTCAGTTTTCCAAAGATGTTCCAATCTTCTCTCCTCTACTGATCAATTCTGAGATCAACTCATTATTGAAGTACTGTAGGATGTCATCTATATCTATCATCTATATCTATATGGATAGAGAGATATAGATAGATGTAACATGGCATCAAGGTCAACTACCTTGGTAAACTATTGGTAAATTCTGCAATTTGAAAAGGTTACAAGGCAAGATCAAAGTGGAGAGAGTGTTGGTGCATGATTTTGTTTGCAGATGATTGTGCACTCAGTGGAGCCTCTGAAGCAGTGGTAGTTGAGTTTAGTGAACCAGCTGTGAGGAATGATCTGTTTGATTCATCCTAGCAGTGAATTGAACCGTCAGTCAATATGCCACATTCTGCAAGGAACCAGCTTGCAAGAAGGTCTCATTGTACTGAGAAGTGGGGGAGGAGGGTAGTCAGAAACAGATTTGCAATGAATAGGATGTAGTCTATCTCCTCAGCTCTAGCTCTACATCAACTATCTTTCATACATTTCCACCTAATGTATGATAGTTATTTCAGATTTAACATGTCCAGTGACAAAAAATGTTAACTTTCATTTTTTACAGCTTTTTATACTTCTGAACTTCATGAACACCAAAAAAATGAGCACTTTCAAATACACAAACAAAAAGAAGATTGCATGAAACACTGTGAAATGCTATTATGTACTACTTGCTTTTCTTTTAAAGTATTAATAAATTCAAAATATAAATTTCAAAACTGTCCTGCTTTCCTGCAACATGTTTTTTAAGGATCCCTGGGTCCTTTTATTTCTTCCTTCATCTCTCATATACACCCTCCTTGGTGCAGGTCCTCACTGCCTCACTCCTGCAATTTCCAAACGGCCTGCTTGTTGGTCTCACTGCTCCAAGTCAGGCTCTCCTTATCCCAGCCCATCTTCTACTCAATTGGCAAATTAATCTTCCCAAAGTACAGATCTGACCATGCCACCCCATTCAATAAACTTCAGTGGCTCCCTATTATCACTTCAAGGATCAAATATAAAATCCTTTGTTTGGCATTCAAAGTGCTTCACAACCCAATGCCCTCCAACCTTTCTAGTCTTCTTAGACCTTATTCCTTTCTCTGCCTACACACACTTGGATCCGGTGACATTGGTCTACTTGCTATTTCTTACAACAGGCACATCATCTCTAGACTCCAGGTATTGTCAACTCTCCCCATGCCCATAACTCTCTCTCCTCATCTCCACTTATCTCCTGGCTTGCCTGACTGTTTTGAAGTCCCAGCCAAAATCTCATCTTTTATAAGATACCTTTCTTGATCTGTCTCAATGCTCACACTCTCTCTCTATTGATTACCTCCAATTCATCCTGCATATGTCTTCTACGTACATAGTTGGAATGATGTCTTCCCATTAGACTGTGAGATCTTTGAGAGAAGGAACTGTCATTTGTCTTCCTTTGTATCATCATTCTCTAGTATAGTGTCTGGCATACAGTAGATGCCTAATGCATACTAGTCAACTGACTATTTTCTTTTTCTTTGCTTTTGTCTTTGTCTCTGTCTCCCTCCCTCCATTTGTCTCTTTCTTGTTTCTCTCTCTCTCTCTCTCTCTCTCTCTCTCTCTCTCTCTCTCTCTCTCTCTCTCTCTCTGTTTTTGTTTCTGTTTCTCTCCTCTCTTTATACCTAACTGTCCTTTCTGTTCTAATTCCTTTTCTTCCACACAACACATGCACAATTGGAAAAATAAATAAATTCCTAACAAAAATTCATTGTAAGCAAAACAAGTTCCCACATTGGCCATGTCTGAAAAAGCATGTATTATTCTACACTTGAGTCTATTACCTGTCTGTTAGAAGATTCCATATGGTGAGGTTTAGCCAGTGACTCTCAACTCTGCTCCTTGAGAGAACTGGAGGATCACTCTATGACTAGTTTGGGCACAGGCAAAATGGAGGGAGAGACTGCTCAGCTGGTAGACAGAGATTTGTTCCTGGGCAAAAATATACTGCAATGGCCTAAAGAAAACAAATAAAGTAGGGAATGCATAGAAGAGAAATCACCTTCTGCTCTTGGGATTTCTTTTCTTTTGTCAAACAAATGCCTTAGAGAGTCCATCTGCTTGGGCTAGGAGGTTGTTGTGGCTCTGTTGTATCCACTTTTATTTGGGAAATAGAAGGAGGTGTGTTTATCTACTATAAATGCCCTTCCTCTTTTTCATGTTAGAAATAGCCAAGTGTGCTGAACCTAAAAGCAAAGGACCTGAGTTGGAATCCTAGCTTTGCTAATGTGTGACCTTGAACAAGTCACTTACCTGATTAGGTTGGGATCTCCTAGAGAGCAGGGATGGCCTTTTGACTTATTTTGTACCTTAAGGGCTTAATACAGCATCTGGCACACTTGTTAATTTGACTTGATTTGACAGAACTTCTCTGGGCCTCAGTTTCCTCATCAGTAAAATGGGGATATTACTAACAACTAACTGCCTTTGCTGTGAGAATTCAATGAGATTATAATCACAAAGCACTTAGTACAGTACCTGGCACATAGTAAGTCCTATAAAAGTGTTAACTATTATTAGTTTTTATTAAGTGTAGGAAGTGAGAACTCAATTCATTTCTCCTGATTCCAAATACAGTTTCTACCATGTAGTAGTATTATAGTAATAGTTATTGGAATTAGAAATTTCTGTATAGTACAGTTCATTTGTCAATCAATCATTGACTGACTTGTGGCATTGACATCTCTTAGATTATTGTTTAGAATCATTCTTTACATTGCCCTTTTTATTCTGCCCTTCTTGCATTTATGGTTTTTCTCCCCACCCCAGCCCTGCCCTTTCACTGTGTTATAAGGTCTTCAAGGGTCAAGATCCTGTCTTAAACGTCTCTGGAGCCCTTCCCTATACCTTGAAGAGTCATCAAAGGAGTGAAAGAAGACAGGAAGGAAGTAAACATTTATTAATCACTTATTACACACCTGGTACTATACTAAATGCTAGGAACACAAATCCAAGCCAAAAAGACAGCCTATTCCCTCAAGACACTCACATTTCTTGTGTTTTTCAAGAATGCAAGACATACGAATCAAGTTCACAGATCATTTTGCCAGTGCAAGGATCACTTCCTTATCTCAGAAACACAAACAGGGTAAAGCAACTAGGGCTTGGTACCATGATGCTGACATTTGAGTGGTGCCTCGTTTTGGAGAGGTTTGCATTCTTCTCATGGCAGTTTTCCCTGTGATTTAAAGCCTTAAGCTATACTTGGGAGTGGGGTGGATACAAAGAACAAAATGTAATTGCCCTTAAAGAGTTTAGATTCTACTTGGGGGAAATCACACTGAGGGAGTTTTCCTCACTAATCTCGTTTGCTTTTAAAGTACTAAATTATTGAATGGATGAAAGACAGAAAGGATGAAAAGAAAGACAATGAAAAAGAAAGAAAGTGAACAAATGGCAAATTATTTGTTAGGCATGTGCTATTTGATCAAGGATACCCCTCTGATCTGCTGGACTGTGGCACCATCCCAGGATCATGTTCCATCTTGCTCCATACAAAGAGAAAAATGTCCTGGCTCAATGGTAAAGGACTTTTGGTTGATGAAGCCAATCTCAAGCAACATGCATAGGGATATGTACATCCATATACAGGTTTCTTTTCCCTCTAAAAGACATGTGTGACCATAGGATTCTGATCGTTCCCTATTATTGGGGACCGTTGAAGTTCATTGGTGACTAAACAGTTAGAGCTGTTTTCTCTCTATACTTAAAGGGAAAACAATATCTATTCTTGCTCTCTTTCCCTCTGATTTTAATGTGTTATCTAAGACTCTTTTGGATTTCATAATAGGAGAGGCAAGAGAGGACCTCTCTCTCCTTTCCCAGTAGGTACAATGGCAGCTATCCATGCATGCCGGTGACCAAGGCACAGCACTGAGATGGATGTCTCTAACCTTGACAGCTTCCTCATGAATTAGAGATTGAGAGTTCCTGGGGGCTGACTGATAGGAGGAGGAATTCCCTGCAATGATGCCCTTCTCAGAGGGGAATATGATGATTGTCCACATGATGCGATATTTTCTCATTGGCTGACCAGAAGACCTGGACCTTAAATTGCTGGTAAGACAGTGAAGTTTGAGGTGAAAATGAAGTCAGTTTATCAGTTACATAAATCTCTTGGGAGTCTTTACCGCCTGGAAACATCTAATAGAGGTAATCAGTAACTTTTTTCGGTATCTATTTCTATTGAAGTGCTTCTAAAAATCTTTTTCATCCTTAAATATCGTTCCCGTCTCCTGGGAAATGTTATTAGGAGAAAGGCATTACTGCTTTTTGTCAACAATTACTTAAGAGTCTCCTGCATTTTACATGTTACTTTTGTGATAGAGGAAATGAATAACTTTCCTATACCTGTTATTTACCACATTATTTAATGAGTGACCTTTCTAGAAAAGAATCCTATCAAATCATTTTGGGATGACCCTAGTCATGAGCCATTAACTTTGTATTAGCAATCTTCCCCAGAATTCTATGCTGGATTGGTAAGGCCAGGCTTAACGAGTCTGGAAGTTCAAGAAAAAGCCTGATCCCTCCTTTGAGGACCATCTTCCACGATAACTGTATCTTGGGGCTTGTGTTCAATCTGAATGACTGAATTGAATATTGCGTCCAACGCTTTGCGACCCTGTGGACCATACTATCCATGGAATTTTCTTGGCAAAAATACTGAAAATGGTTTGCCATTTCCTTCTCTGGTAGATTAAAGTAAACAAGATGAAGTGATTTGCCCAGGGTAACAGAGTTAGTGATTCTCTGAGTCTGGGTTTGAACTTATGTCTTCCTGACTCCAGGCCCAGTGCTCCATCCATTGACATCTGTCCTCTTGAACTCAGAGATGGAGTCCTTTATGAGAAGCCCTCCTCTTCCTCTGCTCTCATGCTGCAAATGACATTTGGGTACAATTGTTTGCCTATTGTCTCCCCTTTTAGAATTCAAGTTCCTTGGGGGAAGGGACTGTATTTTCCCTCCTTTTTCTTTATATTTCTGATACTTAGTACTGTGCTTGCAGCATAGGAAGATCTTAATAAATGGTTGCTGACTTACTGACTTACTGATACATTGAGTTGACTTTTCCTATTTGACTCTAAGTATCTTGAACGCAGGGACTGATTTATTCTTTGTCTCTGTATCCCCAGGACCCAGCATAATGCCAGAAACATATGAGATATATAAACTAAAGTGTGAAAATGTGTTGATTTGTTGGTTGATATATCCACTTCCTTTCTTCCTTCCTTCCTTCCTTCCTTTCTTTCTTTCTTTTTTTTCTTTCTTCCTCTTTCTTTCTTTCTTTCTTTCAAGTAAGAACCTGTAGGTTCACGCTTGCTAGTTTGGCTACACCAAAAACTGTTGACAAAAGAGGTCCTCAAATCAAAGAGCAGCCAAAACAAAATACAAGCTGTCAATATTATCAGGTATCACATTTTCTGTTGGTTTCCTGAGTGAAGATGGCCAGAAGTTGTAACAATGCCCATATATTTTCAATCAAGTCTCTATAAAACAAGAGAGTCTGGAAGATGATCTTTGATCTTGCATCTAACACTAACCAGGAATTCACCAGCTGTATAGCCTTGTGGAATTCTGAGTTACATTTAAAAATCAATACTAATTCATGATATAGGGCTTTAAGACTAGTAAAGTACTTCAGGGAGTTTCTCAGCAGAAATAGGGACTTTGGTCCCAATGACTTTTAAGGGGAATTTGACTTGTTCTATTTACTCCAGAAAGCAGAAAGAGGAGCATCAAGGGTACAGCATGGAGGAAGGGAGTTGCTGAGAAAGATTTATGTTTGATGAAAGGAAAAGCTATCCAACAATTCCACAAAGTACATCGCAGGAGGTCATAGGATCATAACTCTGGAATTAATAGGGTCTCAAAAGACCAGGTGGTAAAACCTTCTCATTGTATAGATGAGGAAACTGAGGTCCAGAAAAACAATAATAAGTAACATTCATATAGAGCTTCCTGTACCATGTACCTTAAAATTACTATTGCATTTCATCCTAATGCTGCAGAGTAGGTGTTAACTATTATCTCCATCTTACAGATAAGGAAACCGAGGTCTAGGAAGATGAAGTGAATTGCTTAAGGTCCCACAGGGAGCAAGGACAATGATTCAAGCACACATCCTCTGAAAGCAGATCAGTGCCCCTCCTCCTATGTTATACATTCTCATATGGGGCAGTGAGGTGGTGCAGTGGATAGAGCACCAGTGTTGGAGTCAGGAGGGCTTGAGTTCAAATCTCACCTCAGACACTTGACACTCACTAGCTGCGTGACCTTGGACAAGTCACTTAACCCCAATTGCCTCAAGCTGGGTCATCTCCAGTCATCCTGATGAATATCAGGTCTCTGGATTCAGATGACTCTGGAGGAGAAGTGAGGCTGGTGACCTGCGCAATCCTCCCTCCCTCAAAACAAAGTCAAGTGCAAGTCATGTCATTATTTCTCTGAAGGCGTGGTCTTCAGCAGCAAAGGACGAACACACACATACACACACACACACACACACACACACACACACACACACGTTCTCATCTATTGGATTTCCCCCAAGAGACTGGATGGCCATTTGTTGGGGATATTGTAAGGAGAATTCTTGTTCGGGTGGTGTAGGGGATAGAACGCTGGACTTGGAGTTAGGAAGACGTGTGCTCAAACTTTGCCTAAGATACTTACTGTAATGTAATCCATGTGAAAATCACTCACAACTTTGAATCTCAGTTTCCTAATCTGCAAAATGTGAATAATAATAAACCTCTAAAAGTTAAAAGGAGGATTAAATGAGACACTGTAGGAAGAATGCTTTTTAAATCTTACATTATTGGTAATTATTATTTACAGCAGCAGCTGCTGCTGCTACTACATATCAGTCTAGATAGTTTTTCAATAGCCTTTCAATACTGATCTTCTGTGTCTCTGTGCCACATACATACTCAGATAATTCCGGCTTCAAGAGAGCCTATGATATGTCTAAGGAGAGGCTAAGGCAGGGGAAATTCACAGAAGTCATGTATATTGACCAAATCAAATGATTATGGCCAGCAACAAGGCATGTCCAATTCTCTTTTCTTAATAGACCAGTCAATGTGACCAATCCTCTAGAAGTTATGAGACAGATATTCAGTAGGTCCTCTTATTCCTATCCAGATGTGGCAGTTCAGGGATTCAAGGCTCCATCTGCAGCTGCAGAGACCAACCACTCTAATCCATTAGCGTCCTCATTATCTTTGCTTGTTTATGGAAGTTTCTTGAATTTCTCCCCATCTCCCACCAGTGGTAACGTTCCCTCTCTCTCCTTCTGTTGTCCCCAACCTGACACACTGAGTAGATATTAAAACCATTCATTTTCTAAATATGTTACATTGGTGCCTTAACCTTTATAGGTGATAAGTCTGGTTGAAAAATAATTCACTGAATGATTGTGTAGAGATAATATTCTGAAGTTTAAAATAAACTCAGCGGAACTATTCATCTCTACATGCCAATCAGAAAAACAATTCTTCAATACCACGAGGCTCAAACTGAAACACACTTATAAGAAGATGAGTTGTCCTGGATGGCCTCCATCAATTTGATCATTGGGCATAGAGAGAAACTATCTCTAATTCATTTTTCACACTCAAATTTTGATCCTTTTTCAGGTCTTAGATTCTGAACATTGGTAAAAATGGTTTGCTTTTCACAATTCTGACCTCTATGTGGTCAATTATAAAAAATTAACAAACATTTATTAAGCACTTTTGAGTGTCAGATACTAGATGAAGCATTGGGTATACAAGGACAAAAATGAAACAATCTCTACCTTTGAGGAGCTTACATCATACTAGAGGAGGTGTGTGTGTGTGTGTGTGTGTGTGTGTGTGTGTGTGCGCATGCATGTGCCCATCACCAATCTCAGAGATTGTAGATACCTCTACTGTATCTTTAAGAGACTGTGTAAATATGGACCATTATAGCTTGTTATGCTGTAGAGAATCTTGGAGGCAATTAGAGTTTAACTGTCGTGCTGGAGACACTATGTTCTGTAGGAAAAGAAAATGAAAATCAGAGAGTAGAGGATAGACACAATTTCTTTATAGAGATAAGTGGTTTTACTTTTTTTTTAATTATCAAGAGAATTATCCAAAGACTTTGCCTGTTTTCTTGAGATGTTGAGATAATGGAACAGTAGGATGATGCTTCCAGAATTGAGAAAGGGAATAGTGTTTTAAGAGCAGACCAATAGAGTACACAGAGTTAAGAAAGAGGCTCTTGAATTCAGAGAATACTAAGTACCTTAGTTTTAGTTTATTGCAGAGGGTGTGAAAGGGAAAAGCATGACAAAAAGCTTGAAAATTAGATAGACCATCTTATGAAGGATGTTAACTATTCAAAAGAGGAATTTTGTCTTTTGTCTATTAGACAAAATCTTATTAGACCACTAAGGCTTTTTCATCAGGGAAGTGACATGGTCACATTTGTGTTTTATGACTGTTACTCTGGCACTTATGCAAATGGTAGATTAGATGGGGAGAGAGTGAGATCAGAGAGAACTATTGCAGTTGTCTAGAAAAGAGGTGATGAATTCTTGAATTAGTATGGTAGATGTATGACAGGAGGAAAGGAACTACAATGTTAAGAATGTTTAATTGACAGGAAAAGTGACAACTAATTGTACATGATGGTGAGGTAAAGGGAAGAGTCTTGGATGACTTAAGGGTTATGACTGTGGATTATTTGGATGATAGTGCCTTGAACAGAAAGAGGCAAGTTTGAGAGAGGGTTCTGGTTCAGGGAAAAGATAATTAACTCCTTTTCTCTAACTCAATTTTCCCTATAGCAAAGTAAACTCAGAAACCTCACATTTTCACCAAGAAGCTTCATCCAATTCATTTAATGTGGTTCTTTGGGCTTTGGGCAAAGAGGCTCATTGTACTTCAACAAATATTTCTTACAATGGCTTCATAAATTCAAGGGGTAGGAAAAAGTCACTGCAGTGACTGAAGTATTTATATATTTTTGAAAGCTTGATGTTAAACCAATGAATTTCTTTCTAGGTGAGGGAAAATTAGGGGCAAAATGGACCTCTTGAAAATCAAGAAAAGAAATTCTTGTACTTGATTTAAAAGGGATACAGAGTGTCTTGGCAAAGTTGTAAAAGTGGATCCCATTGGATCAACCAAAAATATTACATTACTATCATAACTTGCATTTATATAGAGCTATACATAGCTTTACATTTTTTCATAATGCTTTTTAAATGCATTTCCTGGAATTGCAAAGCAGTATTTTATTTCCATGTCAGAAATTCACCTCTTCTTCCTCAGGGCATTGGGATCTTTCTCCTACACCAAAACTTGCTTTCTCCATTTGTTGAAATGTTTGTCACTAAAATGTTTTTGACTTACAGGGCTTCATTTGACATATTCCCCAGGGGTATTTGAACAGGGTATTCACTGACAATCTCTGGTATCCAAAGGCAGTGAAGTAGAAAAAAAGACCATTGACCATGCAACTCTTCATGCCCTCCTATAAATGTCAATTTGTGAGTTACCATTCATCCTACTTCTGTAAATAGAACAATATTGGAATTCTTCTCATATTTGTGATCATCTGGGATTACTTTTCAGGAACATGGGATTATACAGTGCGTACAAGAATAACCCATAAACGAGGGGGCAATACATTATCCTATGGAGGAGGGAAGACTAGGAATCACACGCCATCTATCATGTAACCTGTAGAGGACTATGGTGAATGGTGAAAGCATCTGGATCTAATTTTCTTGATGGGCGGAGATCAAGTGTTCAGAGTGAAAAATTTAGCATGATTCATTGTGCCAGAATGATATCAGAAAATGACTGAAACCAAGCTGTGAGGCTTGTTCACTTGTCAAGAGGCTTGGCAGGTGATTTGATAAATTTTTTTTATGGATATCCATGACTATTAGTGTTGAGTCACAGAACAAATTAAACAGATCATTTGGTGAATTGGAAAATAGAGACCCATTCAAGACTCAGACATGTGCCAGAACTTTGGGGGTTTTGGCCATTTTCTATCCACCCAAACTTGCAACTGTATCCATATTTACTTTTCTTTCTTTAGGAAGATTCTACTCCAGCCTTCTGGAGTTCCATGTCCTGAACTTTTCTATTCTCTTTTCCTATGCAAAAACCCATTTTCTCTAGATGCTGGCAGTGATTCATGCTAAAGTGGTTAAGTACTGCTGGGGCTTACTTCACATTCCTGGGTATTTCAATAGCCACTCAACAAATATGTATTAAAAACCATATGTGTATAGAATATGAAATGAAAACAAGTCCAGATAAAACACCATCCCTACCATCTTGGAGCCTATGTTATAGTTGGGTGATAACATATAAATTAAGCTAACAGTAATTTATAACATCCCTTTGGACAATTTTACACACATTCAAATATACAAAGCAAAGCCCTATGTGAGATGTGAAGGGCAAGGCCATTTTCAGGGTGGGAATGGTCAGGGTAAACTTTCTAAAGGAGTTGAGAATTAGTTTGAATTTTTAAAGAAATGGTTAAAAACTCAACATTTGAAGTATGTAAGGGAGGGTATCACAAACATTGGGAACAACGCAGTCAAAGGCAGAGCTAAGATGTGGCATGTGTTCTTTTAGAGGTTAGTGAAATATTCAATTTTACTAGAACATTGGATGTGAGGGAAGTGAATAACTAGAGGGGAAAGGTAGGATGGTGCCAGATTGTGGACAAAGTCAGTCAGTTACAAGACATCTATTAAGTGCCTAATGTATACCAGTCATTGTGCTACATGCTGGGGATTCAAAAAAAAGGCTAAAACAGCCCCTGTCTTCAAGGATCCCACAATTTAATGGGAGAGGAATTAAAAGAAAAGGCTGGACTTGTGCTCTCATTTGTATGGGGAGCCCTGGAAGAGGACCACCTCTACCGACTGATGTTGGCACCTTCTCTGAAACTGAACGTCTTAGATATTGCCTGTACAATGGAGAAGTTAAATGATTTGTCCAGGGTCATGTAACTAGGATGTGTCAGAGGCCAGGCTGGCACCCAGCTCTTCATGACTTCTAGGTTATCTCAGCATATCCAAGATCTACAGTGTATTTTTTCCGTTTTGTCAACTGTAATTTTAAAGGAATTGTTCAATTTTTCTTCTACCTCTCTTACTTGACTTTTACAATCCTTCTTGAGCTCTTCCAAGAAGGTTTTTCTGGGCTTGAGACCAGTTCGTATTCCCTTTGAGGTTTTGGATGTGACCATATTGACAATGTCATCCTCTCCTGAGTCTGTGTTTTCATCTTTCCTGTCACCAAATTACATCTCTATGGTCATTATTTTTCATTATTGCTTTGTGTTCATGTTGTTCACCTTTTTTTCTGGCTTTTAAAATTGACCTCTGCTTCTGGGACACAGGAGTCGCTGTCTGAGGCTTCTTTTGCTGGGGCCTAGGGACCTAGTCATTGGTTTTGTGTGCTGGGGACTCAGGTGCTGGCAGCTAAAGACTAGTAGCTTCTCTGGTACTGACTTGGAGCTAGTGATGGTGGTTGGTGTGTGTGCCCAGTGTTGGCACTTGCCTGCTTCACCACCCTGGGGCTCAGGATTTCCTGCTCGTTTGCTGAGGGGGGCTTGCCACTGGCTTTATGGGATGTAGCCCATCCTGTACTGGTCTCCTTCAGCCACAGCAAGAGGGTCCTTTTCATTAATTCCCCTAGTTTCTTGAACTAAAAGATTGCTGTGCCTCATCTTTCTTCTGGCTCCATTATTTTAGGATTTTCTTTTTCTCGGGCAATATTCTCTGAGTTTTTCAGGGTCAATAAGAGAGGGTGGGAATAATTTACTGCTTCCCCTGCCATCTTGGCTCCCAGCAGTCAAAACAGGTCCACATCAAAGACCTAGAGAGAGAAGTTGGCAGGTAATTCATCTAAGGAAGGAAGATATTAGCAGCTGGGATTGGGGGTTGGGAGGGTGGCATCTTACAGAAGATGGGATTGAACATTAGGCAAAAGAGTTTAATTTTAGGGTGTAATGGGGAAGAACATTGGTAAAGGAAGGATAAACATAGATTTAGTAGTATTTGTTTCAACTTTCCTTTGATCTGTGTAAAAATCATTTAGCTAAAAACCCACCTGGCTCTCCGAGACACAACCATGACATTATTTTCATAGCTCTCCTTTTATTAGGGAAGTTAGAATTCCCAAAGCATTCAGACAGGCATGCTGATGGGAGCTATAAATCAGGAACTGTATAGTTAAGCCAAACAGCTTGCTTCTTCACTCCATCTTCAGAGCAGAGCCTGGGAGGCAAAGATTTATGGTGTCAGGATCAGAAACCTTCTTGGGCTTCATTTATGGGAGAGCCTAGGTCTCATTTTTCACTTCTAGACAGGTAATGGTTGCTTTGTGATGAGGGATGCTTAGCCAGGAAACCTAGAGGCAAATGCTTCCCCAGCATATTACATTTGAATGCTGATCATTGCAGATGTTGGGGGCAGGACCAGAAGTGCTCACCTTCAAGCTTCAAGGACTAGAGGGTGTAGAAGTTGTTAATTCCATTGGAGAGCTGAGAAAGATGTCATAGAAGAAAGATAGGTTAGCTCTTGGCTCCACAGCAATGTTCCTTCAGTTAATCCACTGGGAAGACACAGAATCAGTTTGTCTCATGACCTTGTGGTGACCTGTTTTGCTTTTAGGTTATTTTAGCTATCTTTTCATAGTCCTAGTAAGTGGGGTGAAGAAACATCATCTTCAGAGTCAAAACACTGGGTTCAAATCCTGCCTGTATTCCATTCTATGCTGGCCCCTTTATATCTCTGTGGTTTCTGCTTCTGACTGGAATTCTTTCTCTACCATGTTCCATCAACCTTTCTATTGCAGAAGATCCCTTCACTCCGTGACCTTCTCACAATGGAAGATTCCTCTGCTCTCCAAGCCTCTTCCTCTAGTTATTTTCTTCTGGAACCTCCATTTTAAAGATTATTCTCTCCTTCATGCCTTCTTAGGATTCACTGGCTCCTGATGCTCAGGACTTCTATGTGTACCATATCCCCAGGTAGGAACCTCCTCTATGCCCTTTTCAGCTGATAATGTTGTCTTCCTCCATTAGAATATAAACTCCTTGAGGGTAGAGACTTGCTCTATTTTTGCTTTTATATTTTGTCCGCAGAGCTTAGAACAGTACATGATGAGTAGCAAATGCTTAGGAAGTGCTTCTTGACTTGGTCGGACTTTTCTTGACTGTGAGACTTGAGCAAGTCACATGATCTTTGAGAACCTCCTCAACTCTAAAGTGGTTGGATTATATGACCCCCTAAGGTGTCCTCTAACTTGTGAACCTACAATCATTTCTGTGAAATCGTCTACTTTGTGTCTGTGAATCGGGGGTTGAATTATGGAAATGTACCATTTAGGAAAAAATTGAGTAGGGCCTTGGAGATAGCTAAATCTTGCTCCCAACTCTCCTTCTGACTGTTAATGACCTTTGAAAGATTGTTTTCCTTTCTAATTAATAATGTTAATATTTTATCCTTGAGGAAACCTAGTCTCAGAGAAGTTGAGAGAAATGATTATTAATAATCAACAATTTAGGGAGAGGCGGAGTTCTCCACCTTCTTCTAAAGTCCTCTACCAGGAGCAGAACAGAAATCTGTACACAACAGTTGTAGATATGACCAAGGCCTTTGACACTCTTAGTCATAAGGGCTTCAGGAGAATTATGTCAAAATTTGGTTGCCCAGAGAAGTTCATCAGCATTGTACATCAGTTTCATGATGGCATGTTTGCCTGGTTCTGGATAGTCAACAACAGTCTCATGCCTTCCAAATCACTAAT
Organism: Potorous gilbertii; assembly: GCA_028658325.1. NCBI lineage: Eukaryota > Metazoa > Chordata > Mammalia > Diprotodontia > Potoroidae > Potorous > Potorous gilbertii. Next base: position 102,313,837 of record CM053769.1, read on the forward strand.
GCAGTAAAACAAGGCTGTGTGCTTGCTTCTATGCATTTTAGCATGATGTTTTCAGTCATGTTGACAAATACTTTCAATGAGAATGAACACAGCATCAAGATCAACTAACATACTGATGGTAAGTTCTTCAATTTGGAAAAGCTACAAGCCAAGACCAAAGTGGAGGGAGTGTTGGTACATCATTTTCTGTTTACAGATGATTGTGCACTCAATACAACCTCTAAAACTGAGATGCAACAAAGTATGGATCAATTCTCTGTTGCCTGTGCTAATTTTGGCCTAATAATTAACACCCAGAAAACACAGGTGCTCCATTAGACATCACCACACCATCCATAAGTGAAATCATCAGTTATAACAAATGGAAAAGTTTTGAATATTGTGGATAAGTTCACTTACCTTGGTAGTGTCCTTTCCAGGGATGTACACATTGACAAATGTATTAAAAGGATATAAAGATGACATAGTATATTTTTTCTTATTCGACTCATGAAAAGGATCTCATTTTTTCTTCGTTTTTTGTGACCTTGAAAATGTTGAAAATACTTAAGGAAATACTATTTTTTTCTCCTGTTACTACTGACCAGATACCGACTCTATAAACCTTTTACTGTAGATTCTTATGCTTATGTTTATTTTGTATTATATGTGCATAATACATATATGTATGTGTATATATATGGGGGAGGGGTTGGTGGGTTGGTGGGTTTTTGTCATTCATCTTTGAAGAAGATCAAAATGCCATCACCATGATAAAGTGAAGTTTCAGTGCGTTGGACTGTGGCTGATCAGACCAATAAGAGCTCGGAATGCTCTACCATAGGTTGGGCACAGAGAGTCCATTTGAATATTTGGGGTGGATATTGCAAGTTTGCACATCCTGCGTTTACTTTGTGCTGTCTCAATTCTGTTTTACTCAAAGAGCACAGCATCCTTTCTGTGGGCAGGCCATGTTAAGCACTGCCATACGGGTGCCTCCCATGTTGCCCAGTCAAATCCAAAGTTCTTGAGAGAGTGTGTGTGCGTATGCATTATATGACCCCCTTCTTAGAGCGTAAACTCCTCTAGGACAGGTACTGTTTTATTTTAGTCTTTCTCTCAACATCACTGAGCACCGCTCTTTTGGTATATAGTAAGAACTTATCAAGTTGATTAATTAATAAATATGTTCAATTACCTCATGGTACATCTTAGTAGGAAGTACAATGTGAATAGCTAAAAGATTACTCCAGTGATAGCCTCCATATCACATTTTAAGGTTTAAGAATCACTTTACATGCATTATTTCACTGGATGGTCAAAATAATCCTATGAAATAGGTGCATTCCCCTGCTCATTTACAGAGAAGATAAGGATTGTCCAGAACTTCCATTCATTCTCCAAGCCACCACTGTCTTCATTCCTCAAAACCTCAGAGTTGGGTGCCTTCATTCCCACCCTTTCTCCACTGGAAAATAAGCTTCTTGAAGCCAAGGAGTATCTCTTTCTGCTTTTGTGTCTTTTGCCAGGGCTTAGCACAGTACGTGACACATATTAGGTGATTAATAAATGCTTGTCCACTTGACCTTGCTATTGAAAGACATTAGGTGACTCAAGAGAGATCATATACCTAATCAGGAACAAAAGTAGGATTTTGAATACAGGTCTTCATTCTTCAAGTCTCTTTTTCTATCAGCTACACTATGCTGCCTCCCATACTTCTCATTATAATTTTCTATAAGATTACCAACTTAATACAGAGTCCCTGAATTTATTTTGTGCCCTATGAGCTTAATGACAGCTCTCATTTATCTAGGTGGCAAATTAGACAGAATACTGATTATGCATTCAGTTATGCATTGAACCTGAGTTCAAATCTTCCTTCAGACATGTGTGACCCTGGGTAACTCAGTTACCCTTTATCTGCCTTAGTTTTTTCATCTGGAAGACAATGGAGGAAATGAAGTTAATAATAACACCTTCTTCCTAAGGTTATTTTAAGGATAAGATGAGATAATACTTGCAAAATATGTTGTAGACCTCAAAACTCTATATTAATGCTAGCTCTTATTATCTTTATAGAGCTTTGATGTTTGCATACATTATTTCATTCTAACCTGACACTAATACCATTATAAAAATAGAATATTCATAGTAATACTTATTTTATAGAGAAAGACAATGCCACCTTTTTTTTTTCTCACTGGGAGTTCTCGATACAAATGAAATCTTAAACCTGGATGGGAAAGAGAACTGAAATAGATAGGGAACTAGATAAATAGATAGAAAAATAAATAGATGATACATGATATAAAGATAGGCATGTAGATAGTTAGATAGATAGATACATACATACATACATGCATAGTCTTAAGATATTAGGAGATAATCTATTTTCCAGAACTAAGGCCCAGCAAGCTCACCTTCTGTATTTTCTTACCCTCTGAAAAAATACCATAATTATTGTATTGCTTTGACCAGCACCAGATGTTCTCTGAGCTTGGATAACCATCAGACAAGCACCAGGAAGCATGAGAAAACCTCAGACAAGTTCTAGTCATGAAGAGCTGCCTACTCTAAAGTGGGCCTCCCCCCACACACACTGTACGGCTGGGCCCCACACATGTAGCTGATCTCCCTCCTTGCTTACAAGCTATTTCTTTCTCTCACTTTGAAATTAGACTTCTGTTAAATTCATGAATTTTCCGTTTCTAGAGTACTCTGTTCAACTCTGGCTATCCACAGGTTAGAGGTCCATTCAATTAGGTTGATGAACAATAGATAGATGGACAAACAGACGGGTGGATGGATGGACAAATGGGTCGATAGATGGATGGATGGATGGATGATGGATAGATAGATAAAATCAATCACGAAATGCCCACTATGTTTCAAATACTAGGTCACTGCTGAGAGTACAAATAGCAAGTCAGTTTTAATTAGAAAATCACCAAGGCTCTTTTTTCCCTCTACTCTGAGAATTTTATCATCCTGACAGGGAGTTAAGAGCTCTATCAAACATAATTGTATTGACCAATCACCAGTTTCTCAGCACTTATACCAGAAAAATTCTGAAGTTCACATCAAACTGAATAATTATGAAGGAACCGAATTATGAACTCTAAAGGCATAAAAGAGGTCAGGCAGAAGTCCTTAGGCCACTGGAAATGGAACTCCTTCAGTTAAGCCCGCATTAGCGGGATCAGATGCTACTAGGCACAAATGTGCCTCTCAAAGTTCTATATTTTGAGTCAGAAAGTGCTAAAAAAATACAACGAAAGCACCAGTGTAAAAATCTTGGAAGTTTCCTGCAATGGATGGAGTGCTCAGATAGGAAGAGGCCATGTCCAGGGCTCTCAGGTCCCAAACACTATGCTCTGAGATGCCAGCGAGGACCTGGAAATACACTGACTCAAAGACTTGGGGGGAGAGATAATGTCAGATATGATATTTAAAAACCTATGAAACAGGCCAAGGAGAGATCACTTAAGACTTGTTGAAAGCTTTACTTAAAAACAGGGTGGAAAGCCTGGACCCTACACTTGCAGAAGTAATAAATAAAAGTTGCCCAAATCTACTAGAATTTAAAGGCATGGTTATAGTAAAATCCATCCATCATCTCCAGAAAGGAAAAATTTCAAGTATACTAAAACCCATATTAAGAGAACCTTAATCAAAGAGGAAACACAAAAGCACTTTAAACGCCCAGAAAGAAGTAGTTTAAGTACCAAGGAACTACTGTCACAATCACATAAGATCTAGGCAATTAGGCTATAAATGAAAATAGATCTTGGACTATGATATCCCAATAAGCAAAAATTGTAGGTTTACAACCAAGAATAGGTTACCCTGAAAAGCTGAGCGGTAAAAATTGGTCTTTACTAAAATATTTCCAAAGATTTGTGATGAAAAGAGGAGTACTAAGAAGTATGGTTGAAATACAAGCACATAAAACAGATATACCTAGAAAGATAAATGTATTTGAGAAATGGAAGGGGCTATGTGATATACTGTGACTCTTCTAATGGGGGAAGAAAAACAATAATCCTTTAGAACCTTAATAGCTTTGAAGGATGTTTGAAGGTAATCCAAAGGTTATTCAACAGAATAAAATAAGAAAAGCAAAAACAGAGGACCTAAGTTGCATTTTATTCTAAGAATTTGAAAAGGGAAAAGAGAAACGAGGCAAAAAGAATATACAAATGTGGAAAGGAGAAAGAAGTGGAAATTATTTCTCTAAATTGGGATGCTTTAAATGTATTATTTTTAAATATATTATTATTTGTATATTAAATTAATTATTATTATACTATTAAATATATTAAATGTATAAAATGGGATGCTTTAAAATATTCAAACATGGAATAAGGTGTTGGGAGGAAACATCATAAGAACATCACTTGTCTAAAATAGACAAAGGAAGGTGGAACATACAAAATTTAGGGTACAAAGATATCAACATTTAGGGGAAAATAAGCAAGTCTGGGAGTTGGAGGGTGAGTTAAGAGGGTAAATAGTGGGGAGGAAATAGTCATAAGTAAAAGAAACCTCCTAATCCTTAAAAGTGGAGTAAAAGAGAAAATAAAATAGAAATGAAGATCTTGATTTCATAGAGAATCCTCTTGCTGTATCCTCTGACATGTGCAAGAATTTTTTTTTCCTATTTGATGTTTAAATTCAGCATAAAAAATTTCTAAGGCAATTGTATTTAACTAAACGTCTGATTAACCATCAATTCACAGTGAATTAAGCTATATACGTATATTAATCCCTTGGGACAAGCACTGTGATAAATATTGGGAATGCAAAGAGATAGTAAAATGCATCATTGCCCTCCAAAAGAGGGCATATGAACATAGAATACACATCCCGAGTAGGTGGAAGCCTTCCTCAGAGGACCAAATATATCTGGGGAGCAGTAAATGGAGGTGAGGGGAAAGGGTTGAAAAGTCTCTCACAGAGGGTCGAATTTTAACTGAGTTTTGAGAAATAAGTGCTTTTGTGAAATGAGAGGGGAGGAGGGATAACATTCTAGGCATGGGAGACAGTGCAAAGGAAAATGTGTGTGTGTGTGTGTGTGTGTGTGTGTATGTATGTGTGTGTGTGTGTGTGTGTGTGTATTACAACAGGTCAGTGTGCATGGCTTTACCTTAGAATGTATAAAGGAGTGTAATGTAATGTTTAGGAAGGCAAGAGAGAACACAGAGTCACATTTTGATGAGCTTTATTGCAAAAAGAAGAGTTTGATTCTAAAGAGGATAGAGAGCCACTATCATTTACTGATTGCAGTGGGCACTGATATGGTCAAACCTATGCTTTAGGAAAATCACTTTGACATCTGGGAAATGGATTGAAGTGCAGGGGGACCTCCAGACAAGAAGATTAAGTACAGATGACAAGTAACGAGGGGTTCAGTTAGAGAAGGGGCTGTGTGAATGGAGAGGCAGGTACATAGATGAGAGAAGCAGAGGCGAAAACAAGGTTTGTTAACAGATTAAATAGATGTTGTGAGTGACATTGAGGAGAGGATGACATTGAGGTTATGAATTTGAGTGTCTAGTAGGATGGTAGTGCCCTTGCCAAGAAGAAAAGATGTTGATTTAAGGGGAAAGGTGATGAGTTTTGTTGAGGACATGTGGAATTTAAGAAGTCTACGATACATCTAGGTTAAGATATCCTATAGGCAAGTAGAGATTCAAGACTGGAGACTGTGTGAAAGAGAGAGAGGGAGGGAGAGAGAGAGTGAGAGAGAGACAGAGACAGAGAGACAGAGACAGAGAGAGACAGAGAGAGAGAGAACAACTTGTTATAAAGTAGGAAGTCATTTACACAGAGAGAACACTGGGAACTTTGAAAAAACTTGGTAATAGGCTCTGTTCTGAAAGGGAGGAAAGGTTAATAAATTAATTAAAATAATAACGAATGTGAAGGGCTTAAATCACTAGAGTGCACCTTCTTACTAGCACAATGTTGTTTGCGCACCATGCAAATCTATTAGGTTGACTTTTAAACTCTGCCCGGAAAACAAACAAAGAATAGGGACCCAGTTCTGTAGTGCTATGCCTTAATTATCAAAGATCCAAAGACAAATAAATTTCAATACTCCTGACTCTATTAATTTGCAATTTTTCCTAATTCTTTCTCGAATTACACCTGGACCCTATCTGGGAAGGAATATCTTCTTAAGCAAATAAAGAGTATGAATTAAATTGGATAGCCTTCTATAGACAAAGTGGCCAAAAATTTTAATTCATGGAATCAGGCAAGAATTTCCATAACAGTATAACAAAAAGAACGATTGCACATGAAGCTGCAAAGTTATTATGTACAATATGCTATATTCTTTTTAAATATATACAGTTATTTTTTTCCTTGTCCCTATCCCCCTGGCCCTAGAGATGGCTCCCTTAGACACAAATATGTAAAATATGTGTGTGTGTGTGTGTGTGTGTGTGTGTGTGTGTGGCAGGGGAGTAATCATTCCATATGTACTTCTATTTATAATTTCTTTCTCTGGATGCAGATAGTGTCTTCCCTCATATGTCATATGTGGTTAATTTGGGGATTTATAATAGTCAAGATGACTCATTTCCTCCAAGTTGTTCATAAAACAATATTGCTGTTACTGTATACAGTGTTCTCTAGGTTCTGCTCATTTCACCCTGCACTATTTCAGGAAAGTATATTCACATTTCTCTAAGATCATAAAGCTCATCATTCCTTACAGTACAGTAGCATTCCATCGCAATCAAATGCACTAAATTCTTAAAGAATATGTTTAGATGACTTGAACTGTCTCAGGGGGAAAAATGGGATGGGAAAAAATGGTTCTTGTTCTTTCCCTTTCCTTTATCCTTTTCTCTTATGTAACCCATACTAATCTAGGACATACCATCTTATTTATCGCTGACTCTTTCCTTATTAATTAAATGAGAGTGAACTAGACCAAAGATTATGAAACATTTTGGTCTCATGATCCCTTTCTCCTCTTAAAGGTTGATTGAAAATCCCAAGGAGCTTCTATATCTTGGGTTTATATCCAAAGATATGCTAATAAATATTAACTACCAGATCTCTAGGGGAAACACACTCTTTAAAGTTTAATTACTAATATTTTTTGTCACTTTCTTGAGTCTAAAGTTTAGTGGTAAACAAGTCTTGAATGGCAACATTTGTTGATATCTGAGTTAAAAGCTTACATTGAAAATTTAACAACGGATGCTCACAAAGCAATCTGAGCTACTTCCAGCTCCTATCTCTAGATATTTAGAGAATTTAAAGCTGATTTAAAAATACGTTCAATTGATTTAAAATAGTAATTATAATAAACTCATAAAAATGGCATTTTATGAAACTATTTTCAAAAAAATTCGGGGAAGAGTTATATTGTTTTACACATACTTGCAATTCTCTTTAACATCTGCTTCAATGGAAGACAGATGGATTCTCGTATCTGCTTCTACATTCAGTTTCTTACCATTTCTTGATTTGGTTGAAGAGAATGAATAAAATCTGGCCTCACACAGATATGTAGTTGGAAAAAGGAGAGATACTTTAATAGATTAATTGTATTTTAGTATTATTAGGAAAATAGTTTTGACCTCTACAAGTCCAAGAATTCAAGGATGGCACCATGAAAACTAACCTAGCTTACCTCTGACCCTCCCTCTGTCTATGTTAGCTATGGTTTGATATGGATGGTATGTTCCATATTCTCAGTTTTCATCCACCTCCACCATTCTGCCTCCTGACATCTCTCCCAACCCTGATATTTTCTGTTCAATGTCCCAAGGCATTTTTCTGTTGGTCGTACATCATCCCAAAGGTTCCTTTCATCTCTGACATTTTATAGTCTATGTTCTAAGGATCCAACTAGTCTTAGAAAAGCAAACAGGACATTTTGGCTGGACTATAAAGGGATATGTTAATCGGATGAAATGAGTCTGTACAGATAATCTAGTGTAGATTGTGAAGGCCTTTTAATGCCAAATCACTCATCAAACAATGAACAAGGGCATTTATTAATCTTTTACTACGATGTGCTGTAATTAAAAAAAACAAGAACAGTCCTTTTCAAGGAGTAGTGAGGGAGGGAAACAACATATACAAGAAGCAAACAGACTAGATAGAAAGTAACCTCGGAGAGGAAGGCACTAGCACAAGTGAGCAGGGAAATGGGAACTAGGGAATTCCTGCAATTACTAGCATTTGAACTGAGCCTTGGAAGAAGTCAGAGTAACTAATAACTCATGGCAAGAAAGGACTGCTTTCCAGGCATAGGAACTTCCAGAACAAAGGTACAAAGACAGGATATATAGTGTGGTGTTCGAGGGAAAGCAAGTAAATCCTTGTTGGAGGATCATAGAATGCCCTGAAGGAAATAAATGTCGTAAGGATGGAAAGGTAGGAAGGGACCTGGTTATCTTTGATCCTAGAGGAAATAAGGAGCTATCTGAAGTTGAGTGGGGGAAGGGAGCTAGGTGATATAATAAAACTTTCAGGTACATTAATAAAATCATTTTCATTCTTGGGAAACAGAATGGTTTGAAGTGGGGAGAGATTTAAAGCTGGGACACAATTTAGAAAGCTATTTATTAGTCAATAGATAGTAGATATTTTTAAGTACCTATTATGTTACTGGACTCTGCCATCTAATAGGATATCTAATGAGGAAGATAACACATTAAAGAAAGATGGAAAGGGGTGGAAAATAACACAACAGGAAATAAGGAGATGTCAGAAGAGACATCAGTTCTTCCTCTTATCTAGAATGGAGATATTTATGATTCCATCTTCCAATCAGCGGTTCAGAGGGTACATGGATCTGATGAAGTTGAACAAGTCTGCATCTTGCAAAAAGATGAAATTTTCCAATAATGAATTTACTGGGGGCATGGTGGAGAAGTCAAAGAAATCCAAAATGTGTGTAACTGGATGGGAAAGTTAGGATCTCTGAGCTTTCTAGATAAGAAGCACTGAAATCCTATGGGGGAGGATTTGACCGTGCAAGTGAAAAGGACAGGATACCCCACTGTATACTTAAGAAATCTACTGCTCAAAGAGATTAATAATTTTGCAATTATCACAGAGGAGACCTAGAACTTAATGCAGATCTAATGATTCCCAAGAGAAAAGCTTCCATCCCATCCCATGAATGACTTTCTCTCTCATCAGTTTCCTTCTCAGACTCATCTGCATATGTTCCCACATTTCTGGGTCTATACACTCCCACAATCTAATTGAATAATATTAATCTCAATCATAAAAATCAGGCTAGTTTTACTAACCTGAATGACTCACTTTTTTTCAGGAGGACTAAAAAACCCTATGCAGCACTTAATAACACACATAGTCCATGTATGTACATATATGTATTTATAATCTTTATGTGTTTATTTATACATGTGTGTATATGCATGTGTACACACACATTCTTAGCCCCCAAGGGAAGAAATAAAGGAAGTAGGTGGGTGATACCAAGAGATCAATTATAAATCAATATGATGAAAGAATTCCTAACGCAGGTGATATCTCCAAAGTCAAAATGGCCACCTCTGGAGATAGTGAGTTCCATATTCCTATAGGTTTTCAAGTTAAGACTGGATTACCAAGAAAGAAGAAAATCTTTAACAAATTCAGCTAAGGCAAGGTCCCTGAGTTCCCTTCCCACTTATGATTTCGTGAAATCTAGATTTCATTCTTAAAAAATAAAAAGGTTAGTTTATTAATCTGGTATGAAAAAACAAAGACTCAAGAGGCATCTTCAATCTGAAAGAATTAGATATTCTAAATTGTCAAGGGACTTTGCACAAAGTGTTACAGAAAGTATCAATTGGGAAAATGTTGAGCAAATCTCTTTTTGCTACTGATTTTCCAAATTGCTTTCCCATTGAAATTCAGCTTGCATTATCACAATGTTAAGAAAATGAGACATGGTATGGATGATTTATTATTAGCTGGGGAAATTAAATTGACTGTCAGACTGCATAGGCAGAAAGATTGTGCAAACGAGTCCCCCCAAATGAAATACCAAAAGCAAAAAAAGCTTTGCAAAGAAAAAAGTCTATTTAAAGCTCGTATTTGTCTCAAAATTCAGCTTGCTTACTCATCTGTCACTCCATGGTGCTTGGAAAAGGCAATCAGTAAAAATGTTTAGGAAAGAAAAGGTCTGGTTCTCTGAGAGAGAAAAATAGGCTCCAAAGGGGACCAGTACCTGAAGGACAATTGTTCAATGATGCAGAACAGTTTTATTTAGTTTTTCAAAAAAGATTTTATTGATGCCTTTTGTTTTTATATTAGTCACTTCTGAAATAATCTCTTAACCCTAGCACATGATAAACCTTCCCTCATATCAAAGAAAAACAATACATAAACCAAGATCCAATAAAAGGAGCATCTGACAATGAGATTTCTGGGTCAAAGGTTCCTTACCTTTTAGTCACTGTTCAAGTATAAATCTGAAGTGGTTTGCAGGACAATCGACCAATTAACTTATCCAATAATGCATTAATGACCATTCGCCTGCACTTCTGGTAAAGCTGACTATTGCCATGTTTGCCAGTCTGTTCAGTGTGTTCCTTGGGACTTCATTCTTTTTTGAAAAAATTTTAGTAGGATTCTCTTAAAATTCACTTTTTTAATTATTCCTGTTCATTATCTATATGGAGAATTTAGAATCCTTAATCCCAATCAATTTTTTTTCTTATGAGAACTCCTCCATCCTTTTGACCATTTATCTATTGAGAAATTATTCATTCTGTGTTTAAATTGTTAAAATTCAGACCCTTATAGGGAATATTTGATATCTTTAATCGTGAATTTCCCTTCTTATCTCAACTGCACTGATTAGTTCCAGAGAACATTTTTGCATTTTATTTCATATATATAAATATATATGTTTGTGTTATATGTATATCATATGTATGTTTGTGTATATAAGTATGTGTGTATACATCAACATTTAAAGTATGTATGTTATATGCATGTACATATACATACACATATATGTATGCATATACACACATATACATGTACACATACATATACAATGTTTTAAGTGTTGATGAGTCATACATCTGGACTGCATGAGTGCTGGGCTGGGAGTAAGTAATACCTGACTTTAAATTGTGCCTCAGAGCTCTACTAGCTCTGTGACCCTGGGCAAGTCACTAAATTATTGACCTCAGTTTCCTCATCTGCAAAAAGTAGTGTTATAGAAAAATGCTTTTATTATTACAGAATATTCCTTACATGATCAAAATGAGAAAACATATGTAAAGTGCTCTGCCAACTCTTAAAGATATAGATAGATGATAGAGAGGTAGATGGATAGATAGATAGATGATAAATAGATGATAGATAGACAGATAGACACAGATGATAGATAGATAGAGGTGATTTAGAAAGCTATGTAGAGATGTAGTTATGGATATAGATATAGATTCTATTACTACTATTGTATGCTAGTCATAATGTTTTTCTTGTGGCTGTTGTCATCCTCTATCCCTTGTTTAGTTAAGAATTCTCCTGGTCACATCTATGAAAGATACTTATTTCCATTCTTATTAAGATTGTATAATCATATGGACCTTGCTGTTGTGTATATTGTAAGATACTTTGCTAAATCGGTTCTGCCCAACAGCTTTCTAATTATCTTAGCAATTCTTAATATACTGGGTTATACATATATATACAGGGATATACATATATGTACAGGGATATACATATTCTTAGGTTATACAAACACTGAGGTACTGCATCCATCTGCCCACTCCCAATTCTTGATTATCTAATAATATTTTGAGATAATGTGATTTCATATCTTTTAGCCAGTATTCAATCATTTGATAATTGCTTTATGAAATATGTGAGTTTTGGGAATATTTAAATTCAGTCGTTTTTCCCACACTATTGCCTTGGGATTTGAGATGATTTGATTGATATAACATTAAATCTGTCATTTAAATAGTTTATGCATTTTCATTTTATTGATACAATTCAGCTAAAAATAATGAATATCCCTCCAGTTATTTGTTCTCCATTATTTCTTTAAAGAATGTTTTATAATTGTTTTTATAGATATTTAGTGTGTCTCTTGGTCTATTTACTCAAATATTTAATGTAGTTTAAGATGCCATTTCTTTTTCCTTTTATTTGCTCTTATTTTCAAATTGCTGTACAAATATACAAATATTTTATAAATTAATTTTGTATCTGTCTACCATCATGACTATTATCAATTATCTCAAATATTTCCATTGATGATTCTTTGGACTTTTCTAAAATAATTTTATTTGCTCTTAAAGATAATTAGGTGACCTGTTATTCCAATAGGATGATTTTCTTATTTTTCCATTGCTAATATTTCTAGAATGTAGTGAAATAAAAAGGAGTAATACATGCTTTAGCCCTGTTTTTACTGGAAGTTGATAATATTTTGCCCTTGCACAGAATGTTAGTATTTGCCATTATAACAATACTTTTATTATGAATTTATGAAAATGTTGGTTCAATCCTATGTTTTGGTTGATTTTGTTTTTCAAGATATTAATTGACGTAATTAATTTCTTGACATTTCGTTTTTAGTTCTGAAACTAACAAATGACAAAAAAAAGTATTTCCATAGACATTGTACTAGAAGGGCTCACATAATTTATTTGCATTGCTATTTCACATTTTTTTCCCTTGGTTCTACTTACACAGATTCTTCCTCAGTTGCTACTATTCTTCTCATGTTTCTCTGAAACCATTCCTTCTATCATTTCTCATTGTACAATAATTCATTACATTCAAATGCCATAAATAATCAGTCATTTCCAAATTTATTGACGCTCCCCTAACATCCAATTCTTTACAACTCTAATAACAGCAGTGTGTGTGTTGTGTGTGTGTGTGTGTGTGTGTGTGTGTTCCTTTTTTCTGTGGGATCTTTGAAGTGTAATTCTAGTAGTAGTATTGTTGGGGCAAAGGGCTTTTACAATCTAACGACTTTTGGGGGGAAATTTCAAATTGGCTTCTGGAATTGTTGTTTAAATTGATTATTCGGCTAACAGTGCTTTAATTGGTCTATTTTTCTGCATCACCTTCAATATTTGCCATTTTGTAAGTCTGTCATCGTTGTCAAGTTGATGCATATAACGTAAAACCTCAGAGTTGCTTTAATTTGCATTTCTTTAATAATTAATTGTTGGAGCATGTTTTCATACAGCTCTTGAGAGTTTACATTTTATCCATTGAATACTGGTTGTTCATATTTAACTGTTTGCCAACTGGGAAATGTTTCTTATTCTTCTATATTTGAATCAATTTTTATCAGTTTTAATTCATTTCTGATATATCTTTATCAGTTTCTGATATATATTAGAAATGAAGCTTTCTCCAGAGAACCTTCTCAAAAAATTTTTCCCCTTTATCTTTCTCCCTTCTAAATTTAAATGTATAACTTTTTGTTTGATAAAAAAATAAACAATTTTTTAACAGACATGTTTTTTTGTGGCCCCCTTCATCTCTTTCCTGGTCATAAATTCTTCCCCTATCCAGACACTGAAAATATAAATTCTTCCTTGATCTTCAAATTTATTAATGAGATTAAATTTTATATATCTTAATCATGTATCAATTTGATGCTTCTCTTGCTATATTGGGTCAAGTACTAGTCTATATCTGTTCAACTTTCTTAGCAAATTGTGTCAAAAAATGAATTTTTACCCTTAGCCAAGTATATGACCTCCTTGCATTTATTGATCACTAGGCTACTGCTTTCATTTTTTCCCAATATGCTGTGTATATTATCTATTTCAATTATTGACCTCTATATTTTTTTAACCAATAACATTTTAAAAAGGTTTCTGCTTTCTAGTATAATTTAAATCTGGTACTCTGAGGCCCCTTTCTTTCCTCTGAATTTCCCTTGAAATTCTTGTCCTTTTTTTTCCAGATGAATTTTTTTTCTCCCTAACTATATAAAGTAACCCTTTGGTACTTTTATTGGTATAGCAAGTCAAATCAAGTTAATTAGTATTTCCTAAGCACTTCCTCTATGCCAGGTACTAGGCTGGACAAAGAATACACATCTAAGAACAAAAAAACTATCCTTGAGGAGCGTATATATTAATAGAAGAGGTCAATTCTTAAAACAAAGCTAAAAAACTTGGGAGAATGAGGGAAGGAGGAATAAAAGGGGAGGCATGGTAGGAGAAAAAAATTCAATAAAGACAAGAGAGGACCTTGGAGAGGTAGAACAGAGTGTACACATCTGGTCTGGGCATTTCCTTAACATGGAGATTCTGGAAGGTACTCATGAGTCAGAGGAAGGAGTCACTGAGGCAAAGGATCTTCTAGGATGAGAAGGCAACAAGGATGGAGGGATCTTCTAGGGTGAGAGTGTTACTGAAACAGAATGATAAAAATAAGTCAAATGGAGCCTGGAAAAGAATAAAGAAGATTGATATAGAATAAGTAAAATAATTTCGTTTATATTTCACTTGTATTATTTGACTTGGCAGACCCAAACCAAATTTCTGTATAAATCTTATAGATCATGTGTGACGGTAGATAGACTAGAAAACAATCCCTTATGTTCTATAGATATTTTAGGTGGAATTTCTCTATCTCTTCCTGTTTGATGTTGTTGGTAATATATTGAAATGGAGTTGCTTATATCCCCTTGGTTTCAGGGCAAACAAGCTTGAAACTTGACTCAGTTCCTACATAGCATCAATGTCCCTGTGTTGATATCCAAAAGTAGCATGATAGCTGAGTGAGCCCACTACCTCTCTGCTGACAATGACATCAGTCATTGCTCTTTGGGGCATCAATTTACTCAGACTGTGAAATCTTTCTTGGGCATTGACTTCCTAATTCCTGTGACTCATTTTCTTGACATTTTAAAACTCCCAAGTTTAATATAATCTCTTCTGAGGTGCCACGAACTAAGGCAGCATCAAATTAAGCCAAAAGAGGAGGTAGGTGAAGGACACAATCCTTTTTGAATACCAATCAAAAAAGCTTCCTCATAGAACACATAGGCAGGAGAACAAACACAGTTATAGAATGTGTAAAAATGCTGTACAGTCTCTCCAGAGCCCTCCTGTTACACATCACCACTACTCTCCAAGTAGCAACCATCCCAAGTTCTCCAAAGGGAGAAACACCATGAGTATATGTCAGACCCCTATTGCAATGAAATTCCAATATTTTACTCTCTGACTACAAGGTAAGGAACACAACAGACTCCAAAGAATTGAAAATTAGCGTCACAGTGAGGAAAAGATCCAAGTATGGTGAGTTTGAGCAAAGAAGGCAAACTTCAGAGAACACGATGTCATTAGGGAAATGTATGATTGAAAGAGAACTGCAGCTAATCACAACATTAAGACAAGAAATAAATTTTGGGCTTCTTTGAGTGTCCCACTGGAATTCTTGAAATTTTAAGAGAAATTGAAGAATGTTCTTAGCATGCCAGTGTACTCACTTTAAAAAATGTGAGCTAGGACAAAAGACACATAGTTTAGGGTGGTCATGGATGGATTATTCATATCACTCAAAGTGCAATCCAAATCAATGATATCTCAAATGTGTTTGAGTATTTGCAGAGAAATGACGATTCATTTTCTTTAAAGTAATTATGGCTACAAAATCTATTGTGGAGCATGGTGATTGTAAAGTTTAAGTGCTTTATACTTTGGAGTGTCCAGCTCAGTTCTACAGCTGTTAATGTTCTTATTGTGTTTTCTCCCCTTCTGTCCAATCTGTCACTTAATTTTTAAGAACTTTTGTTACTTTAAAGAGATTCTCCATCCTGTTTTCTGTGTTGGAATTTTTCTACAATTTGTCTCTTTATCCCTTATTTTGGATATCTAATTTCTGATTAAATATCTATCATGATATTTTAATTCTTCTTTTGAACTGCTCCTGACTTTCCTACTCTCATTGTTTGATCTCTGGGAAAAGTACAAAATTAATTGTTTTGTTCCTTTTTCATTAGGCATTTTTGGCTCTCTCCTCTAAGGTATAATACATATCTATTTGTTTATGACCCTTTGTGAATTCTTATTTATATTTCCTTCAGTCTTTACAGGTCTCATAGGTTTCTCTTCTTATGAGGTAGACTTATGCCTAAACATTGTCGCTATTTTTTGGTCCATCAGATTTCTTTTTAGGGGGCTATGTCAAATAGTTAGTAACAGACTTCCCTCCTCATTTTTTTAGCCCTACCCCATTCTCATTGCATTTGCATGCATTTTTTTCTCTATTATAGAAACCTGAGGAAGTGAGGCCTTAGCCTTTTTTATTTGGGAAGTGGATTGGTCTAAGCTGGGTCCATATTCTGTCTGAATTTCAC
>CM053769.1:102330657-102405870 GCA_028658325.1 Potorous gilbertii
TAGTAGAATCCTTAGGCTGGTTTGTTGGCAGCAACAAGGCAGAAGTGGCTGATGAATTAATAATGGATGAATGCATGGAGTGCAGGAGAGGGGTATCCATAGAGACAGGGTTTTGAGAACACCTGAAATGAACTGGGGTTATCAGCTCTGTAAGAACCAGTAACTGGAACCAGACAAGGAAGTCAAGAGCCCAGGTGGCCAAGGACAAAATCCAAGAGAAAATCATTGCATTGCCTACTCTCTACATCTGGAGACATTTAATTCCCAACTGTAGGCTGAGCTCTGAATGATTCAGGCTTGAAGATCAATCTGCCTTCTAGTCCCATAATGGAGAAACAATGACCCAGCTGATTTCATGGCTAAGGCGATTCAACCACTGACTGTTAGAAACCTGGTTCTTTTCACTGAGCTCTTACCTTATTTATTGTTCCTTGGCAGAAAGCCCCTCATCTGACATTCCAAGTCACCGTTACTGGGCCAATGAGGCTATCTAGTTTCTCAAGGCTTACAGGACTCGGATCTTGTCTTTGCTCCCACTCTAACTCCTCCCAGGATTCCTGTCTTTAAACCAAGTGTCTATACTTGAGTGTTTGAGTCCCTGTTTTCAGATCTCCTTGAAACCAACCATCTGCTTATACTTAAATCAGTTTGCTCCCCTGATTCCATAGTCTGTCTGTTTTCTTTTGTGCAAAACCTCATGGATGGACTGTGGCCACTAATCTACTGACAGATCTCTTGTTCTGTGTCCTCAGCCTAAAACATCTTGTTATCGCTTCCACTCCTGCTCACACAGAATGGCACCATTAGAATGGGCCTTACCATACAGAAAATAAAAGGATAGATCTGTGAAAGGTGTTAGAACATAGAGTAAAATATCAAAAACTAGAGGGACCTTAGAACACAGAATGTCCAAACTGGAAGGGGACTGAGAGCAAAGAACATCTGAACTGGGAGAAACCTTGAAACAAAGGATGGTAGAATGGGAAGATACCTCAGAGATCATCTAGCCCAAAGGTATCAAATATACTACCCCAAGTCACTTTGTGATCCAAAATTCCTGAGTGATGTTAGATCCAAATTAAAATGTAATTGGCAAATATTTAACAAAATAAGTTAAAATGTAATAGAACATTAATGGTGCTAACCTGTGATTTTCTAAGCCATTATGTGATCCATGAAGATCCATTTGTATGGTTTAGAGGCCTCTGTTTTTATTTAAGTTTAATGCCACTGATCAAGCTCACATTATAAGAGGAGAAACTGAGGCCCAGAAAGTTTAGGTGACTTTCCCAAGGTTATATCTTATATTAATTAATTAAAAGCATTTCTTATGAATCTATTATATGTAAGAGTCTGTGCTAAATATTGGGAATACCAAGAAAGAAAAACTATACAATCTCTACTTTTAAGGAACATATATGTTTTCCAAAAATTCTATAAGTATTCTATCAAGGAAAATTATAATTGCACATAAAAACAAATGGCAAATATTTACAAAATGATTTCAAATACTATGGGGAATACACTAGTAGCTAAGTGGAGCAGGAGAGGACTCATGCAGGAAGGAGATATTAAGCTACACTTTGGAGGAATCTAGAGATTTTAAGAGTTGGTAGTGAGAAAAAAGAGTGTCAGGCATGGAGAGGAGAGAGAGAGAGAAGAGAGAATACCACATGTGAGAAACTGGCAAAAAATCAACAGGGCTTACTTTGGCTGAGATCTGGAAGGTATAGAGAGGAGTAATGTGTGACAGGTCTAGAGAGGTGATCTAGAACCATACTAGGAAGAGTTGTAAATACTGAATCAAGAGTTTGTATTTGATCCTAGGGAAAAGAACATGCTCCTGATTTGTGTTTTAATAATATCAGTCTTCATTTACATGAGTAGGATGCTAGAGTTTAACAATCATCTCTCCAAAAAACAAAAGTATGTATATGGCATATTTTTCATTTTAAACTGTTTTAAGATTTTCTCTATCACTTTCTTAAATCTAGACAATCAACAAAACAGTAATTCAGTCAATCAGTATCAATTAATAAATACTAAAGAGTCTACTATGTGCAGGGTACAATACTAAGCTCTGAAGAAGCAAAAAAAGGCAAAATACAGTCCCTCTCTTTTATGGGGAGTCAAAACATAAGCCCTGATTTAGAGCATTCACCATTTTCTAAGGGGTAAATGTTTCTACTAATGATCAGTTCTAGCAAGCTAGTATGAGTTGACTTCAGCCCATCTCTGATTCACATCTATGGCTGAATCCATCTCTCTCCTCTCTGTCTCTCATCCTCCCTCCATCTCCATTCTAAGTAGGCTAGAATGACAGTTATAGGTAACATCTCTATAATTTGGTGGGATGGTTTGGGTATAGTGAACTATGGGTCATGGAAGAAAGAACTTTATTGGAGGTTCCTCATCTCAAAATCACAAGAATAAGATGAGCCCTCATAGACCATTTAGCCCAGCCCATCACTGAACAAGGACCTTGTGTTGAATGTATACAACAAATTATCTAAGAGCCTTATATTGAAGAGCTTTAGAAAGATAGAAGCTACTACCCCAAATAAGATTACTATAAGTAAAGCATTTTAAATCCACATAGCTACAGAAATTCTAGTCATGAATATCACATTATTATTTTATTGCTATTTGACAGCATGATCACCATCATCACTTAGAATGATGACTGTGACAAGGGCAGCCATGGCATTGATGATGTTGATCATG
Organism: Potorous gilbertii; assembly: GCA_028658325.1. Lineage (NCBI taxonomy): Eukaryota > Metazoa > Chordata > Mammalia > Diprotodontia > Potoroidae > Potorous > Potorous gilbertii. The sequence goes on from CM053769.1 coordinate 102,333,382, forward strand.
TCAGCGAGCATTTCAGCACCTACTTTGTACTAGGCACTATGCTAACTTCTAGGTGGGCAGAGGGGCACAGAAAAACTATCTCAAACACTTGTTATTCTTCTGAAGGAACTCATATTCTGAGGGCAATGATATACAAGCAAATACCAACGTCATGCATTCCATTCTTGGACAGCTTGAATTCTTAGGACGTTTTTCTTGACATCCAGACTAATTTAGTCTCTTGGAGACTTCTACCTGTTACTGCTTCTGCTTCAATCCTTTGGAGACCAAACAGAGCAAATCTAATCCTTCCTCCATAAACCTGTTAGGTTTTGCCCAGTGATTCCTTCATTGGCATTCCATGTTTCAGATGTGTTAGTTATTCTCATGGTGCCGCCTCTTGCTGTTCAGTCATTTTTTTTTGGTTGTGTCCAACTCTTTATGAAGCCTATTGGTACTGAAGGTTTTTTTTCATTTCCTCTTCCAACTCATTTTACAGATGAGAAAACTAAGGCAAACAAAGTCAAGTGACTTGCTGAGGGTCACACAGCTAATAAGTGTCTAAGGATTGATTTGAACTCAGGTCTTCCTGAAGTGCAGCACTCTATCCACTGTATTACCTAGCTACCTCCTAGTGCTGCTAGAACAAAGCAAAGGATGCATGAAAAATGCAACCTTCAGTTTTTACCTTGACAATTACTGTACATATTGGGCTGAGAATTTCCAAGAATAAAATTGCTTTCTGAGTTGGATGGCAAAGCAGTATGAAGAGGAACACACATTTCCTTCCTCTCTTTCTCAAAATGTGGGGCAGGAAAAGCATATGAGTAAATGTTAGCTCTTCCAAGATGGGTTTGTTTGATAGTGGGCACATTGTGTTTGTTTGAAATGCCACTCATGGGGGCTGATTGCTGTGCAACCTGTCAATCACCCATGCCATGCATGGTGGCAAAAATGAGACACAGATGGAATCAGAGGATGAACCACAGGGAGCTGGATGGAAGACATCCCATGCCAAATCTTCATGCTTATCACTAACATAACAAACTACTCTGAGCCACAGACCTCCAATAAATTCTTTCAGTTACTGGTACCTCCCCTTTCCATACATCATGGCTAATAAAAGGGAATGCTACAACTGAGGAGTGGAAGGGATTAAAGTGGAAATTTATCTAGGGATGGGGACATAGCACTGCACAAGACTTGATTTGATGAATGAGAAAACCAAGGCAAGAAGAGCATTATTTATGACTTCCGAAGGTCATATCGGGAGTAAATAGCTGAGCCAGGATTGAAACACACATCACATGACTCTAAATCAGCTGTCTGTCCCATTGCTAAAAGGGACCATGGAGCTTAGTAAGAGAAAAAGAAACCTGCTTCAATCTGTCAGAGGTTTATGTGACTTGGGAGTCTGGGAGACAATGAAATACAAAACATGCTTGAAGACAGAAATCCCTCATGCGGGTATTCTGGTCGATCCCCAGTCATTCCTGAGACCGAATCAACTATAATATGTGATAAAGAATATATGGCAAGAAAAGAGGTAATAGTCTCATAGATCTAGCAATGGAAGAGACCCCAGGGGCCATCTCATCAACACTATTTTAAAGAGAAGTCACCAGTATACAAAAGTGGGGATCTTTATTTTTGAACTAGACTCAGAATTTCATAGGGAAATCCTAGAAAGAAAAAAACCCCTCTACCAATGCAAGTCAGTATTTCTTTGACAGCCTATAGCTTTAATCAGCTGCCTAAAGCAGCACTCTATCCACTATGCAAAGTTACCTCACTCTAGGGAAATCTCAGAGTGGCAATGTTCTTTATGTATGAAGGTCGTATTAGTGAATTCTTAGTGAATCTTAGTGAATTGGCCCAACCATTCTGGAAAGCAGTTTGGAATTATATCCTAAAAGTTATGAATCTGTAAGTACTTTTTGACCCCATTTAGACCACTATGAAAGCCTATATACCAAAGAGATCAAAGAAAGACAAAATACACATAAGTACAAAAGCATTTGTAGCTATAGAGTTTAGTAGCTTCTCTTAGCACCTTGGAGAGAGGTCAAAGGCACTGATTGGTTAAGTAACTTGTCTGCAGTGATGAAGCTAGAATGTGTCAGAAGTGGAATTTGAATTCTGGTCTTTCTGAGGTCTCTCACTAGCTGTGTGACCTTGGGAAAATCATGTAACATCTATTTGTCTGAAGTTTCTCAACTGTAAAATGGGAAAAACAAAACTACTCACCTCCTGGTGCGGTTATGAGGATCAGTCGAGATAATATTGGTAAAGTGCTTAGCACAGAGTCTGGCACATAGACATTTTGTATATATTTACTATGCAAATGCTAGCTATTATTGACACAATTTTCATTTACTAAACCATACTATCTCTCTGCCTTCCACATATGAGGCACTTAATGATGCGTGTTAAATTGAATTGAATTTTTACCCCATTTACTATTCACCATCATGGGGCAGTTAGGTAGGTGGTGCAGTAGATAGAGTTCTAAGCTTGGAGTCAGGAATATTCATCTTCCTAGTTGTGTGACCCTGAACAAGTCACTTTACCCTATTTGTTTCATCTAGAAAATGAGTTGGAGAAGGAAATGGCAAACCACTCCAATATTTTTGCAAAGAAAACTACAAAAGGAATCATGAAGAGTTGGACACAACTGAACAAAGATGACACTCTTCATCATATTGTTATGGTTTGCCTTCTATCAATCACTGAAATTCATCAGTCACTACAATGGGTCCATCAGCTTATTATCTCTCATTCATTCAAACATTGTTTCCTGCCTGAGGCAGTGCTTTTGTATTTCTTAGTATCCTCAGCACTTAGGATACTGCCTGACATACAGTAAGTGCTTAATAAATGCTTCCTGCCTCAATAAAATCTTCCTAGGTGGTGCAGTGGATAGAGCACCAGTGCAGGAGTCAGGAGAATCTGAGTTAAAATCTCACCTCAGACACTTGACACTCATTAGCTGTGCGACCTTCAGCAAGTCACTTAACCCCACTTGCCTCATCCTGGGTCATCTCCAGTCATCCTGATGAATATCTGGTCACTGGATTCAGATGGCTCTGGAGGAGAAGTGAGGCTGGTGACCTGCACAGCCCTCCCTTGCTCAAAACAAAGTCAAGTGCAAGTCATGTCATTATTTCTCTGATGGCATGGTATTCTTTGGCAATGAAGGACGAACACACACACACACACACACACACACACACACATGCAAGATCTTCTTCTAATTCCTCATCAGAATTTGGAAATGCCAAAAAACTATGCCAGTGGTGCTCAAAATCTGACAGGTTCTTCCAAGAAGAAAAGGCTTCCCTTAGAGGCATGGAGGTCAGCTGCTTGTCTTGTTACAGGACAAGAGCAACTAAAATTGAAAAGGCTAATGGCTAATTTCCCAGAGTTCCTGGAGCTTTAAGTGGGAATGGACTTTAGAAGTCTTGGAATCTAATGCCTCCCTGAACAAGAATCTGTTACACAATATTGTTGCCAAGTGATCTGAACCTGAGGGAGGTGCTCAGTTCTCATGTGGAACACCAACCCAAAGCCTTCCCTCAGGATGCTTTCATGTTCCTGGTCAGATAGACACAGAGAAGTAAATAGACACTACAGAACAATTTATGCAAAGTCATTTCAAGAAGAAGTAAGCACTAATAATTTATTCCACACAAGGAGGTACCACTCCTTGCTGCTTTCTCATAGTCAGGCTCCTCAGACCCTAGGCCCTATCACCCTGGTCCTTTCATCTCCTGCTGGGCTCTTTGGGTCCCCTGAGGAAAGTCTCTAGGATCTGGGCCAGGTGTTTTCCATCTGCCCCAAAGTAGCCACTCCCATTTCTGCAAACACAAGATATCTGTTACCTCCTGCTTCCAGTCCAGTCTCTCAGCTGGGATGGGTAGAACTCTGAGCCAAGAAGGGCAACCTCTTCCACTCCATGCCTGCCCTCTCTAGCTGTCCCTGTCCTTTGAGGGTAGAGGAGTGGCATCCTCCATTCCTCTCAGTGATGAACATTCTCACTCCTGGTCATACCCTTCATGTCCCAGGGATGCTGAATTCTTGTGAATCACCATGAAAACTCCATTCCACATTCTCCACCCCCTACTTCCTCCCTCTAATCCCTTTTAACCCTCCCATTGCTAGAGTCCTCCTTAATAAGCTGATTCCACACCTGGAAGATGGGCATATACCTGAGAGCCAGTGTGGCATCAGAAAGGGCTGAGGAAAAGTTAATATGGTGTTTGCTGCCTGACAACTCCAGAAGAAATTCCAGGAGCACAACAGAGGTCTGTACACAATGTTTGTAGATCTTACCAAGGTCTTTGACACTGTTAGTCGTAAGGGCTTATGGAAAATTATGTCAAAATTTGTTTGCCCAAAGAAGTTCATCAACATCAATTTCATGATGGCATATTTGCCTAGGTTCTGAATAATGCTCCTGTACCTTCCCAGTCACCAATGGAGGGAAACAGGGCTGTGTGTTTGCTCCCATGCTTTTTAGCATGATGTTTTCATCCATGTTGTCAAACATTTTCAAAGAGGATGAACACAGAATCAAGGTCAACTACCATACTGGTGGTAAGTTCTTCAATTTGAAAAGGCTACAAGCCAAGACCAAAGTGGAGGGAGTGTTGGTGGATGGTTTTCTGTTTGCAGATGATTGTGCACTCAATGCAGCTTCTGAAGCTGAGATGCAACAAAGTATGGATCAATTCTCTTCTGCCTGTGCTAATTTTGGCCTAATAATTAACACTAAGAAAACACAGGTGCTCCATCAGCCACCACCACACCATCCATATGTGGAACCATCAGTTACAACAAATGGACAAGCTTTGAATGCTGTGGGTAAGTTCACTTACCTTGGCAGTGTACTTTCCAGGGATATATACATTGACAATGAGGTTGATACACATGCTGCCAGAGCTAGCTCAGTGTTTGGGAGGCTACAAAGAAAAGTTTGGGAGAGAAGAGGTGTTAGACTGACTACCACACTGAAGATCGACAGAGCTGTTGTACTGACCTTATTGTTGTATGCCTTTGAAACATGGACAGTCTACCATCACCATGTCAGGAAACTGAATCTTTTCCATTTAAACTTTCTTAGGAAGATTCTGAGGATCACCTGGCAGGATAAGGTACCAGACACTGAAGTCCTTGCTTGAGCTGAACTGCCAAGCATTCAAACTATGCTTCAGACAGCTCAACTCTGATGGGCTGGCCACATTGTTTGAGTGCAAATTGTATGCTTGCCAAAAAGACTATTCTATGGAGAACTCACATGGGGCAGGTGATCACATGGTAGTCAGAAGAAGCAATACAAGAACACTCTCAAGAACTTTGAATTTGACTGTGCACCATGCGAGACACTGGCACAGGGCCGCTCAACCCACATCAGAAAGGGTGCTGTGCTCTTTGAGCAAAGCAGAATTGAGACAGCACAGAGTAAATGTAGGATGCCCAAATTTAAAGTAGCCACCCCAAAACTTCATACCTACTATCTGTGCCCAATTTGTGGTAGAGCATTCTGAGGTCGTGTTGGTCTGATCAGCCACAGTCAGACACACTAAAACTTCACTTTATCATGGTGATGTCATTTTAGTCCTCTTCAGGAACAAAGGACAACAACCAACCAACCCTCTCATTACAAAGTTTCAACCTAACTCCACTTAGTCTTTCTTCCATGGTGCCCTCTGGAACTTCTGTTCCATAGGCAACAAATTACCCTTCATCTTTGATCTTTTCATCTTCCACTCCTTCCATCCACTAGTTCTTATGAAACCTGGCTTTCCCTATTGACACAACCTCCCTGGTCATCCTTTTCTAGTTGCATCTTCATTCATGCTCCTCCACTCACTAGTCAAAGCACTAGAGTTTGAATACTCCTTGATCCTCATTGCCACTTCTGGGTTCTCTCCCTTCCTCCTTCACTCAGCAACTTCTCTCCTCCTTTAAGGTTCAGCCTATTAATATCTACCACCCAATCAAAATCCTGGCAGGCATTTCCTACCAGATCCCATGAGTCACTCCCCTTCTTTCCTCAATGAATTCAAATCCATGACTCAAAGTGTTTCTTTCCTCCCCAGTCCTTGTCCTCATCCTAAGTGACTTCAGTGTATATACTGATCCTCTCTCAAATACCCTAATCACTCAATTCCTCAACCTACTCTCCTCTCATGAGCTACTCCTCCACCCTACTGTAGTGCTAATGTGATATTCACAGTGCCTATGGTGGCCATGAATATCCTGGCACAATCTGAATTGTAAAATACAACAAACTCTCCATATGGAAGATAAAACCAAAACATTTATTCAGACACCAGAAAGCCCAATCCATCACAGTAATAAAATTCTATACACAATAGCAATGCAGAGATCAACACTAGACTCAAGCCTTCCCCCTGCTTGGCTTCCCACTAACTAGCTCCATTAAACAATCACAGACAAGCTCTTTCACTTACGCTAGTCAGTTGCCTGTTTTCCTGCATCCTTCCTAGCTCTGACTAGACTCTGATGAATTTCCTCTCAGCTCTCCGCTAGCTCTGCCTCTTCCAATTCTACCCATTCAGCAAACTCCTCCCACCACAGGTTCCATGTGACTCAGGTTTCCATGTGAAAGGTCACATGAGCTATTAATGAACATGATAATATGACTACCATGTTAATTAAATTACCATTACACCCACCCCCACCTTAGCCACCCACAAAGATGGTCATGTCCTTGATTTTGAGTCATCTACAAATGTACCAACACTATGTTCATGAAAACTGAAGATCCTTTATCTGACCATAACCTAATGACTTTTCATCTCTCCCTCTACCTTGCCTAATGTTCTTTAATTCCATTACTTTCTCTTTTTTAATTATTTCCTAATTATCTTATAAATTACTTTCATCATATATATGTATATATATGTGAATGTGTATAAATATATATATACATATATATGCACACATATATATACCTACACTTATGTGTGTGTATTTGGATATGCACACATATGTATTTGTTGTTGTTTGCATGTTGTTTCCCCATTACATTGTGAGCTCTTTGAGAGTAGGGACTGCCTTTTGCCTCTTTTTGCATCCCAAGCACTTGGCACTATCCCTAGCACATAGTAAGTGCTTAATAAATGTTTATCAATTGATTGATTTACTAACAAGTAGTGAATAATAAGAGTGATCTCTGATATACCAATTAAAGGCTTACAAAGCATTTTACACATATTATCTCATTTGATAAGTCATGTGAAGTAGGTGTTATTAGTATCCCCATTTTATAGATGAAGAAACATAGTCCAGGAGAGGTTAAGTGACTTACTCAGGGTCACACAGCTAATCTGACTGGGGAAGTATTTGAAATCCCATCTTCCTGATTGCCAGTACAGCATTCTATCCATTGCCCCACCTAGCTGCCTGTTATTAAACACCTCAGATCTTTGGGGCTTTGTGGGACTTGGAGGCTTCCAAATCCAACCCTTTCCTTTAACAGATGAGGAAATTCAGGAAGAATGAGGAAGTAATTTGTTCAGGATTACAGAGTTACTAAGTATCCCAGGCAGGATCTGAACCCAAGTCTTTCTTATCCTGATTCTAACAAAACAGCTCTTGCCCTAAAAATGATTATATTCTACCAGAGAAAACAGCTACATTCATGTAAGTAAATGCCAACTAGGTACAGAGTCCTTTCTGCGGTTACTGGTAATGACAGAACACAGGAAAGCCTTGAGACCCCTCCTGATCTATATTCCAAAGGAAGCTACAAATCAAAATGAACCTTGGCTGGTTTGCCTCTGCAGCATCAAAGACAACACCTGAATAGATAAGGGGAATAATGGAGTGGGTAGCATGATGGATTTATGTTGCAACTCCCCTCCTCCGCCCCTAAGAAGAATAACACGTTTAAAGATTGCCAACAGGTGTGCCCTAAAGCCTGGGACTACAGATATCCATTATGAAAAGCACAGCTAAGGCATTTGGACAGCATGGCGTCTCTCCTCTGCCCTCATCACACTCCTTACTGGTCCTCTTCAGTCTGCCTTAGTCACCAGAGCCCTGGGCTTAGAATTGGACAATTTCTTCCAGCCTGGAGACTCCATGGAGCATCTTTCTGTCATCACCCCCCTTGGCCCTAATGGGATGAGCGCATTTGTCAGGCAACTTTATCGATTTTGGATTGAAGAAAGTGATTCGATATGTCTCAGTCCCCAAAAGAAATCAAAGGAGAGGATTTGCCAGATTACTGCCCTCCCTAGGTGGTTCTGAATTTCTAGTCACTAGATGCCATCTCTCCAAACCAGAAGAACCCTTTACAATATCCAGCAACATGTGTGTGTTGGCTTATTTTACCATCCTTCCATAGCTAAAAATGGCTCTTTAAATAGAACTGATGGACAGAGCAGTGAGAGTACAGGACTCAGCATCAGGAACACTGAGGGCTCAGATCTGACCTCTGATTCAGACAAGCTGATAGAACCAATCACATAACCCTTCTGAGGCTCAGTTTGGAGCAGGAAGGAGCTTTTCTGGAGTTAGCTGCCTCATAGTAGCTGACTCAGATGAGATCATGCATTTTGAAAGCTTCCAAGGAAACTTCAAGGTAATATATATATATATATATATATATACATATATATATATATGTGTGTGTGTGTGTGTGTGTGTGTGTGCGTGTGCATGTATATATATATATATATATATATGTATATGTTATATAATGTTACAGATAAATATAGAGAAATATAATATAATACATAAATATTCATTTCTAAAGATATGTATGTGTATATAGATATGTATGTATATATGCTGCTATACATATATTGATATAGATATTGATAGATATTGTGTACTTATATAAATCTATATGTAGTGTATATGTATGTAGAGATATAGATATAGAAAGAGAGAGAGACACATACAAAGAGACAGAGAGAAACATTGGTAGAGACAGAGAGAAGAGAAAGACAGAAACAGAAACACAGAGAAAGACAGAAAGAAATATAAATACTACCATGGCATAGAGGTGGATTTGGAGCTACGACCTTGGTCACATCCTACCTCAGACATTCACTAGCTGGATCTGTCTCCTAACCTGCCATTGTGGTTATCAAGAAATAGTGGACCTTAGAGATTTATAGAAATGTGCGCTACTCTCTTACCAAAAGGCATCATGGCACAGGGGCTAGAGAGCTGGCCTAGGAGTCAGAAAAACCAGGTTTCAAGCCCAGCCTCTGACACATCCTAGCTTAGGGAGGTAGCATGTATTGTGTCAAGAGTCTGACTCCACAGTCAAAGAATTAGGCCTTGAATCCTGCAAGTGACATGACCTGAGTGACCCTGGACAAGTCACTCTCTCTGGGTGTCAAGCTCCTTCTCTACAAGATGAGGAGGCTGACCCAGATTCCCTCTGAGGTCCCCTCTAGGAAGACGTGTGTGGCGTCATTCATAGTGATATGACCTCAGACAAGTGGCTTCATTTCTCAGTGTTCTAGGCAATTCTCAAAGACTCTGAATTATTGCTACTTTTCTGTATTTCTCAACAGATTTTCCACCATAGGAAATCTTCACAATGATAGAATATTAGTTCTGGACCCTCTCAAAATATTTATCATTGCTATTGTAATTCAAATTGATGACCATGCCATCTTTCCAGTGAGAACACTGGATGATGCTGATGTGAGAAATTGAGTTTTTTTCTTCATATCCGTGTGTGTGTATGTGTGTGTTTGTGTGTGTGTAATTTATGTATGTGTATATATATATATATATATATATATATATATATTTGGATATATTTAGCACCTGAATACCTTGTAATTATACATCACTTCTAACATTTCAGAGATACTAAAAGATTTCTCTAAAGTCACAAATTTGGTTTGGACAAAGCTGAAACTAGAACCCTGTGCCCTGATACTCAACTTAGGAGTCTTTTCATTCAAGCAAACAGGCACTTTTGACTAAAATCCAAAGGTAATGCTAAATCTTGGGAAGATATTTTCAGAGAAATTGCCCCTTAACTGAGTTGGAAGTACTACTCATCAACATACAAATTATTCATGACCTAGAGCTAATTAGCCAAGTATTTATTGGTTTATTAGATCAAGGCTGAACATTATCCAGATGGCACCAAGTAATGTGGATAATTAACCAGATAATCTGGCAATAGACTCTGTGCTCTAGCCATAATATGCTCCTCTCTGTGTCTCTGTCTCTGTCTCTGTCTCTCCTCCCATGCGTTCTCTCTACCTTATACCTTAAACAGTCTAAGGTTGTATAATAATAGTAATAAATATTACTGCTATTGTTAACATATAATATTGTGTTTTAATAAAATTTCATGGCAGCAAGCAATTTGGGAATGATATCTGAGAATCGATTAAGTCTGATTTCTTCCAACTCTTTTGGCTCTGGATCAATCCCACTACATATATTGGTGTGTGTAGATGTGTTGCAGATGTTAAAGATGTACTTGAAAAGATGTATTTGATCCAGACCTGTGATTTTATTGATATAGACCCGTCCTCCACCAGTGCAGATCAGAGATTATGTATATACACACACATACATATATATATGTACACACATACATGTATACATACGTATGCATATAATATTATCTAAGTCTTAGATGCAGATTCCAGTAGAGAATGAGGCACTTGCTGTGGTTGAGCATGGAAGCCCTCAGGTACTAACAGCCAAAGTAGACATGATGAACCCATCTCTGCTCAGAATACTGGAGGAAGGAAGTGAGTGAGCATTTATTACAGGTCTATTATACGCTAGGCCCTGTGCTAAGTAATTTTACAAATATTATCTTATTTGATTCTCACAACAAACCTGAGAGCTAAGTGCCATTATGAGTCTTATTTTACAGTTGAGGAAACTAAGGTAGAAGTCAAGTGACTTGTCATGGGTCACACAGCTAGTAAGTGTCTGAGGCTGGATTTGAATTCAGGTCTTCCTGATTCAGACCCAGGGTTCTCTCTACTTTACGACCAGATACCCTAAAAAGAAGGAGATGGGATTCAGAAACAGAAGACTTGTATTCAGGTCTTGACACTGAAGCACTGCCTAGCTGTGTAAGTCCTTTCTCCTTCAGTCTCAGCTTTCTCATCTGTAAAATGAACGTGGTAAAACGTTCACAGCCTTGTTTCCCAGAAGGGGGATCAAATGGAATAATGCTTTATGCAAAATAGATTTTGAACAACAAAGCCCCAAAGAAATGTCAGGTAAAGGGAAGTAAGTATACAAGTTCTCCTCAATAAATGCACTTTATCCTGGTGCAGAATTCTGTAGAGAATTTGTTCTTTAGATGAGCAGCAGCACAGCAGGGTGTAGAGGGCAGTGGATTAGAACCCTGAAAATCTGCATTGAAATTCAACTTAGCTACTTAATGACAGGGTAATCCCAGGTAAACTCACCCTAAGCCTCAGAATTCTCATCTGTAAAATGGGGATAATCATGTTACTTATGGGATCCCTAGGATTAGATTAGGTAATATGTATTACATAAGTAAACCATAAAGAGCAATATAAAATGGGAAATTAATCTTAACTAAAGGAACTTTCTGAAAAGAAAATGGAAAATGTCTGTATTACTTTTTCAGAACTTGAAAAATATATTATTTCGTGTAGTAAATTTCTATAAAATATTCAAGTATGCCATAGATGAAGTAACTCTGAAGGCATTTCTGCAGGGAGATTATTACAAGTACTATCACTGTGAGTATTGTTCTATTTTGGACCAGTTATGTGAGTTCATCAGTCACATCAGAATTCTGTGATGAGGAGTGTAGATTACTGCCTGTTCTTCAATGCTGAGAAGTCAAGTGATTTATCCAGGACTCCACAGTCAATGGCAGGACAGATGGCAGGACTTGAACAGAGAACTTTGTGACTTTGAGATTAGCTCTTCATCCACTGTCATGCCCACTCTCAGTGATAACTGATGTTCTTGAAGCATCGGGTTTGGAAAGTGCTTTAACCATGTAACGTCATCCCAGCCTCTACAGAACCCTGTGAGAGAGGTATTGTGGGTATTATTAACCAGATTTGACATATGAGAAAATTGAGACTATGATAGGTAAGTGACTTGCCCAAGATTTCACAACCGGACTGTGTCATTAAGGTTTCTTAACTCTAAGTCCATTCCTCAGATGTCTATACCATCACACCTCAAGTCAAGTCAACCGACATTTATTAAAAAGCCATAATGCGTCGGGCACTTTTCTAAGTGGTGAAGAAATGTAGATTTTTTTAAAGATTCTGAGATGCAATTGCCAGGAATGGATTGTCCACATGTCCTTTTAGGCTGCTATCTTCAAATATCCTCAAATATCAAGTCAGCCTTTGGAGGGTGTTGGACCATATTCTGGCCACAGTTGAACTCTCCCAGTATTGCTAGATTGTTATTTTAATCCCTCATAAAATATCTCTCAGGCAGTCTCTTACTCTAAGTGTGGAGGAATTTCTGAAGAACTAAAACATTGGGAGACCTAGGGTTCCTTTGGCTTTAAGATCTATGTAACTCAAGGAAAATTCTGGTTCTTTCATAAAGGCAAGAGAAGCAGAAATGTTAAAGGTAGTTAGGCATTGGTGTGGACTAAGACATACATTCTCTCTCTCTCTCTCTCTCGCTCTCTCTCTCTCTCTCTCTCTCTCTCTCTCTCTCTCTAAATAACAATAAAAATAACTGTACCACATACTCACCCTGAAAGTTCAATTCAGACCTGCCCTTCTCACATTCTAAGCATACTCTTCCCTACCATCTTTCGATTGACTAGTTCCTCCCAAAATGTCAATTTCAGGAAGGATGCCTAGGATAGCCTTTACTTATATCTCTCTGGTTCATCTCCTGATCTACCATCACCCCATCTCCTTCTTCTCCCACTTTTTAAACTCCCTTTTCTATTTCATCTCTCCCTTTAGAATAACAGCTCCTTGTAGATAAGAACTGTCTTTCTGTTTGTATTTGTATTTCCAGTGCATGCCATAGTGCCTCCCACAGAGTAAGTGTTTAATAAATGTTGGTTGATTTGACTTAACTTTCTCCTACATCCTTTTAGGTGGTTTCCCAGGTTTAGTCCTGGCATTATAGAACAAAACTATTGAGGGGGAGAAATTTAAGGGGATCACTTGAATTGATGCAGTAACAGGGAGGGACAAAAGAGTGGAACTGTCTCATTTTGACCTTGGACTGAAAAATATCAAGAGAGGAGATAGTCAGTTTTTCACACCAATCAAGTTACAAAGTCCCTTTTGATTTTTGTGTTTAAGGGTGACTCAGAATCTAAAAAGTCAGTTGCCTTAAGTACAAATATGCAACATGTGAGAAAGAATACAAATTTTCTACTGAAAAGGACAAAATAACAGACCCAGTTAAATTTTTAGATGCTTTGAAATTTATGTCACCATAAAACTGTCCCTTGTCAACTGCCAGCCTCTAAGATTAATGATTCCCATCAAATAGCAGCTACAAATTTAGAGGAAAAAATAGAACACACATTGCTGGTTGGGTCTGTTGAATGTTGGAAGCTAATTCTTTCGTGGCAAAGGATCTGATCTCCAATGAGCTCCTTTGGTTCTTACTTGGGAATTGTATAAATGGAAGCTGAACAAGATAATTTTAAATTCTCTTATTGGATAAAAAAAGCTTTGGGGGGGAGAAAGAAGATAGATCATAATTTCGTAGCTGAAGGAAGGTGTTTTTAATTTTATAATAATAGGTGACATTAATAAGAAATTTTATACTATGCCAAGACCTGTAATCTAATTTGAGCTTCATGAAAGCCCTATGAGGTAGGGGCTGTCTTTAAAACAGCAATAGTTATGTTATGATCCCTATTTTAGATATGAGGTAAAGGTCTAGGATCAATTAAGTGACTGATCACACAACCAGGTAACAACAGATATAGGATTTGATATGTCTTTCTGACTCTAAGACCATCACACTACCCATTATGGCTCACAGGTTACATACTAAATAAACACGAACATATTAGTAAGTGAAAATGTCCTTCTAACAGTGGGCAATGGAACTCCCATTGAATATTTTATTTCATTGCACCAAAGTGCATCAGGGAAATTGGTCTAGAATTTTCATCCTCTGTTTGGGCACTCTCCAGTTTAGGTATCAAAGCTATATTTGTATCATGGAAGGAATTTTAAAAGAGACTTAAAACTATGGACAATTTTAAAGAAAATGTTAGCAAAGAGGCTACAGGGGATCACAAAAATCATACACTGCAACAAGATTGGATTTATACCAAGAAAGTAAGGTTGGTTCAATTAGGAAAACTATAAATATAATTGGATATATTGATGACAATGATGATTTTATTAATGTTTGCATTTAAATGTTTGACTGAATTGAAACACTCATTTTTGTTTTAAAAAACACAAGAAAACAAGAATAAATGGACTTTTCTTGGACATGATGACTGGTATATTTATAGGTTCATGTGTGTAGCTATATATATGTCCATACGTGTGTGAACTACTACTAGATGTTATGAAGATAAACTAGTGTGCTTTATAATAAGATCCAGGGTAAAGCAAGAAAGTCCATTGTCACCACTGCTATTTGATCTAACAGTAGAAATGCTAACTATAGAAATAAGACAAAGAAAAGGCAAAGAAAAAAATGTAGATTTTTGCATATGATATGATGATTTATTTACAAAATCCTAGAGAATCTGCTGAAATTAATTAAAGCAGCCAGTGAGTTCAGTAAAGTTACAGAATATAAAATAAATTCACATAAATTAAATGCATTTAACATTAGCAACAAAATTTAGCAGAAAGTGATAGGGAAAATACATTTGAAATATTTGCAGAATATATAAAGTACTTGCATATCTACCTACCAAGATAGACATAATATGAATATAACTATACAACTGTGTTTATAAATATATAGACTTAAGTAACTGGAAAAAATAGTAATTGTTCATGGGTTGGTTGAAGTAATGTAATAGAAATGAAAATTCTATCTAATTAATGTGTTTATTTGGTGCTACCAACAAAACTACATTTTTTTATTTTATTATTATTTATTATTTTAAGATTTATCATAAAAATCATGATTTTAAGAGCTAGAAAAGGGAAATGATAAAATAATAAAATTCATCTGAAGAAAAAGAAGTCAAGAATCTAAAGGAAATAATGAAAATGAGTGGGAAGGTAGGAGGCAAAAAAGCAGGTCTCAGTATATACCATAAAGCAATAACTATCAAAATTATTTGATGCAGATTAAAAAAAGAGAGGTTGATGAGAGAACCAGAATAGAAACACAATATATGGAAGAAAAGGGACCTTAAGTTAGTATTTGATGAATCACAAGAATCTAGTTCTTAGGATACGGATGCCATATTCAACAAAAACTACCAGGAAAAATGGAAAGAAGTCTGGGAAAAATTAGATTTAAACCAAAACATCATATCCATCCCTGCCAAGGTAAGTTTTAAATGGTTACATAAAGGAGATATAAAAGATCAAATCATAAACAAATTAGAGAACCAAAGGATAAATGACTTTTCACATGTATGGATAGCAGAAGAATTAAACAAAGTTAAACAAGAGTGAAAATTATAGAAACAATATGGACAATTTTGATTACATAAAATGTGTAATATTGTGTACAATGTTAATGTGGCTTAGACTAGAAGAAAATGGATACAAAATAATTTGCAACATGTCTCTCAAAAATGTCTCATTTCCAAAATATGTTAAGAACTGATTTGGTTTTATAAAAGAAAGTGAATTATCCTTCGAGTCATGTATTGTCAAAGGATACTATTATCAAAGGTTAATAATAGCGTTTTCCCATGGAAAAAGTAAAACTTTATAAAAATGCTCCAGATCCCTAATGATTAGAGAAAATCAAATTAAAGCTACTCTGTTTGCCTCAGTTCCTCATGTGTAAAATAATCTGGAGAAGGAAATGCAAACTACTCCAGTTTATTTGCCAAGAAAACCCCAAATAGGTACATGAAGAGTTGGACATGACTGAAAAATGATGGAAAAACAAGAAAAAGATTCTGCCTCATATCTGTCAGATTGGCAAAAACAGAAATTGGTGGGGTTGTGTGGAGGTGTGAACTGGTAGAGCCATTCAGGAAAGGGATTTTGGAATTATGCCCAAAAGATACTAACTGCACATACTCTTTTACCCAGCAATACTACAACTCAGTCTACACCCTGAAAAGGGAAACTAAAGAGAAAAAGCATCACACATGTACAAAAGATATATGTGTATGTATGTATGTATGTATATATATATATATATTTATATAGTTGCACACTCTTTTATTTTTGCCAAAGAACTAGAAAACCAAGTAAGTGCCTCCCTCAGTTGAGGAACAGCTAAACAAATTATAGTATGTAGTATAGTATGGTATAGTACAGTAGGGTATGGTATGGTATGGTACAGTATAGTACATATAGTATAGTACAGTACAATATAGTATAGAACAGTATAGTATGGCATGGCATAGCATAGTACAGTATATAAAAGTAATGGAATATTATTGTGCAAAAAATAAAGACAAAGGCAACAGCTTCCAAGAAACCTAAGAAGACTTGTATGAACTGATGAAGAAAAATGTATCCTTTCAGAACATTGTTAAAACAAACAATTTTGAAAGACAAGGATTTTAATCAATCCAGTGATCAGTCATGACAACATTGCCTTCTGACAGAGGCAGTGTTTAGAATAAGGCAAGTATTTTTGCATACAGGCAAAAGTTCTGCTTGACTAAACATATTTTTTGTAAAGAGTTTTTTTCCCTTTTGTTTTCCCTTGGGAGTGAATGGGGAAAATAAAAGGAAGAGAAAATAAATGCCTGTTAATTGAAAAAAAAGAAAAAAAATTATTTTCAAAATTCAGGGAAGTCTAATTATATCATTCCTTGTTAAAGAGGGCCATTAAGTCCTACTTGCATCTAGGATAAAACACAAACTCTCCTGTTTGGCCTTTACACCCCTTCACAGTATGACTCTATCCCATCTTTCTCGCATTCCTCCCCTTTCTATATTCATCATTCTTGCCAAATTTGCCCACTTTTTTTCTCAATATTGTATTTCATCTCCCATCCTTTGTAAGTGTGAATCTCCATGCATTCTACCTTCACCTTCACGTCTTAGAATCTTTAGCTTCCTTCAAGGCTGAACTCAACTTATACCCCCCCACACACTACACCTATCTCACTATCACTCCCCACTTTTCCAAGTTACCCTGGAATTAGTTGCATTTATCGAATAAATATTTTATATTTATTATCTGTGTACACATTGTTTCATCCATAAACTGTCTGCTCTTTGAGATCAAGTACTGCTTTATTTTGTCTTTGAACAGTACATTGTAAATAGTAGGAGCATGTCCTTAACCAGTGCTTAATGGATGACCAAGTTAGGGAAAGAATGAGTGATATATCAAAGTGTCTTGAAATGAGTTTACTTATTTAAAATAGGGTCCAATTTCCCATCAGCCTTGAGCTTTGTTTGCATAATAATCTTTCCTAGCTCTAAATCTACAATCCTATAAAGGATCATAAATATAAAAATGCATAAAGTATTCTTTCATATATACTAATACATTAATGCTACAGGATCCACATACCATGACAGTAAAACCAGAGCATGTTTTTACAGAGCTTGGCAGTTAATCATAACATGTGATGCCAAGAATTAAGAATCTTCCTTTGGATGCATGCATGATGCATGCATGATGATGCATAAGAAAGAGCATAGCTTCTATGTTAGAGTAGTAAGAAAGGACCTACGTTGAAATTCTGGCTCTATACCTATGTAGTTGTCATCTTAGGCAAGGCCCAGAACTTCCACGGACCCTAGTTTCTTCATCAAGGCAATAGGTATAAACAATTTGGTGGCTGCTTTAGTCCTTAAGCAGCCATAAATTTACCTGAAACATTGAACTAATTCATATTTTTAATCTAGTACAATAATTGTCTTATATGAGAAATAATGATGTATAATAGACAGAAGGCTCTTGGAATCAGGAAGATGTAGGTTCAAACCCTTCCATTGATGCATACTACTCGTGTGACCTAGGGCAAATCATTTAATTTCACAGTATCCCAAGCTTCTTCCCAAGAATTGGGTAAAGATGCCAAATTATATCAGAAAAGAGTGTTTCCATGCTCAAAGAGTCTCAAAATAGTAAAAACTGAAAGTCCAAACTGAAAATGGTAGAATCCACTTTGTACATCATGCTCCAAAATACTGGCAATTATGTTTGTTAATCTTTCATCTTCCAGAGTAATGGTTCATTTAGTGTTAGTAATCAAAAGACCATTTAACAATTCTCTCTGTGGTTGCCACCATCCAGAAATCTTGATTGAGACATTTGTAAGATTACATTTGATAAAGGATATCATTGAATGTTGCATTTTATTTTCTTGGATCAACATTGAAGGTAAACAACCAACACAGTTCTATTGATACGTTCTCTAACACTCAGTTTCATAATGGTGAAGTTGTGTCTGGCACACAGTAGGTGATTAATACAAAAAATGTTTTTTTAAATTGATTTATTGAAATCCATGACCAGAATGTGGTTCTGGATAACTTCAACTTTTCAAAAGAAAAATGAGCAGTAAAGGAGGACGGAAATAGTATTGCGTATTAAGAAGATATGCCTGCAAGAAAATCCTGGAACCGTAGGGGAAGATAATGGAAAGCATTTGGAAGAAAATGAATTGGGGTATTTTGTCCTTGAATTTATACTAGAGACCACCAGTACAGGAAGGAAAAGCAGATCTTGCATCCCAAGTCAGGCATGGAATGTACCACAATCTATGCTATAATAGGAATCCAGTATTTCAATTATCTAAATCTATCCTGGAGCTCTTTCTGTTTACCACAAGCAGAGACTAGTAGCATCCTTTTTTGCCTTAAGGAGATGTCAGCTTTCAAAAAAGGTGCAAGAATCAATATGGGAAAATTCTATGTTGGATTTGCTTTTTTACTATTAGAGAGGAGTTATTTGTTGCTTTGAAAATGATCAAAACTTTGAAAGGAAGAAATCATTCCTACATTTTGTGATAGAGAAGAGGAAAGAAAGCCATATTCTGACTTATACCTTAGATGTGAGAAAAATAAAATTCAAGAAGTTCATAAGATAAAGAGGTAGAAATCCATAGGCAGCTGTTGGCACAGGGTTGTTGGGACTGGAGTTAGGAATACCTGACTTCAAATCTGGCCTCAAACATTTACTAGCTGTGGGACCCTGAGCAAGTCACTTAACCTCCAACCTGCCTCAGTTTCCTTAACTATAAAATGAAGGAACTATCCAGCACCTATTTTTCAGGGATGTTGTGCCAATCAAATGAGATACTTGTAAAAAGCCCCTGGCACATAGTAACAATTATAGAAATACTTTTCCCTTTTCTTCTTTGGGTTAAAATTACATAGAGGAAGTTACCTGTGGAAGAAGAGGGAATTATCAAGAAGAAAATTCTGAAGACACAAAGGCCAACAATCCTGGTGAGAGTAAAAACCAGGAGTCATCAGAAGAGACTGCTGTGATCATACAGAGAACTCCCCACACATCACAAATTTTGAAAATGTAAGTACAGTAGATGGAAGCAGGGATAAATAACCACAGGGTATTATAAGACCATTTATTTCACAGGGTTGTAAAGCAGGGTCAGGAGTGCTAATCAACTTAAAAGAAAGCTAATCCAGAAACTTGCACTCTCCCTACTTTTATGCACTGTCCAAGGTAGCCTCAGGGTGGAAGAGAAGTGAGTCACTTTTTTCTGCCCACGAACAACAATTACTGTCCCTCTGCTCTCACTACTCAGCTGTCCTGCCTCTCTAGCTGTGACCATTGGTACTCAAGAACAAATTGCATTCTCTTCTTTTAGATTCCCTGTTCTGGACTTTAGGGGGACAGTATATTTATCATCTTTATATCCCTGGTCCTTGCCCAGTGGCACATAATGGGTATTGAATGTTAATTGATTGAATCAGGGTTGAGTAAACCTGAACCTACTACTAATCCTTATATAATCTGGGGAAGATTACATCCTGTGCTACACGATCAATGAGTATGATGAGATTCAGTGTCCACAAGCAGGAATGAAATAATCTGTACCCATCTTTCTCTGAGGATGTTCATTATTCTCTGCTTCAGATGGGTGATCTCAAGGCTAGACAGGCTGAAAGAACCATGCAGAAACTCAATGGCACAGCCTGCCTCCACTTTGGTCATTAGTCCTCCCATGAGGTATATACAAATCTTATCACAGGATTTGGGAAAAGGCTGCCCCATCTGTGTTAATGCCCACTCTCCTCCCCCACGTACTCTCTTGGGCTTCTTTTATGGATGTCAATATATGTTTTCCCTGGTAGATGATCTCAGCTTGACACATGTGGTCGTGGGCAGTCAGAGATGACATATAATATGTCAAGCCAATGTCCTGTACCTCCGCAGGGCATTGGTCAATGTTCCCCAGTCACTATGCTAATCTAACACACCAGCTGTACAAAGCAGTTTATTAACTAGGCAATATTGAACTCCCCAGGCTGAAAATAAGTGCTGGGTCATTACCAAGTCCAGCTGTGTGATGGCCTTACTCAGGAGTCTTTGCCCATCTCCTATAAACTCCCTTATCTCCTTGTGACTACATGCTTCATGGCTTTGTGGCCTCATCCATATGGGAGTCCCTCTATCACTACAGGTCACCACTCCTTATTATGAAAAATAAGAAAGGGAGTCTGTAATTTATAGCCAACAGTGTATCCCTGAAAAAGGAGATCAAGGCTTAATGCCTTCCTGGGATCCCCACACCAACAAACTGTCTAGAGAGTCAACAGGGGATAACCCAGACACCCTGCACATTGGTCTTGTCCCTGTCCAGTGACCCTCATAGCATTCGGGAGCACGATAGGGTAAGATAGGCGGTGAAAGAAGCCTCATTTTATCCAGATTCTTGTTCCTGGGCATGAAAAAGCAATCTATGTCATACCTAGAAGAAGTATGGTGTAATGTTAGTGGGATGGAAGATCTTCCCCGTACATTAATAAGCTTCATGTGGAGACCATTAAGGGAAGCTTTCTTAGAGGAGGCTTCCTTATAAGAAGACTTGCACACCTTTTGGTACTAAGTTGATTTGGCTTAATCACCAAGGTTATGATGCCTTCTGACTCTGAGAAGTGTAAATACACTCTGAGGTGAGGTTTTTATTTGAGGGCTCACTTATGAGAAGGATCTTGTGATTTCTTGGTCAAGACTCTGAGTAGCCATATTTTCAGACACTCCCAACCAACTACTTAAATATTGTAGCGCTAAAGCAATATTCACAGTGCCCATGGCAGTCATGAATATCACAGAATAATTCAGAATTTTGAAATACCACAGACTCTCCACATGGAAGGCAGAACTAAAACATTTATACAGACCCAAATCCATCACAGCAACAAATAGGAAGAGAACTGGCTTCAAAGTCAGACCTGGGTTCAAATTCTGCTATATGATGGTGCGATATTGCCCAAGTCCCAACCTCTCTGAGCTCCAAGTAGCTCTCTAAAGCACAGCCAGGGCTGATCTACATTAACAGAGGGAGTTTTCTCACTAGACATTTCTCATACCATTAAAGTCTGGTAAAAAAAGAACAAAAGGTTTGCCAAGTTCACTCCTCCAACCTGGAATTTTCTTGCTGACCACGTCAGAGACCCTACCATGGAGGACTTAATCCTTTCACTTCCAGAACTTCTTTCCTGGGTCCCAATCTTCCTGTCTGGTGAGACCCACAATATATAGATGGGCTCCAATCGCACTTCGTTGTACCCACATGTTTCCCACCCACCAACCCCTGCTGGTCAGATGTTTGCCATGCTTGCCCCTGCTTTCTTTTTCCTGAATTATTATTAAATCACTATTTCCATTTCTAGTTCAAATTACTATATTCTTCTCACCATGCTTAACCTGAAAGCCCCCTCTTTAGTCACCACTACCCTATAGGAGCTATCTCCTCCTATCAGAGTATAAGTTCCTTGAGGGTGGGGAAAGTCTGTTTTTGTATTTCCCTCCCTACTTTAGCCCATTGCTTGGCACTTAGTAAGTACCGAATGAATGACTTTGCACTTATGAATTCATTTATTCATTCAATGTCTTTACATATGCTAATCTGATCATTTGATGATGCTAAGGTTTCTTGGCATTAGATGCTATTTCATTACTGGAATAGTGATCTCTGTCCTTTGACGAGCATCAGTGTTGGTGGCTATTTTCACATCATCATCATGGCTATCTTTATCCTACATTATTTGGAAAGCAGTTTGGAAGCAATCTTCCAGTTCATATTACGCTATATTTACCATGGAGACTATGATGTCCTGGTTTTTCTCCTTACCGTCTCTCCTTGGCCATGACTAATATACCAAAAGTACAATACAGAAGAAGGTACCTGGAGTCTAAGAAGAGGAAAGGATCAGGGCAGGGAAAGAAAGCCATCACAATTGGTCTAATGAATCAGGAAAAAAAATTGGAATTGTGCTAACACAGTAATCCAAATGTTCAGACCCCTTAATCCAAAGACTTCATGATAAGACAATTACCCAAGGCAGTGATGAATAGAAAAGTCTCATAAACATTGAAATATTTATGGCAGCACTTTTTTGTAGAAGGTAAGACCAAAATTCAAATCTAGTCTCAGACACTTACTAGCTGTGTGACCCTGGGAAAATCACTTGACCTCTGTCTGCCTCAGTGTCCTCAACTGTAAAATAATAGCAACACCTACCAAGCAGGGTTGCTATGGAAATGAAATGAGATGTTTAAAAGCAATTAGCATAATGTCTGGCATATAGTAGGTATTTAATAAATGTTTATTCCCTTCCCCCTTTATTCTCAGCTGGAATAGTATTGCACTTTCAGATCAATGTGCTCTAAATTTACTGCCATAGCCTTCTACTATCTCGAGAACTTGCCAAAGCCTCTACCTACTTATTTGTGTTTTGTTCATATGTATTATAGAACACAATAGAAGGAAAAGATACTGGTTTTAATGAAAGTTTCATAAAGGATTCTACAGTGTCTATGTTTTAATATATAGAAATTAGCTGGGAGACCATAAGGAGAAAGAATATATGGAGAGAGCAAGCAAGGATGCCCCAACCAGAAATTACTGCCAGATAGAGGAAGTGGCTCTCTTCCCTAGGTGTCATTAATGGAAAGGAAAGACTGAGGAAGGCTCAGTACTGCTGCACTTAGAAATTGGCTTGGGTTGTGGGTACTTCTCATCAGTGACTCTTACTCCCAGCAATCTGATTAGTTCTGGTCAGCTCTGTAATTCCTTCCTGGTGCCCACAGCCAAGCACAGACTTCAGCTGTTCTGGTTTAATGATAACTTAAATGGGATGATCTTTCCCATCCATTAATAGGCCTATGTGACCTGCCTGGGTCACATGGAAGTCTAAATCTCATGAAGGCTGTGGTAGGAGGAGTTTGCTGAACAAGTGGAGCAGGAAGTGACTCAGAGAACATGAGTGGGAAAACTTGTTTGTGATTTTGTTTAAGGGAGCCTATTTGTGATTTCTTTAAGGGAGCTGGTTTGTGGGACACCTAATAGAGGGAAGGCTTTGGGAGTGCCCCCTGCTTTGTTATTGTGTATAGATTTCTCTGTTGCTGTGGTGGATTTGGTTTTCTGGTGTTGGGATCTGGCTTTCTGGTATTTGAATAAATGTTTTTGTTCTGTGTTCCATGTGAAGAGTCTGTTATATTTTGTGACTCAGAATCATGCTGGCATAACCATAGCCACTGTAGACTCTCTGAATATTGAATTGGCACTATAGCACACACAGACAAGACTGTTCTCCCTGTCATTCTCAAGTAGAGTGGATCCCAGGGGAGACATACAAACTCATAGGAAAAGTCAAGAAAGTGTAGGATGCCACTCTACAGGAAGTCTTTTCCAAGTTGCCTAGCCACATTTGGTTGTTCAACCTGTGAATGAATGGATTTTCTCTTTAAAAAAAAATTATCAGTTTTTTTAAATTCAATCTTAACATATGACCATTAAGTTTTTAAGTCTTCTCCAAAAAGTCCCATGGGGTAGAAGAAAATAAACTCAGAAAGTATCAATCAGGGCTGTAACCTATGTTCACTGCAAAGCACGAACTCCTGAGTAATCTCTCATCAGTGTGCCCCAATAAGGCAACATTATAGTCAGACACATGAAATACCCCAAAATCACATTCCTAAGATGAGGAAGAGACATTAGTGGACCCAAAGGGAAAGCCACCCAGTCCCTTAGCAATATTACTGTGACTGCATAGACATGATCCCTGTTTCCTTTCCTCTTTCTCCAGGTACTGTATAATGCTGTGAATTCATTGATGTGAAACAGTTTCCAAGAAACTTCCAAGGGAGAGAAATGTGGCTTTTCCCTGCTTTAATGGGCTGTTGGAACAGTTCCAGCTTGAAAGAGAGATGGAATTATCCAAGGCAATTGATCCCAGCTGATCCCTTCCTGATCCCCTTGCCTTTCCTGAGGTGGTAACAGGCCTGACCATGACTCCCCTAAACTCAAGGAGTTCCAGAGGCTCCTGCTTGCTTCTACGACAAAATATTTTCTTTTGTTTTTTTAAAGCCCTTCCCACTGTGAACCCCCTGATACTTTTCCAGGCTCATTGTTACTCATTTCTTACACTCTTCATTCCAGCCCGTCTTGACCTACCTGCTCTTCTTGTATATAATATTCCATTTTTCTGCCTCCAAACTTTTTCACAGGTTATCTCCTACATAACACTCCTCATCTCTGTCTCATACATTCCCTACTTTACTTCTTGGCCCCTTCTGTAGGACCACCAGAGCTTCTGGTGTCTTCCATCTCCCTCTGGAAATTACTGTCTTTCTATGGATTTTCTATCTACTTTTCTAGTTCTGGATTATTTCCCCAGTAAAACATAAGCTACTTGAGGGCAAGAACTCTTCTATTTTTAATTGTATACCCCCAAAACCAAGAATGCTGTTTGATACTCTTTTTTATTAGCTTTCTGGCCAGACATTATTTCTTTGGAATCAGGAATGATCAATAAGAAAAGCAATGCAAATCAGACCTTGCTCTTAAACTAAGTCTTAGAAAGTGGCCAAGATGGAGCTAAGAGGTTGATATGTCCACAAAGCCAGTGTGTATATGTTAAAGGGGGAATTTGATGCCTTCATCTTCCCAGCTCTTTTGCTAATTCTTTATTCAGTACTCATTGTTGCCTTTTGGCACCTGACACATTCAACACTTGTTGAAAATATGAACGAATGCCAAATTAACTTACTTCGATAAAGCTATGTTTTTCCCTGAGTGTGTTTAGCTCCTTTCAGGTGCTTAAATAAACACACGAGGACTTAGAGGAGGTGAGAGAAAAGATGTTTTCATGGCAGGATGTTGTTACTTCTTATATGTTTCTAACCACAAACTTTGCTTCCTTGGGAACGTAGCATAGCTGGTGCCAAAGTACCAGCAGGAGCCAGGAACATAAGCAACTGTTCCATTATTGTGTCAAATGTTCCCATCCGCCCAGAAGCTGGTGACTGCCCAATAAACAAGACAGCGATGCCTCTTTCTATTCAAAATAATAGTTACAAATTTTGAAATCATTTCACGGTGGATGAACAGCCAAGTTATGCGGTGGATGTGTTACTATATAAAGACACTAAATCTAGCGTGTATGAGATCAACAGTTGAGTCTGTGTGTGAATATGGAAATATGTATGTGTGTGCATGCTCACATTTTGCTATAAGCTCCATGTTCAATCTATCTCTTGCCTGAGTTAATGATAACCTCAGAGTTTCAGTATTAGATGGCAAATGCAGTGCTTTAGGGTTAGAATCGATTCTAACCCTAACCCTAACCCTAAATGCGCTTGATTCTATCAGGCTGTAGTCCTCTCTCCTCACTGAGGCAACTATAATCAAAGAAAGACAAGGTCAGGTCAACGCATAAGCTTTGGTACAACTCTAAACAGACTGAAGAGGAGAATTTCAATATTCCTCCTCCTTCCCAAAAGTCAACACATGACTTTCTGTGATACAACGTAACTGGCTAAGACATATTCTTTGAATTTTCTGCAAAATAAAGCAAATTCTAATTAGAGATGATGAATCAAGATGGCATTATTCCCTTCCCAATCATCTTTTCTAATTATAATGACATTTTTGTAGTTTTCTTTTTTCTTAAAGTCTTCAAAGTGTCAGCTGAACATGAGTCTCACAATACTTTGCTTGAGTGTCACGATACTTTATGAAGTACTACAGGTAGTCATTTATAAGATGAGGAACCTGAGACTCCAAGAGGTTAAACAACTCCCCCCTTGTCATGCAGTTAATAAGAGTCAGGGCTGACATGATCTTTGGTATTCCTGATGTCAAGACCAGCACTTACTAAATCACAACTTCAAAGATGGTAAGGATGGAAGTATTCTTAGAATCCAAACCTATACCTGAAACAAAATTCCTTACTATAACATACTTGTCAAGTAACTATCTAACTATAAACTGAGGTTTTTCAACTAGATCCATGAAATTAAATGCATCTATACATGTATTATATATGTACATATATACATTTATGTATATACAAATGTATATGTTTATAATATATTTATTAGGTGTCTACTTATAATTGGCTTCCTATGTAAGTCCTATGTATTTTATTTTATGCCTTTAAAAGTCTTATTTAGAAAGGGGGCCCACAGGCTTCACTAGAGCTCCAAAAGGGTCTTTGTCATAAACAACAACAACTTTAAGAATCCCTGATCCAACTGAAAATATCCAGTGAGGGAGAAATCCAATGCCTCTCCAAGTTACCATTCCATTTTTAGACAGCCTCACTATAATTAAGTGGTATAGTGGATAGAGCTCTGGAACTGGAGTCAGGATAAACCTGATCTCAAATCCAGCTTCACACTCTTAATAGCTGTGTGACCTTGGGCAAGTCATGACCTCTATATGCCTCAGTTTCCTTAGCTGTAATAGCACCTACATCCCAGGGTTTTCATGAGGATCAAATGAGATATTTGTAAAATGTAATTTCATATTTTTGCAAATTTGAAAAAATTTCATACCTTAAAATATTATATAAATATTAGTTATTATTCTCTAAGTATTTGGAAATGTTAGAGAAGGAAATGGCAAACCACTCCAGTATCTTTCCCAGGAAAATTCCAAATGAGGTCACAAAGAGTCAGACAAAACTAAAATGACTGAATGACATGTCAGTGTGTGTCTAACCGTGTGAATGATCAGATCAATATGAATTTGGATATTCTACCATAGATTGGGCACAAACAGTCCACGTGAACATTTGGGTTGGATTCTCTAAATTTGGCATCCCGTATTTCTTTTGACCTACTTCAATTCTGCTTTGCTCATAGAACACAAAACTTTTTTTGATGCAGGCATGCCATCCTGTGCCAGTGTCTCTCGTGTCACACAATCAATTCCAAAGTTCTTCAGAGAGACCTTGAGAGTATCCTTGTGTAGCTTCTTCTGACTACCTTGTGAGTGCTCATTTTGTGTGAGTTCTCCATAAAATAGTCTTGTAGGCAAGCATACATTTGGCACTCAAACAATGTGGCTAGCCCATGAGAGTTTCGCTCTCTAGAGTTGAGTTTGAGAGCTGGGCAGTTTGGTTTGAGAAAGACCTTAGACCAAGTGATTTTCAGAATCTTCCTAGGACCTTCCTAAACAAGAACAGCATTAGGAAATATGTATTACATTGAACTGAAGACCTGACTTATTACAGCTTCCATCTATTGAATGTAGTTATATCTTCTGAAGACAAACAGGAAATGTCTAATTATTCTTCCACCTGAAGAGTAGAATCCAGTCCCTCATGTGCCTTCTCTTTGCCAATCCTACCTTTCTATATTCACTCTATAAACCATCCTCTGTTCTCATCTGAAAAATCTAAACCAACATGAGCCCATAGCCTCTTAGTAAACAAAGTCTGGTTTAAATCAGGTTCAGATGTGTTGTCAAAACATCTGGAAGAAGAAAAAACTAACTTCATCTACAATCAATGGAAAGTATATTATGTCTACATGGTACCATGGATAGACCTATAAATTAAAGTCTGAGAGACATTGTATTTTAAAATTTTCATCTTATTGTTTATTGATGAGATAAAGACTCAACTCCAGCGTACAAGTCTATGCATCTGCATGTAGGGCTACATTGTGTCGATAGCAAAGTCAGGATTCAAACCCAGGTCCTCTCTCTAAATGCATTGTTCTTCTCCCATACCACTCTACTTCCCGTAGTACTTTTGGGGTGAGGAAAGGAGTATATATTAAACAGTTTTCCTACAACACAGTAACGAGGCTTAGAGTGTCTTAATCAACTTGAGAGGGTTATAAGACCTTGGCCACTGACTGAAGGCAATTGACATCACTCATGAAATATGTAGTGTTTAACTGAGAGGATGAACTATGCCCCCTTGTGCCTATATTAAAAAGCACAATCCAGTAGTTTGGGGGACAATCAAGACTTGAAGTTCTTGATTGTGGACTGAAAGAGGAAGATTTCTATCTATACTCCCCCTAATCCTCCATCAGTCATAGTATAATTATCTACGTGCAAGGAGACATCCCATCAAGCAGCTGAGAGCCAGTTTTAGAAAATATTGCTTTGTATTGACTTGAATTTTTTAGGTACATATTATAACTGCTCCCGCCAGGATAATGGGAGCTTCATAAAGGCAAGGACTATTTTATCTGTGTAACTCAGTAAGGTTAAAACCAAGACATGATTTCATGTATAAGGGAAACTATCAATTCAGTTCTGAGATATATATATATATATATATATATATATATATATATATGTGTGTGTGTGTGTGTGTGTGTTTGTGTACATACATATACATATACATACACACATACGTACATATACATACATATACACATACATATGTACAGATGCAGGTATACCACAGTGGGTATGTGTCAGAGTTGGGACTTGAACCCAGGTCTGAAGTCAGTCCTCTATCCACTCTGCTATGCTGCCTCTCCCAAAGTAGACACTTAATAAACACTTCTTCAGCTGAATTGTTGACTGCAAGTTGAATTTTCATCCAGGTCACAGGTGGATGAGGAGATAGCCCAATATGCTGAGTCTGAGGGATGCTCTCCGGCAAAGCAGACCCACCATTGCCAGCCAGTTACTCAGTCTTCCTTGAAATCACTTTTATCACATAAAGCAATGTGCTCTTTTTTATTATTCAGCTGGATGACTTTAATTGCCTCAGCTGCAAACAGCAAGGTTGAGGATTTCCAGTTCTAGACTGGCAACTTTTTTCAGTTACTGTCATAAATATGTGGATTCAGGCACCGAGCCACCTCTCGGGGAGGTCTGGACAAAGAAGCTGGCAGGACCCACAAAGGGCCAAACAGCAGAGCCAGGGCTGATCCTGATGACTCTGCACAGAGAGGTAAGGACTTGATGGGAACACAGTGCATTCAGAAGAGTGAGAAATTGTTTACTCAAAATATTTAAAGGGATAAAAAATAATGAAATGTGAGTGGATGAAAGAGGGGATTCATCTCCTCAGTATGGCCTTGACTAAAAGCAAAATTTCCCAACACTTAATGCTATCAAAAGGTGAAATAAACTGCTTGCAAGGTTATGGGCCTTCTTTTGCTAGGCATTCTCCAACAGGAAGGCAGCATGATACTCTGGAAAGACTGGCTCTGGAATGTTAGAAGGCCTGGGTTGGAATCCTGCCTCTTTCCCATACTCCTCAGGCAAACCTTTTCTTTTTGGGGGCCACAGTTTCCATTGTTTTAAAATGAGGCCATTGGACTACATGGCCTCTTTGCTTCCTTCCAGATTTCGATCTCGAATCCTATGCAGTAATTTAACCCTGGTGCCTCAGTTTCTTTACAGGCAAAATGAGCAAGTTGAACTGGATGACTTCTGACTTCCTTTCCAGATCTGGTGTGGGGACCCTATGACCAAAATGCCAAGATGACTATTCTTTGGGAAAGTCAAGAGGAAGCATTTTCAGGAATAAACTTGACTAGTGGAAGCCACAGAGATACCCTCTGACACTGAAATTCTGGGATTTGGGGGAGAAGATGGTCATGGGCAAAGGGATCTCAGAAAGAGACATGCCCTCAGCTGAGTGAGTGAAAGGAGCAGAGAAAAACATGTGTCTGGCATCATAGACCCAACCCACTGCTTCTCGTACAATTTCCTGCGTCTGCCAAGTCAGGCTCTCAAACCACCTTCTCCCTTCTGTGCTTCAGAGGATGTCCAGGACCTGAGCCTCTCTCCATCCATCCCCTTCCTTCATGCTAAGGAAGCTTCATAGGGTACATCTCCAAAGACATGTATAATCTCCACCTTCCATACCTGTCATGGAACTGGGCTCCGCATTAATAAGAACCAATTTAGCAGATCATTCTCCATGAACAGAGTACTATTTTACCTTGGTACATGGGGCCATCATCCTTTCTGAATTCCTAGAGCTCTTTTGTTTGCAATATTCCAGTGGTACTTACTACACATTCTAGACTTGCAGTCAGAAACACCTAGGATGAAATCTGGCTTCAGACATTTGCTAGATTTGTGACCCTGGACAAGTCCCCTCATCTCTCTCAGCCTCCATTTTCTCATCTTTAAAAAGGAAATGATAAATAATAAAATCTACCTTATGAGGTAGTATGACATAAGAGGTATCATGTGGAAAGTCCTTCGTAAACATAAATGTGTCGTGTAAGTGGCAGCTAGTATTTTTGCAGCTACTTATGAATATATTCTTCTGCTCTACTAGAGAGTGAAGTCCTTAAGGGTTAAAGCTATTTCTGGTTCATCACAGGTCTGCCTTGAAGAAAAGGGGTTTCCTATACTAATGAAGCCACAGTTTTGGTCCAAAACAAAACACAAGGGATCCTACCTATAGTAAATGTCCAATAAATGTTTGTTGAACGAATCCATGAATGTACCACTGAACAATAGGTCAAACTAATAGATACATAGATGACTAAATGAATAAATATAGATAAAGAAATAAATGGATATGGATGAATAAGTAAATGGATAGATACATATGTGTATATGTAGGTGGATGAATGAACAAATAAATAAATAGAAGATAGATGGTAATGGAAGTGAATTAATAGAGAGAGAAATGAATAGATGTATGGATGAATAAAAAGTAGATAGATAGGATGAAGAGAGAGAGGGAGAGAAGAAGAAAGAGGAGGAAATGAGAGGGAAAATGGGAGAGAAAGACAGAGAAAGGGAGAGAGAAAGGTAGCTAGGTGATACAGTGAATAGAACAGTGGGTCTAGAGTCAGGAAGACATGAGTTCAAATTTAGCTATCCATACTTCCTGAATCTGTGATCCAGGGCAAGACACATAACCTTGAATTGCTTCCATTTCCCCATCTGTTAAATCATGATGATTATAGCACCTGCCCCAGTGTTGTTGTGAGGCTCAAGTGAGATGATAATGGAAATGTTGTCAGTGCAGTACCTGGATCATATGAGGGGCTACATGAATATTAGCTATTATTATATTAATAGAAAGATGGAGGTAGATAGGTGAGAGGGAGGGAGGGAGGGAGAGGGGGCGAGAGAGAGAGAGAGAGAGTAAAACAATTGTTTTCATGTTCATGACTCAATCCCTCTGGATTGTACCTTCACCATGGGGCTTTTTGTTGATGAATTTCCATTCATCCCATCTTTCATTTCTTCTGAAACTGTGGTACTCCATTATTCATGGTCTTAACTGTCATGTTCATAATTGATAAAAACACTCCAGATGTATCCTATCCAGGATATGGCATTTAGGACTCCTTTGTGGTAATGGGTGGGACTTTAATGACCTCTGAGAGTCCTTTGAGATCTTAAATTTTGTAATTCTCCATTTGAGAAAAACTGTCAGACTCCATTTGATTCTCTTAATAACAGTTTTTTAATCCACAGTAGACAAAAAGGGATCCTGTTGTTCTCTAGATCAGTTAGTCAGTTGGGTGACTATGGAGACATAGTCCATTGTCAAAAATCTCCTATGAAAACCAGTCTGTTCTCTTCTTGTTTTTTCAGTAAAGGTTACCTTTGATACATGAAGAGGATATATTCTTCTATGGATTTTATAGAAATGATAAACCAGGAATATGATTTGGTAGATATTCACTTTTTGTCAACTTGACCTTCCTTATTAATAATGTCCTCTGATAACCCTTTCCAGTTTTATGGTGTTTTTTTTTTTTATTTTTGCAATCTTCTCTCCTTCCAGACCACATGACTGGAGCTAGCAGGGACTTGAGGTGTCAAATAAATATGTTCAACTTTCTTATTTTACAGGTGAGGAAGCAGAGGTCCAGGAAAATTAAAAACTTTGCCCCAAGACAACCCAAGAAGCGAGTGAGAGACAGGATTTCAATGTAGTTGTCTTGACTCCAACTCTGGTACTCCTCCCTCTGACTATGGAAACATGTCTCCCTTCCAACAAGGACTCCTTCTATAGTTGTTTGAACAGATTCAGCTGCTGTCTCCTACTTTAAAGTCATTTACCTTTACCAGTTCCTAAAAACCCATTGGAAACTAAGAGGGAAAAGTTCAAATGTCGTTTCCACAGTCATCTCTGATGAGAAAAGACCATTATAGAATTCCAGAAGATCTGTTCTGCTCCACATGCATTTATTGTGTTCCTGCCAGTTCTATCTACCAAAGTTCTTGGAATAATCAGGCTTAGCTGGGACTCAGGATAAGATCTTTCCAAGCTAACTTTCTGATTAACTTCCTTTTGTTCTTCCTTTAGTTGGCACTGATTTTGATCTCTCTTCAATATATTTTATAAATGATCTCATACTGTAAATCAACATGGCTTTTCAAGCATTGTACTTTGTTCCTTCTTTTGAGCAAAGTGATAGGCATTTCTTACTTGAGGCATATTCTGGGTTCTTTTTTCTTCCTTGATGTGGCAACTGCTTCATATTGACTCATGTTTTAAAAGGTAATGTTGGCATAAAGACTAGAAGACTGTACGTAGAGTTGGGGAAGAACTGGGTTCTAGGTCTGCCTCTGATACATGCTGGATGTGTGACAATTTTCAAATAAATCAGTGTCTTAGTATTCTAGGCAATTCCTTCAGATCACGATGAACCTGTGAAATAACAGCAAATCTGAATGAATTGTATTTGAAATGATGAAATTTGGCACTAGAAAATAAATCAACAATTCATCTTCCTTTGCACAGCTCATGAGCTTTGAGTATGGCATTGGCATCCTTGCTTCCTTGATTAGGTAAGTTTTTTGAAATAGGTTTTTTTATTTATTTTGCAAAGTATGACTCTGATAATGGGGAGGAGAGAGTTATATTTGGGAACAAAAGTATGTGTATGTGTGTATATACACATAGATGCATATGTATATATGAGAGAGACAGAGAAAGAGAGAGAGAGAGAGAGAGAGAGAGAGAGAGAGAGAGAGAGGTTATAAATTATAAAACATTTCCTGATCTGTATTGGTAGAGAAAAGTACCATACCAGGGAGTTTCTCACTTTTATTAAATTGAAGATCCACACTCCCTACTTTAACTAAAACAACATTTAAAATGGTGATAGAATTAACTGTACATCTTTGCTTTTGATTATTTCCCACTTTTTTGGAAGTCAATATCTTTTTAAATGAAGAAGTGTAATTCTTCTACTTTTTCAACCTACCATTCTCTGATTAAGATTAATGTAATCAGATAAGGTCAGATTCATCAAATACAAAGAATCATTGATGTGTATCTAGTTATTAACAAATTCATTAGTAACACTTTCACCAACAACAGAGGATTATAGACCTTTACATATTGGATGATACCTCACAGGAAGTCTCTTGTGATTAGCTAAAAGGATCAGATATGCTTCTGGGTCTAGCTATAAAAATAGTCGTTACTCTACCTGTGAGCTCAGTTAAGTGTCAGGCAGTCTAGTGTTTGGAGATCCCTAGTTCCAGTTTGAGGGGTCTCCAGTTTCAAAAGCAGAATATCTATGATATTCTCTCTCTATGCTCTCTCTCTCTCTCTCTCTCTCTCTCTCTCTCTCTCTCTCTCTCTCTCTCTCTCTCTCTCTCTTTCTCTTTCCTCCCCATTCACTTAATTGATCATGTCATTGGAGAGGATGAAGAAGTACTAGGAACCTAGACACTAGAATTACTTCTTAGAACCCTGGGAGCAGTGGTCAGCAGTTCATTTGGGGACCATAACTCACTGGTGCAAGCAGAAGTTGGTTCGATGATCCAAGAGATGAAGTTGCATAAATATGCCAGTCCAGGATGTCTATTCTTTTTTATCTTCTAATGTGTTGCTGATTTTGATTTTTTCTAATCTATCAATATAGATATTTATTTTTAAAACTCTATGTAGAGTGAATTCAGAGATGACTACTTCTGTAAATTGTCATCTTCTTTTAAGATACAGCCAGTTTCATGATTTGATGATACTGCTCAGAGCTCTTATGATATGGGGACAGTGGAAATCAAAATTCTCTCTCCTTCTTCCTCTTCTTCTTCCTATTCTTCTTGTTCTCCTCCTTCTCCTCCTTCTTTCTCCTTCTTCTCCTCCATCTTCTCCTTCTCCTTCCTCCTTCTCCTTTTTCTTCTTCTCCTTCTTCACCTTCTCCTTCTCCTTCTTCTTCTTCTCCTTCTTCTTCTTCTTCTTCTTCTTCTTCTTCTTCTTCTCCCTCTTCTTCTCCTTCTTCTTCTTCTTCTCCTTCTTCTCCTTCTTTTCTTCTTCTTCTTCTCCTTCTTTTCTTCTTCTTCTCATTCTTCTCCCTCTCTTTCTTCTTCTTCTTCTTCTTCTTCTTCTTCTTCTTCTTCTTCTTCTTCTTCTTCTTCTTCTTCTTCTCCTTCTTTTCCTTCTCCTTCTACTTCTTCTCCTTCTCCTTCTCCTTCTTCTCCTTCTTCTCCTCCTCCTTCTTCTTCTCCTCCCTCTCTTTCTTCTTCTTCTCCTTCTCCTTCTACTTTTCCTTCTCCTTCTTCTCCTCCCTCTCCTTCTTCTTTTCCTTCTTCTCCTCCTTCTTCTCCTTCTCCTTCTTCTTCTTCTCCTTCTTCTTCTTCTCCTTCTTCTCTTCCTCCTTCTTCTTCTTCTTGTTCTTCTTCTCCTTCTCCTTCTTCTTCTTCTCCTTCTCCTTCTTCTTCTCCTTCTCCTTCTTCTTCTTTCTTTTCCTCCTCCTTCTTGTCCTCATCCTACTGTTACTACTGCTATTTTTACCCCAGGTCTTTACAAAGACAAATCATCTGAGCATCTTATCCCACTGAAACCAATGACAAAGTATCAGATCCGAAAGTCTCTGACCTCTGTCCTGGAACACAACACACTTCTCTCAAAGTCCATAACTGACTGGTTGTCAGCACAATATAAGTATGAATTTTCTATGTAACAGAAGTATTTGAGAAATGGATTGTTCAGATGCCCCTTTGCCTCATATAAATTTGCTTCCCTATGTTTCAATTAATAACTTTTCCTCTGTTGGCTTGTAACTATGGATGAATAAAACCTTTCTACTGATGTATCCTAAGATGTAAATAGTGAATTTTCTTTCCATAGCATTAGAAAAGATATTTATATTACAGTCATAAGAATTAGGAGTAGCATTCATCTTTGGTCTCTGTTCTTTCTGAATCAAAAATAATATTTTTCATCACTTTTCCTGTCTTCTGTTTGTTCACTTTTCCTGTGAGTTTCCAGCAAATTGAGCTTTATACAAACTTATTTGCTAGTATCTAATATAGTCCTTGACAGCAAAGTGACATAGTGGATACAGCAATAAGTTTGAATCAGAGGACTCACCTTCCTCAGTTCAAATTTAGCCTCAGACTCTAGCTGTGTGATCCTGGACAAGTCACTTAATCCTCCTTTCCTCAGTTTCTCATTTGTAAAATTAGCTAAAAAAAGGAAATGATAAGCCACTTCGATATATTTGCAAGGAAAACCCCAAATGGGTTCATGAAGAATTGAACATGATTAAAAACAACTCAACAACAGCAAATTTAGTCCTTCTTTGAATTTCTCTGCTTCATCACCTTGCCATCTGATCTTTACATCTCTTCACTGAAGTCTGATTGATCACCCTTAGCAATATATTGGAAGGCAAAATAATCAAGTATCCAATAAGAAGGTGATTCTTCTCACTTTTGTGGACATGATGAAACCAACTCCAATAATTTCCTCATTAGAAAATTTCAGACTCAAATAATTTTTAAATCATTGGAATTTCAATGGACAAAGGATATAACCACTATTTGAAAGAGACACACACTAAAACAGTACTCCCATGGTCATCTAGTCTTTGCTTAAAAATATCCAGTGAAGAATCCATTACTTCCAAAGAATTCCATGACACTTTGGGACAGCTCGAGATGCAAGAAAATGTTTTGCTTCTCCTCTGACATCAGTCATATGAGTTTTGGGGTTTTTTAGGAGTATCTTTGACACTGCTTCTCTTCAACTAACTTACACCACATCTCCCTCTCCATCGCCTGATTCTCTTTGTCCATTGTTAAGAGACTAAAGTATTACATAACTTTCAGACATCCAAGACACTGGAAAAATAATAAAAGTATCAACCTCCAGGATGTTTTGTGAAATTATTCAAAAATAATAATGGTGAAGATGCTAATATTTATATAGCCCTGGTTATGTGCCAGACACTATGCTACACACATATACAAATATGATATTATGCTGGCAGATTTCTCCTGGAGTAACTTAAAAGGAGAGCATCTTTCCAAGGACAGGATTGCTATAGTATATAGAGTTTCTCTTTTCACTCCTTACACTGAGAAAATCTCCATACTCTGAGGACATTTTGTCTCCCAGTTCAGCATTAAATACTCAAAGAAGAGGGAATTGAACAACGTTTTCCCAGAATTTGTCTGTGGGTGTTTTTTTTTAAATGACATGAATATATGCTGTTCTAAAGAACTAATTATAGAAGATGACTGATCTGAGAATGCTGTATACTGAATATTTATTCACCTTAGATCATCCTGACAGTTCAGGATCATTTAATTTGACATGACAGCCAAATGCATCACTTAGTGGAGAAATTTCTCTTATAATAATGTTTGGCATCTAATGTATATTTTATGACTTAGCTGTTCTTTGGTGAAAATACATCTGAAGTAATCATCTTTCTCTATAGACTGAATTTCACATGAAGCGAGTCTTCATTGTATTATGTAGATCTGCCCTGCTGGTTCTAAATGGAATTAATTTTTAAAAAGACTAGTGATCAAAAGTATTTGTAATCTAAAAATCTATTAGGAGGCCAGGCCACCCATGACAATATAGAAATCAGTGTAAGAGAAGGAACTAGACTGGAGTCAGGAGAGACATGGGTTCAAATGCCACCTCTGCTGCTAACTATGTGATCACAGGAATCTCAATCTCTGTGAACTTCAGTTCTTTTATCTATAAAACGGATTTTAATTCAACCAACACCTATCCGGAACACAATGTGGGAGGGGCAGGGAGGGCTATAGTCCACAGACCTGAAGTCAGGAGCACCTGAGTTCAAATCTGACCTCAGATATTTACTAGTTAGGTGACCCTGGGCAAGTCACTTCACCCTGTTTGAATCAATTTCCTCGTCTGGAAAATGAGCTCAAGAAGGAAATTGCAAATCACTCCAGTAACTTTGCCAATAAAACCTGAGTCAGAAACAACTGAAAATGAGTGAAAAATTGAAAGGGGTGTTAGGAGTATTCAGGAAAATCTAGATTCAACCCCTACAACCGACTGCTTGATCTTAGAAAAAAGCCTTTAGTTCTCTGAGTTTAAGCTTCCTCATCTGTAAAACAGGGAAAATAAAAGTATCTTTTCTTGCAAGAGAGAGAGCTTGGGATTTGGAGAGAGATAACCTTGGCTTCTATTCTTCCTCTCATTCTTATTAGCTGAGTGACTATGGCAGGTCATTTGACTTTTCTTAGTCAAAATTTCCTCATATGTTTAAAAAAATGTACCGTGGACCTCTGAGATCTCTTCCATCTTTAGATCTTTCCCTCTGATTCTACCTCCTGGGATTACTGTGATGATTGAATGAGATAATGTTGTAAAAATCACAAAGTGTTACATAAATATCAGGTATTATAATTGTTCTTGCCAGGTTTTGGACTGAGTTTAGAAGTTTATTGGTAGAGGGAACATTTAGTAGAAAAACCCCTTCTACCAGGTCAGCATCTGCTCAAAAACTTGCAAAGTATTGAGAGGTGATGTGGCATTGCAGGTGAAATGTTAAATGAAGTCAGCATGACTTGGGGATGGAACCAAATTCAGATCCCACTTCTAGCTGTTCACCTTTGAGCAAGTCACTGAATCTCTCTGGGCCCCAGTTTCCTCATCTGTAAAATGAGGGTGTTGGACTTCATGAGCCATCTTCCATTGTTGAATCTCTGATCCTCTGAAAGTTGTTTGGCGGCAGCGAGAAATTCGGTGACTTATCCATTGTCTTAAAGCTGGCACATGTCAAGGATGGGACATGACTCTTTGAACTATAACCTGAAGCTTTTCTTTCTATTTCCTGAAACTAGAACTCTATGACATTCCTCAGGTACCATTTCCAAACCCTACCCCAACCACAAACTTTATTCCTTCTCTCTTTTATGCATTATCTTTCCTCCTCAGGAAATAAATTCCTTGAAATCAGGGGACATTCTCACTTTCTTAGAGTTGCACTTTGCACAGAGTAGGTGCTTGATCTGTGTTTTATCTGAAAAGGACTTCCTGTTCACTCCATCACGCCCCCTCTCCTTTTATATCATAGTATGTGATTGAAAGTGATCTGAGACTCAATTTCACCTTTCAAGGGTTTCTGCTTCTGCCACTGAGTAGTGGATAAGCTCCGACAATCCACTGCCTTTTTCCAAATTTCTCTATTTTTATCTATAAAATAAGGGAACGGTGCTAGAGCAGAGCTTCTTATCCTGCAGTCTGTGAATTTTTAAAAATTTTTGAATAATTATTTCAAAATCATTGGAGGTTTTTGTAATTCTATTTATTTTATTTTCAGTCTTTAAAGACACAGTTACCTTGAGGAGTCTGCCCTAATTCGAAGATTTAATCCAGGCTTCCAACACAGTCCAGAACACACACACACATAAAAAAAAGGTTAAAGTCTCCTGGATTAGATGATTCTTGAAGTCTCTTTCAATTTTTTTATTTTAAATATTCTTTGCATTTAATAGGTAAGGAAATCAAGCCCAGGGAATTGGGGTAGGTTGTGGAAGACTATAGAAGTCAATAACTAATGGATCTGGAACTAAATTTCAGGTCATCCACACCCAGATCCCTTCTGTCACATCGTGATCCTAGTGACACTATTTACCGTATTATATCGCTATTTCATATCATAACATCCTTTCAGGGACTGGTTTTTTGGGGTCCAGTTTGGCACAATTTACAAAGCTAATATTGGATTTAGATTTGCAGAGAGAAACTAACATCCCAATTTAATTCAGGGGTCTAGGTCAATTGATTCATGAGGAATCACAAATGAGGATTTTTAAAAGAGGAGAAAGGGGAATTAGCTTATGTTCAAATTAATCAGTACCTGATCTTAGATCTTGGTCTGTATTTGTCTAAAAAGCTTGTCTTGATGACATTAGAAGAAAACTCAGAGCCTTGAATATAACAGGTACTTTAAAATGCATATAACAATGATTGATTGATTTTATATGTTTTCTCTGCGCCTGTATATGTACACAGTATTTCCCCTAGCTAGACTACAAGATCACTGAGGACAGGGATTCTTTCCTTTTTGTCTCTGCCTACCTACAATCAAGAGCTTGCCAGTAAGTAATGATAACATCAGAAGGGCTTTATAATTTGCAAAGTGCTTTACCAATACTCTCTTGCTTTAACATCACAACAACCTTACGGGGGAGCTGCTTTTTTATTTTGCAGATGAAGAAACTGAGGGAGACAGAGGTAATTTGCCCAGCCTCATGCAGCTAGCATCTGAGACAGGATCTGAACTCAGGTCTTCCTGACTTTGAGTTCAAAACTTGTTCTATTGTGTCAACTAGTTGTGCATCAAATACTAATTGATTTTGTCAATTTTGACATATGCACATGTTGCCTCCCCTGGCTACACCATAACTACCCTGAAGGTAAGCACTGTCTCATCTACACATCCATATACATATGTAAATATATATGTATATATACAAAGTATTATATGCATGTATTTTTGTATGTATATATTTGTGCTTATACACAGTGTGTGTACATATATGTATATATTTTTGTGTATATGTACATACAAGTCTATGTGCATGTACATATATACACACATTCACACACAGATACAGAAAGAAAGGAAGGAAGGAAGGAAGGAAGGAAAGAAGGAAGGAAGGAAGGAAGGAAAGAGGATAGAGAGATAGAGAGATAGATAGAAAGATAGATTTCATATCTTTGTATCTTTTTTTGTCCAGCTCCTGATACACAGTCAGGGCTTAATAAATACTTGATTGGTTGATTAATACATTGAGTCAGCAGTACTATGATCAATGCCCTGAGATGTAGCAAGTGCTTATATCATTTCTACTCCATCAAGCAGTGCACAACCAATGGAACTTAAAAGCCAGATCCTGAGAACAGTGAGTTGAGATAGAAAATTTCCAGATGCCTCCTCCTCATTCTGGGAGCATCTCCCAGAGGTCCTCCAGATCTATTTATCACCCCACCTATAAACATATATCTGGCAGAAGCCTCTATAAAAGTAGCCTTGGGCTGCCCCTGAAAACTAAATTTATTCTAAAATCTTTCTTTTGGGGCATATTTCATGCTGCTTATTGTAGGAGCCAAATTTTCTAGTTGTCACTCTAGCCCTAACCACATTATATAGCCTTTGATTATGAACAGGGTTTACTAATAAGTGGTACATAAGTGACGGTAAGATGTAAGAGCCTTTGACCTCTAGGATAACAACTTTTGAAAGCCAACAGGTGTTTTTTCATTCCCCTTTCCCCTCTGTCTTTAACTTCCTTCTTACCTTCCTCTCTGCCTCTGCCCCCCACTCTCTTTCTCTATCCTTTTCCTCTCTATTCTCTTGATCTCATTTCTCTTTTTTTTTTGCTCACCCCTTTCTCATTTCTCTCTCCTTTCTCTCTCTGTTAATTTTTGTCTCCTTTGTATCTCTAGCTCTATCCATTCCATCTCTTTTCTCTCTCTTCTTTTTGTCTCTCCTCCCTATCCTACCTTTCTCTTTCTCATTCTGATTTTCTCCTTCCCATTTTCCCCATATTAGCACTTGCTTTCTCTTCTTTCTCTGCCTCCGCCTCTTCCCC
The DNA here is from genome assembly GCA_028658325.1 of Potorous gilbertii. NCBI lineage: Eukaryota > Metazoa > Chordata > Mammalia > Diprotodontia > Potoroidae > Potorous > Potorous gilbertii. The sequence goes on from CM053769.1 coordinate 102,374,690, forward strand.
TTTTTCACAAGGACCCATACACATGCACAGAGGTTAGTTACCATTGTGTTATTCAAGGAAGGCAGTTTTGACTTCAGAATTTAGAGAAATGATTATTTTCAGGAGATTCAGAGCTCCCCTCTTCTTCCAAATTCCTGATTTTAAAAAGTTGGGTCTCTTGAAGGACTTTACTGAAAATGAAATTGAACTAGCTCTCTTCCATCTAGGCTAAACTCAATCCAACCATTTAAGGAATTTAATCTAAGGTGGGGAAACTCATTGTTTTCTACTCAAGATTTTGTCTGGATAACCTACAGCTATAACAGTCTGAGTATAGAGATATTTTCAATATGATGTCACTCAGCCCATCACCGATCACCTACTTTCCTGAAGGCTCTAGGAACTATGAGCCTCCACCAAGATTGTCTTTGGTCTACGAGACATGGTCAAATGACCATTCTTTTATTAATAACCTTCTGACTTTATTAATAAAATTATTAAATTATCCAGAACCTATATTTCTCAAACCTTTTACATCATCACAGAACATTCTAGTATTAAAGACCACAGTACACATCATACATTGGATACAGGTGAGGCTTTATCAGTTATCACCCTGTGAGAATATGCTCAGTGTAGTAGGATAGTCTACTTAAAGCTCTGGGTATCTCAACAGAGCAGAGATACTGAGGGACATCCTGGTCTTGACAAAGTGAAACCTTGCCCCCCGCCCCCAGGTACTCTCCAGTCGGAGCTACCCTTGAGGTGTGCTCTAATCATTTGTTCTCCAAGGAGTGATGAATAACACAAGGAGAGATTGCAATCCATAAACTTGGCAGTGGACGAAGGAGCTCAGGCAGTCACCAATGTACATGCCAGTCTACGTGATTTGTGCCTGCTACCTGTTTCTGAGGAGAAACTTGTTTTAAAGTCCTGATGGTTTCATTTATCTCAAAAACTGAAACTTTCCCTCAACCCTCCTCAGCACAGATTGCCTGAACAAAGTGTCATTTGTCAAGATGCTACGTAAAAAGAGCCACCCTTGAGTTGGAGGCTGACACCAATCTTACTTGGAGGCTCCCTTAATTCATTTGCATCCAACATATTCAAATTGGGGGAAACAGGGATGAGGAAGAGTCAGGGAGGATGGCAGAGGAAGGCTAACAGAATTGTTGAGGGAGGATAATGACACTTCATGTAGTTAGGGAGTAAATTGTCAACGTTAAGTTTCAAATTTCAAAGCTCAGCTACTACCACTTATTACTATTAATGATATCTGACATTTCTACAGCACTTAAAAGTCTTCAGATCACTTTACATCTGGAATCTCATTTTGAACAACAGAATAATACTTACTAATAGAATTGTGATCCCTATTTTAAATATGAGGAAACTGAGGCTCCTATAGATATAGTGACTTGCCAAGGGTCACGAATTTAATTAGTGTTGGAAGCAGAATTTGAACCTAGATATCCTGGACATCAAGCCAATGTTCTAACCCCTAAACCATACTACTTCTAGCTATTAATGGCATTCTTGTTGTATGAGAATAAAACTACTTTGATGGGAGGCAGAGTGGCATAAGTTAAATAGCAATCAACCAACGGGTATTTATGAATTCCAAATCTTGGACCAGGAGAGAGAAGAATACTGGATTTAGAGTCAGTCAGTTGTTTTCACTGTCATTTGTCCTTCATTCTCAAAAATGAGCAGTGGCATTACAGGGCATCATTGTTGGTGCTCATCCTTCATCATCAAAGAAGATTGATGACATCATAAAGGCAATGCCTTAACCTGCAGGTGAATTAGATTTAACTGAAGCAGAACTACACAAGGTCAGCAATCTCACTCTCTCTTCCAAAATCAACAGAGTCCAGTGGCAATACAAAAGTCAGAGCACATAGCAATGGTCCAGGATGCAGTGAGTGACCTTGGCCTATTTAGCTTAAGGTCTTTCCCAGGTCTTGGTTTGTTTAAGGCAATTCTCAGTCAACGATATCAGGTAAGAAAAAAATACTGGATTCAGGGTTAGTTGGTTAATAAATATCTATGTAACTCCTCTCATGTTGAGGAAAAGGACAGTCTCTACTCTCAAGGAACTTCCAATCTATTTGGGGAAACAGGAGGCAAACAACTATATACAAACAAGGTGAATTCAGAATAAATAGGAAATAATCAACAAAAAAAGGCATTAGAATTCTGAGAGGTCAGGAAAGACTTCCTTTTTGTAGAAGGTGGGGTTTTAATTGGAACTTAAAGGAAGCCAGGGAAATCAGTTGCTTGAGTTAAGGAGGGAGAATATTCTGGTCATGGTGGGAAGCTAGAGAAAATGCCCAGAGCTGAGAGATGGAATAGCTGGTTCTTGTTCATGCAACAATTAGGAGTTCAGTGCCACTGGATCAGAGTATGAGGTGGGGAGTAATATGTACTCAAAAGCAAGCAAAGTTCTAAGTTATGAGGGGCTTTGTACATTGGAGAAAGGATTTTGCACTTGATTGTGCAGATGATTGGGAGTCACTTGAGTTTACTGAGTGGGAGGGTGACATGGTTTGACCAGAGCTTTAGAAAAATCACTTTGGTGGTGGAATGAAGGATGGATTGGAATGGGGAGGAATTTGACTCAAGCTAACCCCCCAGCAGTTATTGCAGTAATCAAGAAGAGATGACAACAGCCTGCACTAGCTGTTGGCAGGGTCAGAGGAGAGGAGGGGACATATTCAAGCAAAGATGAAAGTCAGAGGACCTGGGTTGCAAAATTTGCTGTGATTTATTTTCTATATGACCTTGGACTTTATGGGTCTCCTCCTCTTCATCCATAAAATGAGTGTTAGAATCCATGAATTTGAAGGTACCTTGAACTCCAAAGCTAAGATCCTCATGGGTAAACCTAACTCCAAATGGAGAAAATGGGCTTTATGATTGTGTTTGTATATTTTTACCATTGACTTTCAAGGGATGATGTTTTTTTTACAGGGCTGTGCACTTTTTTTTTTGCTCTGTGTATGTGAGTATGCATGTATCTATTTTTTATGCAAGTCCATAGTCTCATAATCTCCAAGTGGTACCAGCTTAAAACCAGATTTCACACTGAGCAGAGGCCAGGGGACTTGCACTTCAATTCATTAGGACATTTACCAAACACTTACTATGTGTGTACCTAGGGTTACAAAGTTTGGTTGTAACACAAGCAGAGCTTCTAATTACTACCCTGCTTCACTCAAATCATGAAGAACTCAACACTCATTCAAAGGATCAGTTCCAGTCTCCCTTCCTATGGGAAACCTAACCTTGTCCCTCAGGTTGGCACTATACTTTCCCTTCTTAAATTATTGTTCAGTCATTTTCATTTATGTCTGATTCTCTATGAACCCATTGGGGGTTTTCTTTGTCAAGAAAAATAAATGATTTGCCATTTTCTCCACCAACTCATTTTACAAATGAGGAAACTGAGGCAAATAGGGTTGAGTTGCCCAGGGTCACACAGCTACTAAGTATCTGAGGTCAGATTCGAACTCAGAAGGATTCCACCTTCCTGTCTTCAGGCTTAGCACCATATCCTCTGTACCACCTAGCTGTTATCCTCAAATTATAGCAAGTAGTAGTAGTAGCGATAGTAGTAGCAGCAGTAGTAGTAGTAGTAGCAGTAGCAGCAGTATTAACCATGGTGGTAGTATTTATGATAGCTAACATTTGTCACCTTAAGGTTTGCAAAGAGTATTGCATGTATAACCTCATCTGATCCTCACAAAAACCTTGAGCGGTAGGCTCTAATAACTCATTTTACATATGAGGAAACTGAAATAGGCAGAGGTCAGAGTCCCAGGGTCATACAGCTAGTTAGTGGCTGAGGCTGGATTTCCAGATCTGACACTTTCTCCATTATGTCACCTAGCTGCCTATCCGGGCACTTACTTTAATCCTCATGTAAAATTTAAATTACCTGAGGGCAGGGACTTTTTTTCATTTCTATCTTATTTTCCCCAGTATTCAGAATTGTGCCTTAGACATTATGTTAGGAAGGTCTAGCAGTGTGACTTTATCCTTGTGGCAAAATCCCACTGTGGCAACTCCCTTCACTGATGCAGATACCGTCTTCAGCTATAATTAGAAGCTTAGAAAGTTTCTGAGGGCTCTGCAAGAAGTGGTGCCCAACTGGTGCATGCCAAAGGTGGAATTCAAACATACCTTCCCAACTACAAGGCAATCTCTTCCTCCAAGACACCACCCTGATACCACACAATCAAGGCACAGCTCAAGAAGTTCTTTCTATGAGAAGCCTTTCTCAATGGCCTCAATGGCTGTTGGACCCTGAGCAAGTTCCTTCAACTCTAGGAACTCTGGACAGCTAAGATGAGAAAAGGTACCTGCCAGTATGGATGGAAAGAGCTTTCTCATCTTTGAGTTCTCTACAGCAACACATGCAGTGAGTGACCTTGGCCTATTTAGATTAAGGTCTTTCCCAGGTCTTGGTTTGTTTAAGGCAATTCTCAGTCAGTGATATCAGGTAAGAAAAACATACTGGATTCAGGGTTAGTCAGTTAATAAATATCTCTGAAACTCCTCTCATGTTGAGGAAAAGGACAGTCTCTACTCTCAAGGAACTTCCAATCTATTTGGGGAAACAAGAGACAAACAACTATATACAAACAAGCTGAATTCAGAATAAATAGGAAATAATCAACAAAAAAAGGCATTAGAATTCTGAGAGGTCAGGAAAGACTTCCTTTTTGTAGAAGGTGGGGTTTTAATTGGAACTTAAAGGAAGCCAGGGAAGTCAGTAGCTTGAGTTAAGGAGGGAGAATGTTCTGGTCATGGGGGGTCTAGCCCACAGTCTATATTTAATCATATTTATTCTGCACACAATAATAAGTGAACATGTGTTCTCCTTCATTACTCTCTAGTTCCTTTGAAATGGTCTTTTATTATTTGAATTCTTCCCACTATCTTGTACATACTTGGTGTTTAATAAATGCTCAGGCTGCCAGGTGATCCAGTGTATAGAGCAGGATCTGAAGTCAGGAAGACACATCTTCATGGTGAGGTCAAATCTAACCTTAGACACTTATGAGACCCCGGGCAAGTCACTTTACTCATTTGCCTTAGTTTCCTCATCTGTAAAATGAGCTGGAGAAGGAAATGCCAAATCACTCCAGTACTTCTTCTAAGAAAACCCTACATGGGGTCATGGAGAATCAGGGAGTCAGACATGACAACAACCACTGCTCATTGCTTGTTTGATGGATTGAGTATTGGCACTGGCTTGTTTTATTGTGCTTATAGGTTATCTGGTTTTTCACTTGACTGCCTTCATGTCACTTCAGGGCTGCCCCAAGATTTGCACAGATATAGAAGTGGAGGAGGGGTGATGATGTCAACCATAGCTATTCTGTGGAAGGGTTGAAGTCATTTTTTTTTTATCTGAAACTTATTTTCCACATTGTTATTTAGATAAACCTCTCAGGAAAGATTTTGTTTTGCCAAAACACTTTCTTTGGTAGCCATATATGTATGTTGCCTAGTCTAACTATGGTTAGTTCTCATTTACTATTGATAACCAGTACTGTGAAAACATGACATCCAAAGAATAGTGTTATGTGTCTGATGAGGAAATAATGATAGCATCGGACCCCAGTGCCAATCTCATCTCTTCCACTTGCTTTCTACATGATCTTGGCCAACTCCCCCTTCCTGGTTGTAGATTCTTCATCTATAAAATAAGAAGACAGAAATTCATGATCTCTGGTCTCTTCAAGCCCTGAATCTCTCGCTCTAATTAGGTGTATCCTATCCATGAACCACATTCAGCAGTGTTAGCAGTCAGGATGCCCATGACCTCAGACCTTCAGTCCTCTGACAGAGCTATGACTGGGGGGACTGAAGGGCAGGGAGAGAGTAACTGGGCTTTTGCTTGAAGAATCAGAAATGTATAGGATAATTCAGCACTCTGGAGATAGCTTAAGACCCTAAGTCTCTGGGAATAGCAATGTTTTCAGTCTAGTGCATTGTACTTAGTAAGTTCTTAATAAATGCTTTATTCATTCATTTACTCATGCCTAGTAACAATTACTCAAAATGTGAAAATGTGCTTAATAGGAATGCATGTGTAGAACCCGTATAAGTTTGCAAGCCATCTCAAAGTGGGAGGAGAGAGAGAGAGGAAGAAAATCTAAGATTTATGGAAGTGATTGTTGAAAACTGGAAACAAAAATATTAATTACATTTTTTAAAATGTCCAAAAATAAAGGAAGACGATATGATGTGGGCTGACAGAGTAGCTACAGAGCTGGCCATGGAGTCAGAAACAACCTAGGTTCAAATCTGGATCATTTAATCTTTCACTCTCCCACTCACCATATACCCCCAACATTCTAATGCTAAAGTTTCTGAAGAAACTTTAAGAAATTCATATGCTCATGTTTATTAGTGGGGACAATTCTCACACTTGGGCTTTCCTCTACTCAAGAAATGTCACATTTTACTACTCTCCCCCCCAAAGAAAATAAAAAGAATCCCCAATTAATGTAAACCTGTTTGACTTGTGTTGTGGTTTCAGTCTACTTTCCTAGACCTATCATGAGTCATTTTCCTTTATACATGCTGCATTCAACTACAGAAAGCATCCTTTGTTCTATTTCCCAGGTAGGGCATTCTGTCTCCTGCCCACCTCCCCCATGCCAAGAATACTGTCCCTCCCAGAATCCTTAACTTTCCTATAATCTCAGCTCAAGTGCCACCTCCTCCAGAAGGACTGTCTTGATCCCCAAGTTGCCAGTGTCCTTTTCCCAGAAATTACATTCTGTAGTATTCCTTCTGGGGTGACTCTCTAACTTGTCCTCATGACCAGACCCCCCAAAGTAAAATTCCCTCAAGGTACCAGGTGAGCTATGGATCTGCCCTCTTCAAACTGAAGCTCATTTTAATAGACAGAGGATACACAGAGCAGAAGCTTACACTCCGAATGGATGGTAAAATTAGTAACAAAATGTTCTCCCCATACGGATGGGTCACATTTTCCCCTACCTACACACAGCATCAATAGAGCTCTCAGAGGATCCAAGTAGAGACGTACAGGTGTGACTTGGGGAAGTCACACCTTGGTTCTACATGTCCTCAGTTTTGACAGAGGCCTCATACTTCTTGCCTTTCCAGCATCCACACGCAGCCACCACCCCCCCCAAAGCTGTTCCTTCTCTGCATGAGTCTTACTTCTTTCTAATAATGCCTTATATTATGCTTGTATCGCCACTCTGCAGCAGTATCCCATATCTCCCCTCTCACAGGGCCTTGTGTCATCGCATCAGCATATCTAGCATCTGCCCCCAAACAATACAAATATTTAAATCTGTCTTTAAAAGTTCATTTCAGGAGATCTTCCCTTCCTCAATTGCAGGAATTCTTGTCACAGTTCTGATCTTTGACCATTGAATCTATTTCTCAGGGGAGGTAGTCATTTCCTGAAAAATCCCCTGACATGTCAGGATATTAGGGTGGGACCTGGACAACACACTTCATCAGAAACTTGTCCAAATAAAACATCCAAGTGAGAAATCTTCACTAGAATGAGAGGTAAACTGCTGACTAAAGCAAAGGGGAGAGCAGTGAGCTCCAAATGAACCTTGATGACTTGGTTAATTATTTTCTCCCTTTCTATGAGAAGCCTTGATAGCTGAATGCCTTAATAAAGGATTGAGTTATTTCAACCTTTTACTTAATTGCTCCAAATTTCTTTTGACTTTTCTTAAAGTGATGACTTACTCATGGGATCAGCTTTAGAAACAGAAGAAATATTTCAAAGGAAATTTATGCTAGCCTGAGAACACAGTGAGAAAAGAGCTTCCCTTTGGAGATAGTCCAGGATGACTAGCATGCCTAGAACAGCCACACTATATCTGGCCTCTCTTGTATTGTTATTCAGTCATTTGGGGGATGTCTGACTCCTCCTGACCCTGTTTGGGGTTTTCTTGGCAAAGATCCTGCTGTGGTTTTCCATTTCCTTCTCCAGCTCATTTTTCAGCTGAGAAAACTGAGGCAAACAGGATCAAATGACCCCGGGCAATGCCTTATCACTCTGAGTGAGATTCATCCATTCAGTGAATAGACTTCCTTAAGTAGTTACTCAAGGGATGGTCTCTAATCAAAACAAAGTCAACTGCAAGTCATGTCATCATCTTGATGTCACAGTCCTCTTGGAGAACAAAGGACTAAGACATCCAGCTGGCCAAAGTTAGCCTTACTGTTTTGAGTGAAGGAAGGCTGTGCAGGGTCACCAACCTCATGTTCTTCTCTTGAGCCATCTGAGTCCAGTGACCTGATATTCATCAGGATGACTGGAGTTGACACAGGATGCAATGTGAGATTCTGGCCCTTTCAGTCTAATGCCTTATCACTTTGAGTGAGATACATCCATTCAATGAATAGACTTCCTTAAGTAGTTACTCAAGGGATGGTCTCTAATCAAAAAAAAAAAAAATACCGAATTGAGAGGGGAAGACCCTCAGGGTTTCTGAGTAAAAGACATACAATTACTATTTAGTAATTACTAAATACCCTTACTAAACTTGTTAGTAAGGCTAACTTTGGCTAATTAAGGCTAACTAGTAAAGGCTAGATTTGGACCCAAGGAAGATGAGTCTTCCTGACTCCAGGCCTAGCACTCTATCCGTTGTGCCACCTAGCTCCCCTGACATCTAACTCTAAATCCAGCTGTCTTCCAACTACATGGCACTTTCCCACATCTACATCTATGGTGAAAGCCTGGCTGCATTTCAAGAGTGGAATGGTTATGAATCTCATTTATGATAGCCAAGCCATTACTGTAAAGGTTAATGCAATTCGTTGGTCTGTGTTCATATTGTCATTCCCATTTTACAGATTGGAAACTGGAACAAAAGCAGTTAAGTGACCTTCCCAGTGTTGATAGAATGAAGACAAATACCCAGAGTTCCCTCCACACACACTAGCTCCATTCTCTAAATAATACTGACTCCCATATTGTGGGGGTAACTCTACTACCGAAGTGAGCAGGGATGCAAATCACCAGACTTCTTTAGAGTTTCCCCTCTTTTCTCATACTCACCCCCCCTTCCACCCAGTTATGTTCACCGTGAGGAGTTTAAGATATCTCATGCTGGGAGAGTGATGGGGAAATCAGGAGGGAGCAGACGGACCATGACTGTCCCTGATTTGCAATCAAATGAAAAGCTCTCATTATGAAATAATGTCAGTCATGTCACCTAACTTCTTTGGGCTTCTATTTACCCTCCATAAAAGGAAGAGATAGGACTAGAAGATTTCCAGGCCCTTTGTAACTCTTCATCAAACAACCCTGTGAATATTAGGACTCTGTAAATTGCTAACTGACAGATAGAAAATCACGTACAACTAATCTGTACCTTAACTTCTTACTCTGAAAAATTCAGGGCCTGAAACAGAGTTCTAACTTCCCTCACAGGATCCTTTGATCTTGCATCTTATCTACAACTTTGCCTTCCCTTCCCTGGAAAACACTCATGCCTATGCATGAACACACACAAGCTCATACACACACACACACACACACACACACACACACACACACTCAGGCACACACAACACTAACAGAGACAGACAACTCACTGCCTTTACCCTGGGGTATTCTTGCTCCCAATGATTACATCATGTGATTTTGTTCATTTAAGCTGTTTGTTGTTTTGATTTGTTTTCATTTTGATGAGAAAATTCAGAATTTTATTTTTAATTAATTTATTTATTTTTGGTTTTGAACATTCATTTCCATAAAATTTTGAATTCCAAATTTTCTCCCCATCTCTCCTCTCCCGGACACCCTGATATGGCACCCGTTATGATAATCCTTTCCCTAGGTCTGCTCTCCCTTCTAACTCCCCCTGCATCCCTTACTTTCTTATAGGGCAAGATAGATTTCTATGCGCCATTGCCCATATATCTTATTTCCCAGTTGCATGTAAAAACAATTTTTAATATTTGTTTTTAAAACTTCGAGTTCCAAATTCTCTTTTTTTTTTTCTGTCCTCACCCACCCTCATTGAGAAGGCAAGCATTTCAATATAGGTTATATATGTGTCATTATGCAAAACACTTCCATAATAGTCATGTTGTGAAAGGCTAACTATATCTCTCTCTATCCTATCCTACCCCCCATTTATTCTATTTTCAACTTGGACCCTGTCCCTTTTCAAGAGTGTTTGCTTCTGACTACCCCTTTTCCCAATTTTCCCTCTCTTCTATCACCCCCTCCTTATCCCATTCCCCCTTACTTTTCTGTTGGGTAAAACACCCAATTGAATGTGTATGTTATTCCCTCCTTAAGCCAAATCTGATGAGAGTGAGGTTCACTCATTCACTCTCACTTCCCCCCCACTCTTTGCCTCCATCATGAAACATTTTTCTTGCTGTTTTATGTGAGATAATTTGCACCATTCTATCTCTCCCAATGTAGTCCTCTTTCATCTCTTAATTTTATTTTTAGATATCATTCCTTCATATTCAACTTACCCTGTGCCCTCTATCTATCTATTTATCTATCTATCTACCTATCCTCTGTCTATATTTCCTCCAACTTAGTCATCACTGGCAAAATTCTTGCTAGAGTCCTTCTTAATAGACTGATCCTTTACCTGGAAGATGTTCATATACCAGAGAGCCAGTGGGGCTTCAGAAATGGTCAAGAAACAGTCAATATGGTGTTTGTTGCCCAATTCCAGGAAAAATGCCCAGAGCACAATAGAGGTCTCTACTCAACATCTGTAGATCTGACCAAGGCCTTTGACACTGTTAGTCATGGGGGCTTATGGAAAACTATGTCAAAATTTGGTTGCCCAGAGAAGTTAATCAACATTGTATGCCAGTTTTATGATGGCATGTTTACTCAGGTTCTGGATAGTGGACAATGCTCTCGTGCCTTACCAGTCACCAATGGAATGAAAAGGGGCTATGTGATTGCTCCCATTCTTTTTAGTATAATGTTTCAGCTATGTTGTCAAAAGCTTTCAATGAGGATGAACACTACATTAAAGTTAACTACCATACTGTTGCTAAGTTCTACTATTTGAAAAGGCTACAAGCTAACACCAAAGTGGAGGGAGCGTTGATTCATGATTTTCTGTTTTCAGATGATTGTGCACTTAGTGCAGCCTCTAATAATGAAATACAATAAAGTATGGGTCAATTCTCTTCTGTCTGTGTTAATTTTGGCCTAATAATTAACACCAAGAAAACACAGGTTCTCCATCAGGCACCACCACACCAGAGAAGTTTTGAATGATGTGGACAAGTTCACTTATCTTGGTAGTGTCCTTTCCAGAAATGTACACATAGACAATGAGGTTGATGCACGTGTTGCCAGAGCTAGCTCAGTGTTTGGAAGTTCCAAAGAAAAGTTTGGTAGAGAAGATGTATTAGACTGACTACCAAACTGAAAGTCTACAGAGCCGTTGTGCTGACTTCATTGTTGTATGCCTTTGAAACATGGTCAGTCTACCATCACCATGCCAGGAAACTGAATTGCTTCCATTTGAACTGTCTTAGGAAGATTCTGAGAATCACCTGGCAGGATAAGGTGCCAGACACTGAAGCCCCTGCTCAAGATGAACTGCCAAGCATTCAAACTATGCTTCAGAGAGCACAGTTCCAATGGGAGGGTCATGCTGTTCAAATGCAAAATGTACACATGTCAAAAAGACTATTTTATGGAGAAATCACATGGGACAGGTGATCACATGGTGGTCAGAAGAAGAGATACAAGAACACTCTCAAGGTCTCTCTCAAGAACTTTGGATTTTACTGTGCAACATGGGAGACTCTGGCACAGGACTGCTCAGCATAGTGTTCCCACATAAGAAAAAGTGCTGTGCTCTTTGAGCAAAGCATAATTGAGATAGCACAAAGTAAACTAGCATGTACAGATTTGGAGTAGCCACCCCAAATATTCACATGGACAATCTGTACCCAACCTCTGGTAGAGCATTCTGAGCTTGTATTGGCCTGATCAGCCACAGCCGGACACATTGAAACTTCACTTTATCATGATGATGTCATTTTGGTCCTCTTTGAGAAGGAAGGATAACATTCAAACAAAACAAAACCATATTTCCTCCAACTACCTTAATACTAAGCAAGATCTTTCTATGTAGGAATGTAAACAGTTCAACTTTAGTAAGTCCCAAATGATTTCTCTTTCCTGTTTATCTTCTCATGCTTCTCTTGATTCTTGTATCTGAAAGTCAAATTATGTATTCAGCTTTGATCTTTCCATCAAGAATGCTTGAAAGTCCCCTATTTCATTAAATGACTATTTTTTTTTACCCTGAAATATTATGCTCAGTTTTCCTGGTAGATGATTCTTGGTTTTAATCCTAGCTCCTCTGAGCTCCAGAATATCACATTCCAAACCCTTCAATCTCTTAATGTAGAAGGTGCTAGATCTTGTGTTGTCCTGATTATATTTCCACAATACTTGCATTGTTTCTTTCTGGCTACTGGCAATATTTTCTCCTTGACCTGGGAACCCTGGAATTTGGCTACAGTATTCCTAGGAGTTTTCCTTTTGGTATCTCTTCCAGGAGGTAATCAGTAGATTCATTCCATTTATATTTTACCCACTGATTCTAAAATAACAGGGCAGTTTCCCTTGATAATTTCTTGAAAGATGACATCTGGGCTCTTTTTTTTATCATGGCTTTCAGGTAGTCCAATAATTTTGAAATTATCTCTCTTGGTATTTTCCAGGTCAGTGTTTTTTTTCAGCTAGACATTTCAGATTGTCTTCTATATTTTTTTTAGTCTTTTGATTCTGTTTTATAATTTCTTGATTACTTATAAAGTCATTAGCTTCTATTGGCTCCATTCTAATTTTGAAGAAATCATTTTCTTCAGTGACTTTTTGGATCTCCTTTTCCATTTGGCCAATCCTGTTTTTTTAAGGCATTCTTCTCTTCACTGGCTTTTTGGACTTCTTTTGCCATTCCAGTTAGTCTATTTTTTAAAGTGTTGCTATCTTCAGTATTTGAGGGGGGGAAGGTCTCCTTTAGCAAGCTGTAGACTCATTTTTCACAATTTTCTTGAATCACTCTCATTTCTCTTCCCAGTTTTTCCTCTACTTCTCTTTTTTTCATCTTCAAAATCCTTTTTCAACTCTTCCTATCAACTTTCCACTATGTCTTGTGCTGGAGATTTGTTTCACTCTGTCATTTTGTGAGTTCTGTAGCTCTAAAATTTCTTTTGAGTCATTTTTACAGGTATAAGCAAGGGGTTAGGGGGAGAGCTCAAGCAAGTCCCTGCTTATACTCTGCCATCTTGACTCTGCCCTGAAATACAGAATTTTAAATGCTTTAAAAATGGCATGATTTGATGATCACAAGACTTAGAACTGGAAAAGAATCTCTAGGGTCAGATAATTTACTTTACTTACGATATAAATCTCTTTATAACATGGTCACTTCCTACTTTTCCATTCTTCTTACACTTTACTCCCTTCCACTCCAGAATCCATTTAAATTGGTCTTTGGACTATTCTAGAAGAGAGAGAGAGAGAGAGAGAGAGAAGAGGAAGGGAGAGAGGGAGGAAGACAGAGTGAGAAGTATACATGACCTGAGTCTGAATTCGTATTTTGCCTCTTCCCCTGTGTGGGCCTCAGTTTCTTTATCCATAAAAAAGACTAAATAACCTCCAACTCTAGACAGAAGATTTTTCTGTGGATAAATTTGAATCAATTGATAATGTCACTTGTAATTCAAAATCGTCTAATCACATAAGTGATTTCCCTAAATTTATATGGCAAGTTGTTGCTGGAACCATGACTAGAGACCAATTCTCCTGATTTCCCTCCATGACTCTTTTCACTTTTTTAGTAGTTCTATGATTTTATCTGCTTAGCAAAATCCCTCCACTGATGCTGATTGCTGTCTGCTCAGCAACTTCTGATCTTAGGGAGTTGCCATTATACCATATTTTAAAAAATGATACCACACATGTTGATAGTACTATGTGGTTACAAAGCTCTTATCCATGTTATCTCATTTGGTCCCCGGAACAGCCCTGGAAAGAAGTGCAGGCAAATATTATGGTCCTATTTTACAGATAAAGAGACTAAGTCTCAAAAGTTTTACCCAATGCCATTTAGCTAGTTCATATTTCTATTGGATTTTAGCCCAAGTTCTATTGAAACCAAATTCATTTCTCCTTCCATTAGCCTCATACTGGGAATTACTTGGGAATTCTGACAAAGATTATTTTACACCCAAAGTGAATCAGAGAAAATCCTGCCCCAGTTACATTCCATGCAGCTGTTTTCAGTCGGTTAGCATTATTTTCATCACATTCTGCTTTTGATCTCCTCTCCCTCCAGCTTTCTTTCTCTTTTGTCTCACTGCTCAGCTTGACTGAGACTGCAGGTGATGGAGCCATTGAGTACCATGATTTCCTGAATAACCAAAATTGGTTTAGCTCATTCATCATCTGTACTTACTGTTTGGGCATTATTAAATAAGCAGTTATTGGAAAGTCATAAAGATCGTTTGTGCAGCTCCTCCAAGCAAAATAATTGCTGCTCATTAAATCTTAGAGTAGAATTACTGATTAGTGTAACCAACAATGGGCAGACCAAAGCAGGATGAGCCCTATCCTCCCTAATCAGGAGCATGGCTCCTGTAGAGGCAGTGCTGGACAATCAGAAGAACCCTTGGATCAAAGATGAGTCACCCTATCCCAAAACCCCAGAATTGGAAGGGGCAGGTGGTCGCTCTGGCCATTCTACAATAATTACTGATTTAAAGTTTGCAGAATAGATGATTATCAGAGTATGTAATTCTCATAACATGCCTGGGGGCAAAGTGATATTATGATCTTAATTTTTATAATTCAGGAAATCAGGGCAAATGGGTTTAAGTGATTTGCCCAAGTCACAATTATTAAGTGTTCAAAGTAAAATTTGAACTCTGGTCTTCCTGACTCAAGGCCTGATACTCTGTCTACTGTGCCACCTAGCAGCCTGGTTATTTTCCAGCCTTTACTAAAAGACCACTATTGAGAGAGAATCCACGACCTCTTTAAAAAGCCCATTCAAAGTCAAGACCACCCTAATTATTAGAATTTGTCCCTTAAATAAAACTGAAATTGGTCTCTGCACAACGTCCCCACACTGCTTTCAGTTCTACCTTCTGGGGTCCAAAAGAACAACTTTAATACCTGTGCTTATTTCAGACACTTACTAGCTGTTTAACCATTAACGTCTCTCAGTCTCAGTTTCTTTATCTGTAAAATAACATGGCTAATCTTCATCTTCAAGGTCCCTTTCAGCTCTAAATCTCGAATGGGCTGATATCACCTCAAGACAATTATCACAAATACTTTAAGTCTTTTTTTCCTGGGGTTCAACATCCCCAAGTCATTCAATAGATTCTTATAAGCTCTTCCATTCTGCTCCAGGCCTGAAATGAACAAAACATCTCAGATATCTGAACAGGGCAGAGGACAGCAGGACTTTCACATTCTGACTTCTGAATACTATGCCTCTCTTAATGACACACAGATTCCATGGGGCTGAACCCTGCTGCTGTGTGTGTCCTCTAAATTCTTTAGGCCTCGCCTCTAGCCAGTAGCTTCAACATCCTATTTGTGGTGTGTCCTCCAGCAGAACTCTGGCAGCTAGGTAGCACAGTGGATAGAGTGCTGGACCTGAAGTCAGAAAGATCTGAGTTCAAATCTGACCTCAAATATTTACTAGTTGTATGATCCTAGGCAAGTCACTTAATCCTGCTCATCTCAGCTCTTCATCATAAAATGACCTGGAAAATGGAAATAGCAGATCACTTCAGTATCTCTGCCAAGGAAACCTTAAATGGGGTCAGGAAGAGTAGATGTGCCTTAAATTCAACTGAACAAGTCCAGTTAAAAGGTGAGTTCTCTGAAGCCAGAGGTTGCCTCCTTTCTAACTGTACCCTCAGTGCTTAGCCCACTGCTTGTCCCCTGGTATAGTCTTACCAGATGAATTTTTCACTTATTCTTTCTATAAAATTCTGCTGGATTTTTGCCATACAACTGACATTCCACTACTAAAAGGTGATTCTTTCTGGAGATAATTCAACCCAACTGAATATTCTTATCCTCATCTTTCTAGTAGGAACTCCAATACATTTCCTGCTTTTTTCTAAGGAAGAAAAATGGTAAAAAAATGGTTAATTTTTGCTGCTGTTGTGGTTCAGTTGTTTCAGTCATATCCAACTCCTCCTGACCCCATTTGGGGTTTTCTTGGTAAAGACATTGAAATGGTTTGCCATTTCCCTCTTCAACTCACTTTACAGAAGAGAAAACTGAGGCAAATAGGGTAAAGTGACTTGCCCAGGGTCACACAGCTGGGAAGTATCTAAGACTGAATTTGAACTCAGGTAGCTGAGTTTTCCTGACTAGACCTGGCACTTTATCCACTGTTCCATCAAATATGTATTTCCAAAATTAAGACAAAGCATTTCAATGAATACCCTAGTTCAGCCAATCAGTGAAGGAATATTTATTAAAGAACTAAGAGCTGAGTGATGAGCTAAGCACTTGGGACAGAAGAAAGGCAAAAGACAATCCCAGATCTCAAGGAGTTTACATTTGAGTGAGGGAGATAGCATGCCAAATCTGAGATAGAAATATGCTATTTAAAGGATAAACATGAAATAATCAACAGAGAGAAGGAAGTAGAATTAAAAGGAACAGAGCTAAGTCTATTTGCAAAGATGAGATTAGGAGAAAAGGAAAGGACCTATATGTTCCAAAATGGTTATAGCAGCTTTCTTTGTGTTGGCAAAGAACTGGAAATTGCAGGAATACCCATCATTTGGGGAATGACTGAATAAGTTGGAGTATGTGGATGTGATAAATACTACTGTACTATAAGAGATGATGATGATCTTAGAAAAACATGGATGCATAAAATAATGAAGTTAAATGTGCAGAACCAAGAGAACATCGTATACAGTGGCAGCAATATGGTTTAAAGAAAAACTTTGAATGAATGAGTTATTTTGACTATTATAAATTGCCAAATTAACTCCAAAGAACATATGAAGAAAGATGCTGACTGCATCCAGAGAAAAAACTGAAAAATAAAAGTATGTATATAATGGTTTTACATATATATGTGTGTGTGTGTGTAAACATGTGTATATATAAGCATATATATATATATATATATATATATATATATATACTTATACATACATATTTGTATCTGATGATAGTCATCTCTAGGATGAAGGGGAGAAAAAAGAAAAAAATTACTTAATAACTTGGTTATATATTTAAGAGGAATAATATTTTGTACAAAATAAATTTACAGTTTCATGTGCAATCAACTTTTTATATATTATATTATGCAAGTGCTTGGTTTCTTCCATAAATTAAAAATTAAATTTTAAAAAAAATTAAAGAAGGTTTGGTACTGGAATGAAGAGGGAGAGACAGAAAGTCAATGGATGGTGACCAGATAAAGAATTTCACAATTCATATACATAGAGATGGTGCATTTATAAGTGATGGCAAGATGATGGGTATGGCCACCTTTGTGTGTCACTGAGGTAGCATGGAGGAGAGAAAACTGGTTGAGGAACTAAGGGTTTAAGGGAGAGTCAACATGTGTATTGATGTCTCCCAGTACCATGAAAATGATTAGTACCATAAGGCAAAACAAACAGTCTCCCAGAATCAGTCCTCTCCCCTTTCCACTCTAGCCTCCATATTAGTGTTTACTTGATATTCCTGAAGTCCAGATTTGAACATGTCAACTAAACTAGGCATAATGTTTCCATGGCTCACTATTACCTCAAGGCTCAAATAAAAACTCCTTTGTTTGACATTTTAAATTCTTCATAATCTGACACCAACCTATCTTTCTGGGATGATTACACCACACGTGCACACAGGCGTGCATGCACACGCGCACACACACACACACACGACATATGATTTTCTTTTCCCAGAGCCAAGCCCAGGCCTTGGTTTATAATAGGTATTAAATCGATGGCAGTTAAATTAAACTGACCTTCGCGTGCTTTGCTGTTGTTTTGATTTGCTTTAAAATATCATCAAGAAGGCTTCCACATTTTCATGGATGGCTTCATCTGAGGCACTTTATGTACCCCCAGAAAATGTCCAGTATTTATTCCCAGACTCACAAAGGGGAACAAGGGTACAAATCTTCTCTTGTTCTGCTACATCCCTGAGTAAAGTATCATTAGTTTTCTCTGGGGCCTTAGGCAGGGGAGTATGATAGGGAACAGAAATTATGACACTCAACTGATAGAAAGAAGCAATCACTAATTTTGGAAAATAAAATGCCAGCAAAATTCAAGAGAATTTATTTTCTGTGAAATGCTTGGTGAGCAGGCAGGAAAGAGAAGAGCCAACTTGGAAAGAAAAGCAGCCAGTAAGTAATGCCAGGAAGATAAAAGAAAACGTGGAATATCTTTAATTCAATTAAGGGCTGTAAACAAGATCTCCAAAAGTTCTTTCCCAGCTCTGACACTGTAGACTCAAAAGGCCTTCCAGCTCGATCATTCTATGTTCTAGATTCCTCCCAGTTGGAAGAGTCCATAATATAATGCTACTGCCAGGCCCAAGAGTCTATGTTTTCTAGTCTCGGGTCAGTTTAAGCGCAAACTCTCCTTGTTCTGTGTTCTTTGGAGCTCTCCAGCTTTGACATTCTAGACGCCAAAGTCTCTTCAAATTCTAATACATTTTGTGCTCTATTCTAAGGTCCTTTTAGAGCCATAACTTTCTGTGGTCTGCATTATTTCTCCCGTCTTAGGTTCCAAATCTTCTTTGAACTATGACACATTATGTTGTACGGTCCATTCATTTATTTATTCCTTCAACAAATATTAACTCAACAATATTAAAATCATAATTTTGCTGGGCACTACAAATATGAACAAAAATACATCAAAGGTTCCCTGCACTCGAAAGTTTACATTTCCTTGGAGGGTGGGAGAGAGGGAATCACACCACGTCCACAGATCAATAATATAAGATGTAGGCCAAGCAAATACAACATAATTCAGGAGAGACAACATTAGGAATGGAGAGATGAAGATGACTTCAAATCAGAGGCAACACATGAGCTGAGTCTTCAAATAAGCTAGGGATTCTAAGAGGCAAGGGTGGGGGAGAGAGGGTGATACAGACCTGGGGGACTGTACAAAGGCAAGGAGAGGCAGTGCAGCTCACAAAAAAACTGATGAGCAAGAAATCCAGATGAAAAGTAGAGATTGTGCAGGAGAACCTGGGAAGGGTCAGAGCCCAAACCACATGATCTATGATGATGATGGCCGTAGTAGTAGCAGTAGTAGTAGTAGTAGTAGTAGTAGTAGTAGTAGTAGTAGTAGTAGTGGTGGTGGTGGTGGTGGTGGTAGTGGTAGTAATAGTTAACATTCATGTAACACTTTAAAGTGCTAAGTACTCTACAAATATTTTCTCATTTGATTCTTACAACAACTTCAGGAAAAAGGTGATGATCACCTTCATTTTACAGAAAGGGAAACTGAGTCCTATAAAGGGCAAGTGAGTCTCAGGTCCCACAACTAGGAAGTGTCTGTAGCGGGATCTGAATTTAGGTCTTCCTGTCTCATCTCAATGTTTTATCCAAGCTGTCCACATCATTAATAATACAATATGAATCCTTACCTTCTGCCTAGCAAAGTGGCAAAGATGCTAAATCATGAAAACAGTCAATTGAAGAGGTAGGAGGAAGACAGGTTCACAAGTGGTGGAGCTGTGAATGGATCCGACCCTTCTGGAAAGCAGTTTGGAATCAAGCTCTAAAAAGGGACCAGAATCCCCATACTCTGGCTGAGAGATACAGGTTGTTACTATGTGTGTATCCCCAAGGCATGAAAAAGAGAAAGAAAAATCCCATATATTCTAATATATTCATGGCAATACTTTGGAAAAGCAAAGAATCACAAGCGAGGGAAGTCTCTGTTGATTAGGAGAATAACCAAATAGTGTTTCATAAATGTAATGGAATATTACTGCGCCACAAACAGAGTTACAGGAACTTATGGAGTTGGATCTGGTGACAATTAGGGACTTTTCTGGCTCACCTATTCTGTATCTGTTGTTTTTCAATGATACCATGACATCAGCTCTTCGCAGGGGGTGGTCAACCGGAAAGACCACTGGGAGAAAGTTACAGAGATGTAAGAAGGCAGATATCACTAGCAAAGAGAGCTCTTCTAGTGTGGAATGTGCACATTCAGGTGATGGTGCCTTTTCTCAAACTGGAGAGTTACAGGCAGAGTCTGCATGAGCACTTTGCAGGCATACTGTAGAGGCACCCATTATCAGATATAATAAGCTAGACTCTATTTAAATTCTAGGGGTCTTTTGGACACCTTCTAGTTCTGTCATTCTGCATTAAGGTCCTTTCTAGCTCTGATGCTATGTTACTTACAGTGATGACATTTTATGTTCTAAGGTTGATTCCAACTCAAACATGTTATTTTAGAACTAAGCCTTCACTTGCTAAAATTTACAGCTTTCAAAAAATAGTTGGGAGTAGGTTCTGTTCCTTAAACAAAGGTTGGGTGGCTATTGTTGGATTTATTGGAGGAAAGGGGGAAGTCGTTGTTCAAATTTGAACTGAACTGGAAAGCTGATGAGAACCATTCCAACTGAGATGCTGTTATTGCATGAAAAGAGAGTTTTTTGTCCTTGATTAATACTCTCCAAGATGAAAAGCATAGTCCTTTTCTTTTTTTAATTGTAACAATTTGTTGTTTTTTCCAATTGCATGGAAAAATAAATTTAGGGTTTTTTTTTTACAGTTTTGAGTTCCAAATTCTCTCCCACCTTCCCCCATCATTGAGAAGGCAAGTAATTTGATAAAGGTTATGTTATGCATGTGCAGTCATGCAAAATGTATTTCCATATTAGTCATTTCGTGAAAGAAAATACAGGCAAAAAAGGGGAAAATTTTAAAAAGTTAAAAAATATGTTTAGATCTGCATTGAGATTCCATCAGTTCTTTCTCTGAAGGTGGACATTTCTCATCGTAAGTCTTTCAGAATTGTCTTGGATCTTTGTGTTGTTGGGAAAGCTGTCATTAACAGTTGATCATTGTATAATATTGCCTTTACTACATGCAATGTTCTCCTTGTTCTGCTTATTTCAATTTGTATCAGTTCATATCTTTCCAGGATTTTCTGAGAGTATCCTACTTGTCATTCTTATAGTACAACAGTAGTCTATCATAATAACATACCACAACTTGTTCGGCCATTTCCCAATCAATGAGAATTTCCTCAACTTCCAATACTTTGCCAGTACAAAAAGAGCTGCTATAAATATTTTCATACCTTTCTTTTTTTGTTTTAGATTATCTACCTGGGATACAGACTTAGAAGTGGTATTACTTGGTTGAAGGGTATGTGCAGTTTTACAGCCCTTTGGACATAGTTCCAAATTGCTCTCCAGAAGGGTTGGATCACTTCAAAATTCTATCAACAATGCGTTTGAGTCCTAAGTTTCCCATAGCCCATCAAACATTTTTTATTTTCATTTTCTGCCACATGTCAATCTGCTGGCTGTGAAATAGTAGCTCACAGAAGTTAAATATTTCATTTCTCCAATCAATAGTGATTTAGAATATTTTTACATGAGTATAGATAGCTTCGATTTTTTTCATCTAAAAACTACCTGTTGATATCTTTGACTATTTATCAATTTGGTGAATGACTTGTATTATTACAAACGACTCATTTCTCCATATATTTGAGAAATAAGGCCTTTATCAGAGAAAAAATTCTTCTGGAAAGTTGAGTTCTTTTCAAAAGAGAACACAGCATCGTTAAGTACTAACAGTGTCTGCGCATGCTTACTAGGTTCAACAAAATGACCACCGCAATTAAACCAAGGGGATCTTTGTATTAATAGCTTGATACTGCATTTGAGTAGTAAGGGAGTAAATTGTTCTCTCTGGAGAGAAGCACTAATTCTTTCCTCTTCTACTAAAAAGCTCATTCCAGGAGATGGAATAGGCCATTTCCAGGAAGAACCCAGGGGGCTTCAGAAAATTACCACACTTTTTAAAAGAAAGTAATTTACTTGCTTATACCTGGCAGAACTCAGAATATTATTTCTATAATTATGTGGAAGTGAAAGTAATGGAATTGTAGCATATTTGGCACTCCAGTGAATTGGGAAGAATGATGGATTTCTCATCAACTGACTTGGCTTCATGTCTTCATTCTGCCACTTCCTGGCTTGTGAGACTTGGGACAAGTCACCCTCATTTATCTAGATCTCAGTTTCCTCATCCGTAAAATTTGGGAGTTGGAATACATGGCTTCTGATAGCCTTTCCACTTCTAGAACTCTGATCTAATCCAAGATGATGTGAGTTCAGATCCCAACGCTGCCAGTTATAGGGTCATGGAGTCATTTTATTGCTCTGATGCCATTTCCTCTGGGGATAGTAAGGATCAAATTGAGTATCTCCCAGGTTTTATTTGACCACAACATATCTTTTTCCTCATCCTATATTATCTTACTTTAGTGTCTTTTTTAAAATTATGGGTTATTGCATTTATATCCCCTTCATTTTCAAACCTCCACCATCCACTACTAAAAAAAAAAAATTCCTTGCTGTAAAGAATAAGAAAGAAAAATAAAAGCGCTTGAGTAAAAAGCTAACCAGCACATAACCAAGTGAGAGGATATGCAAAGTTACTTATTCATACTTCCCTAACTCTACAAAGAAAGAAGAAGCATGTTCCCACAGTTTCTTCTGGACTAGCATATTGGTTATAATTATACAGCTTTCATGTTTGTTATTTTAATCCATTTACATAACTGTGGTCATTGTGTACTCCTTTTTTCACTTTTTATTTCATTCTGCATCAGGACATATAAACCTTCTCATACTTCTCTAAATCTCTATTGCTACTGACCTGTACCTTCTCTTCAATTTGTAGTCCTAAAGAGTTGCTTAGAACAGAAGTGACAAGTTTATATCTTGAAGGCTGCATGTGGCTGGAAACACTGCCAATGTGGACTGAACCAGGTTAAAATATAATTGGGAAATAATTAAGAAAATAAATAACAATACACTAAAATATCAATAATGTTACTATGTCATTTTCTAAGTCAACTTGCACCTGCAGGGATTCATATATATAATTTAATGGCCCGATTTCCATTGGAGTTTGACACCAATAACCTAGAATACTCGGGAATGAGGTCACTTGCCTGTAACACAGAGCCATTGTGTATCAGAGGTATTCCTTAAACCTGGGCCTTCCTGACTTCAAGATCAGTTTTCTATCCCCTGTGCCATGCTTCTAATAGCTACACACTGAGGATACAAAAACGACAATAAAATACTTTCTACCCTTAAGAAGCTGGGATTCTCCTAGGAGAAAAAATTTCAAGATCTAAAAGGCAGTTTCTATGTCCAACCTAAGGTTTCTCTTCTAATAGGTTAACTATCCCTGGTTCCTCCAATGGATCTTCATGTCTCGTTCATTTGAGGGCTTTCCTATTATGGTTGATCTCCTTTGGACACACTGAAGGTTGTCAGTGTTCTTCCTCAAGTATGCTGTCTAGATTGTATGCAAGGTTCCAGATGTGGTCTGAACAGGGTAGAATACAACACAAAAGAGGGAGGACATTTCTTTTTTATATGTGTGTATACCTATGCATATATATATACACCCATATATGTGTATATATATCTGTATATATGTATGTATATATATATATATATGTGTGTGTGTGTGTGTGTGTGTGTGTGTGTGTGTGTGTGTGTGTGTATGTGTGTGTTGGCTGTTGTCCACCTTCTTAGAGGACCAAAATGACATCACCATGATAAAGTAAAATTTCAGTGTGTCCGACTGTGGCTGATCGGACCAATAGAAGTTTGGAATGGGCACACACAGTCCATGTGAATATTTGGGGTGGATATCCCAAATTTGCGCATCCTGCATTTACTTTGTGCTGTCTCAATTCTGCTTTGCTCAAAGAGCACAGCACCCTTTCTGATGTGGGCTCACCATGCTGAGTGGTCCTGTGCCAGTGTCTCCCCTGTTGCACAGTCAGATCATGGTGGGAGCATAGGCACTGCTGATGATAGCATGGTATTTTCCTGTGAGTGGCAATCACATTGTAATATATATATATATATATATATATATATATATGCATGTATATATATGTATATATATATAATATCATTTGATGTTGAGTATACTGTTCAATGAAATTGCCTTAACCAATGTCAGCTATTCACAAATGCGATTATTATGTAATAAAACCCAGTCCACTATAATGCTTTTGAGTCAATCACTCCTTTGTAACATTGTTCTCAGCTCTCCTCTTCAATATTATTTAAGCTAACATTTTTTTTCCCCTTGGAGCCCATTAAAGATGATAGCTGAGGTATTCTACAACTAGAGTTCACTCAAAACGAAAAGGACTGCCTTGAGAGGTGGTGGGTTCCCTCTCCTTGGAGATCTCCAAATACAGGTTGGCAGATGACTTTTTAGGTATGTTGCAGAGGGAATGGTCACTTGGGTTTGAGGTGAACCTACGACCACTTTGGTTTCTTCCAGCTCCAACACTCTGAGATCTTAGTCTGTGTATGAAAAATCTTTGTCCAGTATCATTGGAGAAAAAGCAAAATGTGCCCTTCTCACATGATCTAACTGGGATCACTGAAGGTAAGATTTTGGCCTCAATTCCATGGCATCATAGAATCTTAGAGTTGGAAAGGATTTATTAATAACGTTGGTTGGTTGATAGAGTAATGAAGAAATTAAGGTGAAGAAATCCTGGACTTGTCCATGATCACACAAGTGATGTTGGACCCATGCTTCAAACAGAAGCTCCTTGTCTTTAATTGTAGCAGGACTCTTTCCTCTAAGCAACAAGCTATTATAATAATTATATATGAGCATATTTATGCATGCATAAACAATTATATTGCACATATATGTATAATTATAATGGATAAATAATTCTATATGCACATGTATGAATAATTGTAAAGTATGCATAATACTATACATGCATGTATGTATAAATTATCATTGTAGTGCTAAATTTTTAATGAATATCTACCTAAAAGAGTTTAGGTAACTTTAGAACAAAGATGTTTCCCCTTTCTTGCTGACCTTAAATGACTACCAGGAAACTTGGATTGAGTCTTGGTTTGATCATTCTCTGGCTATGTGATTTTGGCCAAGTCATGTTAACAACTCTAAGTCTCAATCTTTGAAGTCTGCAAATTCTAGTTTAAAAAAAACCGTGAGGACAATTCCTTTGATGATTCCTGCTTGAGAAATGTTCCCTGTAAAGTGAGTGTGCTGTACTTTAAGACATCATCACGATTTTATTTTTTCCTCTCTCTGTCCATCTATGATTAATGAGTCTTTTTATATAGAACAAAATGCAATGATTATTTCTGCCATTTCATAATTAGTTGTCCACATCACATTTTCTATAGAAACTGAATAAGGTGTAATTTGTGAATGTTTTGAAATAAGTATATCCTATTTTTGTTTGTATCTTTCCTCAGGTCTCTGTATTGTTGAATTTCTGTGCATTGTCTCCATCTTTCCAATTCATATTTATTTGTAACCTTGACAAATGCAATAAGATCAAACATGAAAAATGTCTTTTAATCTGGATGAAACTTCATATTTTGCTTGCTTATAATATTAGTCTTTCTCACCTGCATTCCTTTTGCCTCATTCCCATGGCCACCTATCACATACTAGCCATAATTACAATTTCCCTGTGATATTACAATAGCTTCCTAGGTCCTCTTCTCCCTTTGTCCTCTCTGCTTTGAGCTATACTTCACAGCAATGCCATTACTATCTGACCCAATATTCTTCTGCCCAAAAATCCAGTAGGGTCTCTCTGTTCCCTCCTGGATAAAATTCAAGCTTCTTAGATTGGCACTCAAGACCTGCTACCCTACATTTTAGCAAACTTTCAAACCACTCTGTTCCATGCATGCTAGATTCTAGCCAAAGTGGGTACCTCCCCCCACCCCACCAATTCATGTCTTTCATTTCACTAATGGCATGACTCCTGCTATTCCTTGAGCATGGAATATTATACTCCAAATCTTAACCCTGTCTGGATCACTTCCATGAAGTCTTTCCTTATCCTCGAGTCAGTAATTATCTCCCTGCCATCAGACTACTTTTGCTGTGAATTTATCATGCGTTATCATTCATTATTCACTAATGCATTGGTCATCCCATAGCTATCAGATTTTAAACTCTTCAAGGCAAAGATTGTCCTCATAACCAACAGTCAGGCTCTATGAATACTGAGCTGACTATTGGTTATGAAGGGGAGACACCAAGTATATGTTTGTGGAATTGCACCTGTATTTGACTACAATGGTTTCAGAGAGTTGCAGAACTTAAGAACTAGACAGAATCAGTGGTCACCTAGTTCAACCAATGTCTGAAGAAAAATCCTTTCTACCACAGATTTAGCAAATCAACATTCAGCTTCTCCTTGAAGACCTCCAACGCAGGAAAGTACATTCCTGTACTTCCCCTAAATCTCCTTCCATATTTTGATGACTTCAATTATTAGGACATTTTGAAATTAGGAAGAGTTGAGTGCAAATAATGCTTCAGTCTTATAACCCTGCATAAGATACAACCTCACTATGCCTCAGTTTCCTCATCTGTTAAATGAGAGAACTGGACCTAATGACCTCTACTATGACTTTTAGTGTAAGCCTTTGATGCTTTGAGTGTATGTAAATGTGTCCCCACCTTCTATCTCCACGGTTCCTAGTTCTTCACTTGGGAACCAAGCAAAATAAATCTAAGGACTGTTCTGCATAAAGCCTTTCAAGCCATTTGTCACAACCCTTACAAAATCATCTCTACTCCAAATTAAATACCCCCCATGCCTTACTAATTCCCATTCAATATTTCAGTATGACTTTGCAGCCCTTCCCCATCCTGATGGTCAGTTCCCATGGATTTAATTACCAGCTGTATGGTAAAAATTCTCAAATCTAGCTATCCTACCTCAATCTCTCTGTTGACTTCCAATCTCACATCTTCAACTGCCTTTCAGTCATACTGAACTGGATGTCCAGCAGACACCTTAAACTAAACATGCCTGAAGCAAAACTCATTATTGTTCCCCTAACCCCTCCCCCCACTATGTTTCCTATGGCCATAGAAACACCATCTCCCCAGTACCTGAGGTTCACAATATAGGAATCATACTTGACATCTCACTTTCCAACACTCATATCCAAGACTTGGACAAGGACTATCAATTTCAACTTGGAAGCATATCTCAAAGATGTTCTCTTCTCTTCTATGACACTACCATCACTTTAGAGAAGACCCTCATGACCTCGTGCTAGAATTATTGCAATGGTCTTTTTCTGAGTCTGCCTGTCTCAAGTCTCTCCCCGCTCAATTCCATCCTGCATTTGACCACTCAAGTGATTTTCCTCAAGCACAAGTTCAACCAAGTCATCTTTACACTCACAATAAACTCCATGTGGCTTCCTAGTGTCTCCAGCAACAAATACAAAATTCTTTGATTGGTATTCCAAGGCTTTCATAAGCCAGCTCCCTCCTAACTCTCTATTCTTCTAGTGTCCTCACTCACTACTCTTTGATCTAGTGACATTGGCCTCCTAGCTATTCCACAAATAAGATACTACATCTTTCAGTTCCAGGAATTTCTTCTGGCTATCCCTAAGTCTGGAATGCTCTCCCTCCTCAATTCAAGTTCCCTGATTTCCTTTAAATCTCATCTAAAATCATATTTTCCCAATCCTCTTAAATTCTAGTGCCTTCTCTCTGGTAGTCATCTTCCATGTATACTGCACAGAGCTTATTTTGTATGTATTTGTTTGCATATTGTTTCCCCCATTAGATTGTTAACTCCTTAGGGCAAGGACTGTCTCTTTTTTTGTCCTCAGTATCTTGAAAAGACCCTGACACATAGCAAGTGCTTAATAAATGCTTATTGGTTGACTGATTGATTGATTTCATTTGTCTGGCAGGATTCCAACTTAACAATTCCTTCCTAACATGGGGATCCCAAAAAGTCAGCAGAGTGCTCCAGATGTAGTCTGGTTAGGTCAGCACACAGAGAAACCATCACCTCCCTAGTTCTGGCAGCTAGGCCTCTGTTATATAAGCCAAGATCACATTTGTTTCTAAGCTACTATATCCCACCCTTAACTCATATTAGCCCTATAAAGAGCCATCCCTGAAAAGGATGAGTGTGTGTAGTTCTTCTATTGAATTTATCATTCACTAATGCTCTGTTTCAGGTGCACTTGTCTAGCCATAATGTCAACATCTTATTCTTAAAAAGCTAATTCTTTTTAACCAGAGACTTTGCATTATTTCTACTAAATTTCATCTTAATGGGAAGCCAACATAATACAATCAGTAAAGAATGAGAAGTAAGGAAGATCTCTGACACATTCTGGTAACGTGACAATAGGCAATTCATTCGATCTCTTGGTGACTCCAGGCAAGATTCAAGGACTTGATGTTGCAGAGAAGGCACCAACCTTCATTGGTAAAGGAAGTTTTTCACTAGAGATTCTCTATACATATTAAATCATAGGTCCAGTTTTTTAAAAAAAATAGAAAAACAAGGCTGCTGCGGTGATTACAGAGTCAATCTTTGGGTCAGGAAAACCTGGGTTTGAATCTCACCTCTGATATATCCTGGCTGCATGGACCTGGGTAAATCACTTAATTTCTCGAGATTTTAGGCAATTCTCTCAAACTGTAAGTTTAAAGTGGGTGCCAAATGGCATTAATACAGGGAATTTCCACACAAAGAATTCCCTATATCACTAGCCTCACAGATGCAGTCATTTTTGAAACTTTCATCTCATTCTGTGCCAAGCTTTCATCTGTCCACCTCCTCTTGGCTGAATTCTTCCCTCCCTGCCTCCAGTATGCCACCTCTTCCTTCTAGTTCTGTGTCATTTCTTGGTTGTTGTCACTGCCTTGGGAAATCATGAATCTAAGATCTGTGAGACCCACAATTATTATTAAGACAGCTTGCTTAGTCATCTGTTTTTTTACAATGCTCCATGTTCCAGTCAAATTTTCATTACCAAGCCATAGGTCCATTTGCAATGGAAAACAGAGCCTGGCTGTTTATCTTCTGAAACAGAAAGTTAGATAGAGAGAGAGATAGAGAGAGAGAGAGAGAGAGAGAGAGGGAGGGAGAGAGATAGCTGGATGGATGGATAGATAGATAGATCTATAGGTAGATCTATATATATATATATAGATAAGTGTGTATGTATGTGTGTATACACATATATATGTGCCTATGTGTATATATATATATGTGTGTGTATGTATATATGTATATATATGTGTGCGTGTATACGCACATATATAAGCACAATCCAGAGGAGAAAGTGGTTACTTTTTTCTGAAATCCAATCATGGCCTTCTGTGAGGAAGGGATTCCTGTTTATGAGAGCCCAGCTAATTTAGAGGCCAACATTGGTTTTAACTCTCAGGAAAACATTTCCCGTTCTTCCTGATTAATATAATGGTGTCTTACAACACTAGTTGGGTGTGGGATAAAAAGAGCTTTGTTTTTCGAGTTGGAGAACCTGGATTTAGATCATGGCTCCATTGCATGTTAGATACATACTTCCTTTGTCTGAGCCTCAGTTACCACATCTGAGAAATAAAAAATTGGGGCTTCTTGGTTTCTGAAGAACCTTGATCTAAACTTTTATGAACCCTCTTATAGTCTGAATAGTCCCTTCCAATAAATCTTATGAATTTTCCTATTAATTAATCATAGTGACTATAGCATCCCTTCCATAGCAGAGTGAACTGGGGGTCATCTACGGCATCAGAAGATCTGGGTTCAAACCTTTACTCTAATGGGTATGTGATGTATAACGGGGCAGATCTTTACCTCTCTGAGCTTCATATATCTCTCAAAGACCACAAATTGTAGGTGAGTTGCTGCTAATGAAGATATACTGTAGGCAAGGAAGCCCAACTTTTATTATCTCCCATTTATAGAAGAGGAGACTGTAAGCAACTTGCCCAAATTCACACATCTAAGTGGTGAGGCCATGGCTGGAACACCCAGACATTCCGAGCTGTGTTAATACCGTGTTTGTAGATTTCCAAAGTGCTCGACAGATACAATCTCCTTTTATCCTCATAGTTGTCCTTTAAGGCAAGTGTCATTAGCCCCATCCTCTCTCCAAGGTCACCAATGATATTGTTCTTTCTAAAAGCACAACCTTTTTCTCAGTCCTTGTCTTCAAGAATTTTCACTATTGACTACCCTCTCCTCTTTGGAAATACACAGAACAACTCCATTTTGGTTCTTTCCCTACCAAATTGATCTCTCCTCAGACTCTTTTGTAAGACCATCATCCATGCCATGTGCCCTAACTGTGGACATTTTCCATAGCTCTGTCTGAGATCCTTCTCTCTTTCTCTCTCTCTCTCTCTCTTTCTCTCTCTCTCTCTCTCTCTCTCTCTCTCTCTCTCTCTCTCTCTCTCTCTCTTTCTCTCTCTGTCCTTACCTACCATGATTCAACTGTATTTTCTATGAAAATGACTCTTAGAACTAAAGATCAAGCCCTAACCTCTACCTTTTTCCTTCTTTAGTGCCCTTAACAAATCACTTATTACCTCCTATACATCTTCACCTGGAATCCCAAGGCATTATACACCCATGTCCAAAAAACCTGAAATTTTTACCTTTCCCCCTCTAAGTCCACACCTCCTTCAGACACCATAACTTGTTTCGAAAGTAACAGAATCTCTCTAGTCAACCAGTTTTGTACAACAGAGTGATCTTCAACTCTTTGCTCTCATTCATACCCTTACATTCAGTCAATCTGGCATCTTTTCTTGTTGAGTCTTCCTTACAACCATCCCTTTCTCTCCACGCACATAAATAACATCTTAGCTCAAGTCTCCACCACCCCTGATCAGAATTGTGGCAATAACTCACAAATGGCTCTTCTACCTCCAGATTCTCTTTTCCTCAGTTCATCTTCTACATACCTGTTGGTTTCCTTCTGTTCCATAAAGAAGACATTTTATGTCTTGGATTTGGGATTTACTCTGGTTACCCTCCAAGACTTGAATGCTCTCCCTCAATTCCACCTTTTGACTTTTCTAACTTTATCCAAGCCC
>CM053769.1:102406370-102422985 GCA_028658325.1 Potorous gilbertii
GCCCACTTAGTTGTCCACCTGCAATATCTGTGAAATAAAAACAAAATTAAGGTTAGATATAGACATGTAAACAGACAAATATATATGCTCTTAGAGACTAAAATAATAGGCTACCCATCTAATAGCATGTAATGAGCTGAACACTAGGCACTCTTCATCCATTTAGTCTTTTCTGTGTGGATGGCTAGATGAATCTCATAAGAAGCCTTGAATCTCATTGAGGAGGTCTTGTGATAATGTGGTACTGAAGATACAGTGTCTTCAACAAATGGGAAAATCTATAGAACTTCACTCTGTATAAGGACTTCTACTTCAATTGGTATTTTATAGAGGATCTCCCCCATGGATTGGCCATAAAAAGCTATTAAACTAGTGAGGATAACCATAGAATTATTAACAATCATTAGTAATATAAATCCTATTAAATATTCCTCCAGTGTCTTCTACAATATCTCCTACTGGTGTGGAAGTGGCCATATGTATGGGTGTGCATGCATATATTCTTGTGACACCCAAAGGGAGGATGAATGGCTTGGGATGGAGTGTAAGACCAAAGAAAAACCATCCAAAGCAGTCAGATTCAATGTGGAGGAAAGAGTGCTTGCTTCACCATGCCTTGTTGATGCAACCAATATGAGGTGAAGTCAAGGAGTAAGCGCATTCAAGGTGTGGGAGAGTTTATGCAAGGGGAGAAAATGGAATGTCTACATGGTCTTTTCCATTTTTCAAAAGCTATTTGCACACAACAACTCTCTGAGGTAGACAATGCCAGTATTTTTCACCCAATTGGACAAATGATGAAATGAAAGCAGAAACATTAAATGACTCACCCAAAATTAAACATCTAAGAAAAAGAAGAGCCAGGATTCCAGCCATGTCTACTTATGCCAAGTCTGACAGTGTTCTTACAATTAGACTAATTGACTTTCTGGGAACTAGAAGTAACCAACTGTGGTACTTTGCAGCTAAGAGGAAATGAAAAGGGGCTCCTTCAAGTTATTATGTGTATGCTTATGAAGGAAGGAATTTACATGAGGTATATTGCCCAAATATAGTTCTCAGTTCTAATACAAAGGGAAAATATGCCTTCAAGTTTGCATGCTAATTGGAGGAGACACCTAAGGGAGAGCATAGGAGAGCAGAAAATCAAGATAAATGGCAAAGCCAGTGGTTCTTATCTAATTTAACATATCTGCTTATATATTGTACCCACCAGGAGAATGTAAGCCCCTTGAGAGCAGGGACATTTTTAAAATTTTACTTTGTCTTTTTCACCCCAGTACCTGGTGCAGTTCCTAACAAAAAGTGTGTGCTTGATAGGGATTTGATGGATTGGGATGGAATACATTGAATTTTATTCCATTTCCTTTTATTTCAATTCAATTAAATCAGAAAAGTGGAAGTAAATTTTGTACTCTCTCCTATAATATCAGAGAAACTCTGCCTTCTTGCTCCCTTCTACCTTAGACAGCTCCCTGGCATCATTACAACAGCCTTGCCCACAATATTATTGCCATAGACTTCTTACTGATTTCACTGTTTCACCCTCCTTTGAGGTCCCCATGTGTGCAATTAATACACTCTTTTGCTCTTGCTGGTCACAGGTGTGACCCGGGCTGTCCCTGCTCAGGCCCCCTTGTTATTCAGAAAATTCTGCTCTCAGCTCAGGCTTGCCTCAACAAGTCTCTGCTTCCAGAGAGGTGGTAAAGCCCTTGGCTATCTTATTTCTTTAAGATTCATTCTATCTTGTGATTGTACAGAAAGTTATCAGCAGTCAGAAAAGTGGAGTTATTAAGTGCCTATTACTATTAATCATCATTGAGTGCCTGGCATTTTGTAAGGCACTGGAGATACAAAGATAGAAGGTATTCCTCAAGGACTTTACATTCTATTGGGGGATCCAGCATGTATACATCCAGTTAGAAACCTGGATATTTCTAAGCATCTATAGCTTTGGAATCAAAGGCAAAATATTCAGCTTTCAAATTGAATTTCTCATCAGAATACATGCTTTCCTGGGGTGGAGGAGAGGAAGATGGGGAGAAAATTTGAAATTCAAATTTTTGTGAAAGTGAATGTTGAAAATTCAAAATAAAGAAATTTTTAAAAAATAAAATTTAATTTCCCATTTTCATTATACTGTGGACAGAGATATGCATTTAGAAATTTTTTCTATGTCCTAGTGCATAGAGTGCTGTATTTTAAATCAGGAATATTGGGACTCTTACTCCACCTCTGTCACCCATTTTGCTTTGTGAGCTTGGGCAAGTTACTCACCCCCTGTCAGTCTCAGTTTCCTCAACTGTCAAATGTAGGGAATAATAGCATTAAGGCTCAAAAGAGCTAATGTTTTAATGTAAAATGATTTTCATACTTTAACAAACCAAATATTGTAGTCCCTGAAATTATAATAATGACATATCATTAGAATGTTTACCTTTTTAAAAAATCATTCCTCTCTGTATTATTGTATTGGGTCCCAGAGGTGCATTAGGTGGCTGTTGTCATCCCTATCTAACAGATGATAAGGGGGAGTTGCCAAGATGGTGGAGTAATTAATAGCATGGACTTGCTAGCACTCTCCCCCCAAACCCAATCTAATATATGTAAAAAAATGACTCTGAACAAATTCTGGAGTGGCAGAACACACAGCATGATGGAATGAAGCAAAGCTGCATCCCAAGACAGCCTGGAAGGTCACCCAGAAGTGTCTATCATGCCACAGCCCAGTGTGGGCCATGCTGGCACAGATAGGACCTGAACATGGGACCTGTGTGGACTGAATCTTGGGCACGTTTGGTGGTTTCCAGACTTCACGACCCCAAAATGCCAAAGATAAATTAGAAGGTCAGTAGTAAAATCTATGGGACCTAGGTGAGAGAGTAGAGTGATCTGGCCCCAGCCTCAGGGCAGCAAAGAGGGAAGGAGGCATAGGAACCCACAGGAGTAGCAGGGGCAGCTACAGTGATTGTTTCTGGAGCTCTAGACCCACAGATTGTGGAGGGGATTGAGTGACTGACAGTACACCCACCACCCCCACTGGAAGCAGAGAACTACCTTGACAAAGAGCTCAAAAGTCAAGTAAACAGCTCAAAAAATGAGCAAAAACCAAGGGAAAAAAATGAGACTATATAATCTTACTTTGGTGATGAGGAAGACCAAGTATACAAACAGAAGACAACAAAGTCAAAGCTTCTCCATCCAAAATCTCCAAGAAAAATATGAATTGGTCTTAGGCCCTACAAGAGCTCAAAAAGGATTTTGAAAATCAAGTAAGAGAAGCAGACCAAACATTGGGAAGAGAGATGAGAGTGATGCAAGAAAATCATAAAAAATGAGTCAACTGCTTGCTAAAGGAGACCTAAAAAAATACTGAAGAAAATAACACTTTAAAAAATATACTAACCCAAATGGCAAAAGAGATCGAAAAAACCAATGAAAAGAATGCCCCAAAAAGCAGAATTGGTCAGTTGGAAAAGGAGGTCCAAAAGCTCACTGAATAAAATAATTCTTTAAGATTAAAATGGAGCAGATGGAAGCTAATGACTATAAAAATCAAGAAATATAAAACAAAGCCAAAGAAATGAAAAAAATAGCAGATAATGTGAAATATCTCATTGGAAAAACAACTGGTCTGGAAAATAGATGCAGGAAAGACATTTTTTAAATGATTGGACTACCTGAAAGCCATGATCAAAAAATTAGCCTAGACATCATGTTTCAAGAAATTATTCAGGAAAATTGCCCTGATAGTCTAGAACCAGAGGATAAAATAGATATTCACCAATCACCTCCTGAAAGAGATCCCAAAGGGAAAACTCCTAGGAATATTGTAGCCAAATTCCAGAACTCCCAGACCAAGGAGAAAATACTGCAAGCAGCCAGAAAGAAACAATTCGAGTACTGTGGAAATACAATCAGGATAACACAGGATCTGGCAGTTTCTACACTAAGGGACTTAAGGGATTGGAATATGATATTTCAGTTGTCAAAGGAGCTAAGATTAAAACCCAGAATCATTTACCCAGCAAAACTGAAATACTTAAGGGGAAAAATGGTCATTCAATGAAGTAGAGGATTTTCAAGCATTCTTGATGAAATGACTAGAGCTGAATAGAAAATTTGACTTTTAAATATAAGAATCAAGAGAAGCATAAAAAAGTAAACAAGAAAGAAGGACTTACTACAGTTGAACTGTTTACATGGAAAGATCATAGTTGTAACTCTTGAGACTTTTCTCAGTATTAGGGTAGTTGGAGGGGTTATATACATAGACAGAGGGCAAGAGTGAGTTGAATAGGAAGGAACGATATCTAAAAAAAATTAAATTAAAGGGTGAGTGAGGAATATATTAGGAGGAGGAAGGGAGAAATAGAACGGGGCAAATTATCTCACATAAAAGAAGCAAGAAAAAGCTTTTTCAGTGGAGGTAAAGGGGGGAAGGTGAGAGGGAAAAAGTGAACCTTATTCTCATTGGATTTGGCTTAAGGAGGGAATAACATGCACACTCAATTTGATATGAAAATCTGTCTTACACTAGGGTGGGGAGGGATAATAGAAGGGAGGACAAATGGGAGGAGGGGGTAATTAGATGTGAACACTTTTGAGGAGAAATAGAGTCAAAAAAGAGAATATAATAAATGGGGGGGCAGGATAAGATGGAAGAAAATATAGTTAGTCTTTCACAAGATGACTGTTATGGAAGTGTTTTGCATAACTACACAGGTATAACCTATATTGAATTGCTTGCCTTCTCAGTGGGGATGGGTGAGGAGGGAGAAAGGGAGAGAAATTGGAACTCAAAGTTTTAAAAATAAATGCTATAATTTGTTTTTACATCCAGCTGGAAAATATGCCATACACAGGCAATGGGCTATAGAAATCTATCTTGCCCTACAAGCAAATAGAGGGGATGGGGATAAGAGAAGGAAGGGGTGTGATAGAAAGGAGGGAAGATTGGAGGAAGGGGTAATCAGAATGTATGATGTCTTGGAGAGGGTAGAAGGTAGAGATGGGGAGAAAATTTGGAATTGGAACTCAAAGTCTTGTGAGAAACCTAAAACCTAAAAATAAATAAATAATTTTTTAAAGATTAAAAAGAAAAAGAAACAGCAAGGAAGCCTGTGTCACTGGAACATGAAGAATATGAAAATGAGCAAGGTGTGAGAAATGTTGAAAGGTAGGAGAGGGTCAGAGAAGGAAGAACTTTTCATGCCAAACAAGTTTTATATTTTAATCTAGAGGTGATAAGGGTTTCAAAAAAGTTATCAATCTGCAATGATAGAGAAATTTCTAGTTTGGAGCTCCTTAGAAAAAAATGGAAGAAAGTTTCAAGAGATTAGGTAGATAGATAGATAGATAGATAGATAGAATGAAACTATTTATAAATAAAGTTTTAGAGCAGAGGTTTGGTTTTTCTTGCACATCTGGCATTTTGTCTTCTTACTCTACATTTTTCTGAGGCTGGTGAGGGCAGCTTAAAGAAAAACATTTTTAAAATTGTATTGGAAGAAAAGGAGAGATCAAAAAATGGTCAGGGGTTTTGTTTCAGGTAGATGGGAAAATTATGATTCAAAATAAAGAGAAGTCTAAAATATTAAAAAGAAAAAACCAAATGATAAAACAGTCACTGTGAGGATGTAGTTAAAGAACTGAGTCCTAGAATATGTGACTTGCTCAAAGTCACATAGGAAGGAGCCCAGGCCCTGGTTCTTTCCACTTAACAACCACTTGCACAGCTAAATAATAAAAAAACAATGGACTCTGGTTTGATGCCCTTCAAAGAAAATAGATACCTCAAATATTGTTCCAAGTATCGATGCTGGGTTCTAGGTTTCTGCATCTCCAGGTGCCAGCATAGTATGGAACCCCAGCTTAGCTGGATTCTGATTGTCCATCTCCCTCATGATTGAATGTAGAGGCTAAGAACTGGAGGGTCTATCCATTTATCCAGAGCACCCTCAATGATAAGGCAACCTCTCTAAAAGTTGAGGATTTTAATGACAGGGCAAAGCCTCTTGCTTCCTTTCTTGGTTTTTTCCTTCTCTCTCCTCTATTTACTGGCCTCTTCTTTTCTAGCCTTCTGCTTCATTATACTTGCCTTCATTCCTCATCAAAGTCCAAAGTGATTTAAAAGATAGAAGCAGGGAAGGAGTGGTCAGAAATGGAAGTGATCTGCCAAGGATTCCACTTTTGCCCTTCACTTCAGCCTCAAATCCAGGGT
Source organism: Potorous gilbertii (assembly GCA_028658325.1). NCBI lineage: Eukaryota > Metazoa > Chordata > Mammalia > Diprotodontia > Potoroidae > Potorous > Potorous gilbertii. The sequence continues at coordinate 102,412,594 of CM053769.1, forward strand.
TCAGGTGATGACTTTGAAAAGCACCTATATGTGGGACACAGTGGGGCAGTCTATTTTGATTTGCCCTGAAAATTCCCACATATAAAGATGTGCAGAATTTCAGAACTGAAAAGGAACTTAGAGACCATCTGACTCAACACATAACCTCCCCTAAAATATCCCAGACAAGTAGTCATGCAGCCTTTCCTTGGAGATGTCCAGTGGAGAGGGGGGAAAGACAGCCCATTCCACTGAAGAATAACTTGTTTTTAAAGTTGTTGTACACATACACACACACACACACACACACACACACACACACACACACCCTGAATTTCTCTCTTCCCATTTTCCACCCATTGTTCCTGGTTCTACCCTTTGCTACCAGTGGCTCACTGATGTTTTCACTCATTCAACATAAAATCTTTCTCTCTCCCTCTCTCCCTGTCTGTCTGTCTGTCTCTCTCTCTCTCTGTGTCTTCTTTCTCTCTCTTCTCTTCTCCCTCCCTCTTTTCTTTTCCTCCCCCTCCATCTTTCAAACTCTGTCTTTGTCTCTGTCTGTTTCTCTCTCTTTCTGTTTGTCTCTGTTTTTACCTGTCTCTGTCTCTCTGTGTCTCTCTCTGTGTGTCTCCCTGTCTCTCCCTTTCTGTATTTCCCTGTCTCTGTCTCATTTTCTCTTCCTGTCTACTTTTTCTCTCTCTTTTCCTTTTTCTCCCTCCCTTGCTCTCTTCTTTCCTCCCCCTCCCTTTCTTATTCTCTTTGTCTCTATCTCTGTTTATCTGTGTGTGTGTCTCTGTATGTCTGTCATACACACACACACACACACACACACACACACACATTTATTTCTTTGTTCTTTGCCTCCCAACCTCATATCCCTCTTTCTAACTCCCTCCCTAGACCCTTTGGCCCTTAGGCATACTTGGAGTATGGGGTTACCTTCTAAACCAAACAATATTTTTATTCTTTCTGAAACTCATTTAGAAGGCATCACTCCCTTCTTTCCCTTGACATTGTTGGAGCACTATATTGAAACTTCCATGCCCATTTTGTTCCGTATATCAATCCATTTTTCCTGGAAATGGAATGGATGTACCCATATTCTAGAGCAGAACCATACAATTTTAGTGCTAGAAGGGATCTTAAAGGCTGTTGAGTACAACCCAATGATTTGATATCAGAGTCTAGAAATACGAAGGGATCTGCCCCAGGCTTCCTGGGAATTAGGGGCAGAGCCAAAACTAGAACCTAGTCTCCAGGTTCTCAGTCCAATCCCCTTCCCTCTTAGTCCATTGATGACTTTTGCTTCTTTTTTTATATTAACTTGGGAAGGGAAAAGATACATGTCAAAAAAATTGATATTTCTTTCCCAGCTTCTTTGCTGACTCTTGACTGAGTCTCCCAGATGGCCAGGGGAACTGATGGTCCCTTTTATAAGCTTTGTATCCTGCCTTGGTCATTCTTTGATGTCAAATATTTGAAGGGCTGTCATGTGAAAAGAAATATGTTCTGTACAAACCCCAAAGACAGAACCATAAGCAATGGGGGAGTTGTCAAGAGGCAGATCTAGACTTAAGGTAAGAAAAATCTAAGTAATAATTGTTGTCATTGAGTTGAATCAGTTGTGTCTGACTCTTTGTCACCTCTTTTGAGATTTTCTTGGTAAAGATACTGGAGTGCTTTGCCATTTCCTTCTCCAGAATATTTTGTAGATGAGGAAACTGGGGCAAACAGGAATAAGTGACTTGCCCAGGGTCCTAAAGCTAGTTAAGTGTCTGTGTTGACTCCATTGCCAACATTCTAACACACGACATGGTTGTTGTCTCTGATTATTCCATATTTCTTTAATATTACAATGAAACATATTTCCCTGATAGAATATAAGCTTTTTGGGGACAATGTATTTTCCATTTTTTGTATCCCAAGCACTTAATATAGCACCAAGCACATAGTAGGAGCTTAGCACATCTTTGTCAAATTATAGTGATCACAATCAACTTACCAGCCTGCACCAATAGATTTATATCCCTTTCTTTCCTAATCCTATTGTCCATGACTGATAAACTGACGGATGTGTGTTTATCAAGGTCACAATCCCTTAATACCCCCTTCTTCACCTATCCCAGAACTGAAGAATTACAGAGTTGGAAGATGCCTCAAAGGCTGCTTAGTCCAACTCATATCTGCACAAAAATGCCTACATTCCTGCCATGAGCTTCCTTGTCATTCCTTGAACAAGACTCCATGTTCCAACTCCATGCATTTGCCTTGGTTGTTCCTCATGCCTAGAATGTTCTCCTTTCTTCATCTCAGCCTCCCTGCTTCCCTAGCCCACCTTAAAGTTTTGGCAGTCTGCCTTTCCTAGTCCTCATCACCTGCAGAACTGGGGAAATCATTTGTAACAACTGGTGAGAGCAAACAAGTCAGATGTTGCATGTGGAGAACTTTGAAAACCTTACAGAGCTACAGAAATGTCAGCCAACAATGAGTCAGCAAGCATTTCTTCAGGGTGAGTGTGTACACAACAGCAAAGGAACCAGGAGGGAGAGAGAGATGATGACAGAAGCAGTAATGGAGAGACAGAGAGTAAGAAAGAGAAATAGAATTATGGTGGGGTAATGGGAGGAAGCTGATGGAAAATTGGTAAGAAATGACATCAAAGATACATCTAAGGTTGGCCTTAGCCATCTCTTCATCAAAGACTGGAGCAAAGGAGGAAATGCAGGTTGATGTCAAGTAGTTGTGAAATGAACAGGAGGAGAGGCAGAGAAAAAGAAGCTTGCAGTAAATGGCCTTGATTTCTTTAATTTAAGTGTGGGATGAGGGTCTTAGCTGAAAAGATGGAGGCAGCTTATTCTGTGAGACCCTAAGAGTTCAGCTTCCCCAAACATAGTAAGCTACTTCTCTGGACAGAGCACTAAGATAAGTGCTGAGGGAAACAAAAAAAATTAAGTAGGAGATAATCAATGCCTCCATGAATCTTACAATCTAGTAGAATTATATGACATACACAGCTGCTTCAGTACTTAAAAGAATAAGTCATAGGATCATAGACCCAGAGTTAGAAAGGAATGTAGGTGCCATTAAGATCATCCCTTTCATTTGACAGTTGAAAAAACTGAAGCAAGGGAGGTTAAAGTCTTGTGCCCACGTTCCCAGAGTTAGTAAGCATTGAAGGCAGAATTTGAACTCAGGTCTTCCCCATTTCATAACCAGTCCTCTTATCCACTATGGGAGATGATTTCTGCCATATTCCCACTTTAGATAAAGAAACTGAAGATCCAAGAAGTTGCTTTTTATTCACATGGTCACACAGCTACTTTACACTGTCTTCCTAAGATAAGACTAATATGTATAAGAATTTTGAACAGTTTAGGACAGTATATAAATAAGTGTTTAAATTGTTTGGTAAAAATGAGAAATACTAGAGAATCTGAGAAGAGAGGGAGATCAGTGAAGGCTAGAGTAGTGAGGAACAACTCCATGGAACAGCCAAGTTCCCCCCTAAAGAATGGATAGGATTGAGATGTATTGAGAGAAAATAGTGAGAGGGGGGAAAAAATGAGAATTAAGTTATATTGTCAAGAAATGACATGATGCATAAATGGAACAGCAAGCCCACTGATTTCAAAACAACCAAGGCAGGACTTAGGGGATCACTGAAAAATTAGTTTGAAGAAATGCTATTGGAACCTTGAATATCAGGAAAAGTTTAGAATCAAGGTGGTAAAAAGTGGGAACTGTTGAAAGTTTGAAGAAGAAGAACATCCTATTTAGATGGCCACTTAAAGAGGAGATATGTGGCAGAAGTTTGCTGAGTGGGTTAGAGAAGAGAGTGAAGAAATGGAGGACAGTTAGGGATCAATGATTTTCTCAAGCGAAGAGGGGCATGCTAAAGAAGAGGATGGAAAGAGAATGCAATTGTTTTTCCTCCATTACTTCTTTAACCATCACACTTGAGACCTCCTCCCTCTGGGTCTCTGAGAGTCTTAAGGGTAACTGTAGCAACTGTAGCTGTCCGCTTGTTGTCTCTCATTCTTACTATATGACTGGCCACACGGACTCAGTCAGGCATATTCTAAAATAAGTCATGTCACTTCTCTCTCCAAGTCATTGTAGATACCATGCTGTAGCTTTGCCAAAAATGCCATGTACTGTTCTATTTATTTCAATATTTTAGAGCATCTACTAGATAGTGAGCTAATGTGGTACAGTGAATGGAAAACCTGGACTGGAGTCAAGGACACCTTATTCCAAGTCCCATCTTTGATACATAGTAGCAAGATAACCCTGGACAAATCACTTAAACTTTTGGTTCTCCAGGCAACTGACTGAACTGGAAGTTGGAAAGAAGGGTCTAACATGCTTTGGGAGAGGGGGTTTCCTTATTTGGGAACTCCTTATATTAAGGGCAGCTAGGGAACATTGTGAATGGAGGGATAGGACTGGAGTCAGGAAGATTTATTTTCCTGAGTTCAAATCTGACCTCAGGCACTTACTAGCTGTCACTTAACCCTGTTTACCTCAGTTTCCTCATCTGTAAAATGAACTAGAGAAGGAAATAGCAAACAACCCTGTTTTCCTCAGTTTCCTTATTTATAAAATGAGCTGAAGAAGGAAATAGCAAATTGCTCCAGCGTCTGCCAAGAAAAGCCCAAACAGGGTCACAAAGAATCAGATCTGACTGAAAGGACTGAGTAAGAGTACACTGAGGAAGTCATAGGTATGTCAAGTCTCTATATAGATATACAAAGATTAAAAGCTTACATGTCATTCTATATGAACTTGGGCTAGTCATTTACCTCCTTGGTCTTCAGTTAGACTAGATGGCTTCTGCCATACTTTCTGCTTCCAGTGCTATGATCTTCTTATATTTACCCTCAAGGAACTTTCATTCTGCTGGGGGAGAAATGACACACAAATAGATAAATATAATTCAGGGCAAAATTTGATGTCAATGACCACAAAAATAGCTGGCATTTATATAACATTTTAAGGTTTTTTATCTCATTGGATCATCACAATAACCCTGTGAAGTAGATGTTTTACCATCTCCTTTTTATAGATGAAATAACTGAAGCAGACAGAGGTTAAGTGACTTGTCCAGAGTCACCCATTTGAGACAGGATTTCCAATGCCTTCCAGCCCAGGACTTTGATCTCCTGCAGCCCTTGACTGATCGGGAGGAAGAACCTAAACAGCTATGTCCTAGCACTTTCCATGACCCCTAAGGTTATCAGTCCAAATCATGGAGTGCCAGCATTTGGGCTAATGTAATACAATGCTAAGTCCTTCTGGTACGTTAAGTTACAGATGAGAACTGCATATAAAATGGCACCAACTAGAAAAGGGAGGGCGGTCCAAGCTTTGGCCTCAGTCATGAGGAAACATTTCACAGATGAGGCAGCATTTGAGTGAAACTGGAAGGGGCAGGGAGGAGGGAGGGAGATAACTGTAAACAATGATTATGAGGGGAGCTGGGAGTAGGCACAGTGGGGAAAGTGGGAGACACAGTGAAGTGAGAAGGTTGGCCTGGCTGAAGCCCAAAGCAGTCCCACAAGTTTCACCCATCACCCCTCCATCCTTCTGCCAAAGCATTCTGGCCTGCTCTAACTGAGCTAAACTTTAAGCCACAAGGGATGTGGGCCACATTAAGATAAGGCCCTAGGGGCCTGTAAAACTAGGTTTCACATGTGCATGTTTATAAAAACATTGAGTAACAAGCCGCCCCTTTGAAGGACAGACCTTCCACCCAGAGAGCCTCTCCCAGTAAGTCTGGGTCATTCCTGGACAGTTCCATCTGCAGACAGAATAGTACTCCATCTTGGGACATGGCACTATTAGATAGCATGTTTTTGACCAATGGAGGCCTTAGGAGACTGTGGCTCAAAACTTAGATTCAAGTGGATAAGTGTACCTCTCCAAGGAAAGATTCAGAGTCCTAAGTATAGAGCAGTCATCTGGTCAAAAATCCTTCATTTTAGGGGTGAGGAAACTGAGGCACAGAGAGGTTAACTGACTTCATCTGAGCACACAGAAGTAAGGGTCTGAGATGAGGACATGGACCCAAATCTTTCTGACACTAAAGAGCTTTATCAGCTACAACAGCCCCATTAAGGCTGAGAAATACCAAAGGTTAAGGAGGTTCTGTTGTCCTGGAATTCACTATAATATTAGGGATGGTTTCCTAACCTGGGATCCATGAGCTTTTAAAACATATTTTGATAACTATTTCAGTATAATTGGTTTTGTGTATAATCCTTATATTTTATGTTATGCATTTACAAACATTGTTCTGCAAGGGGGACCATAGGCCTCACCAGGCTGATTGCCAAAGTGTGTCCATGACACAAAAAATGGTTAAGAACTCCTGGAACTGGGTGACTGCAAAGGCATTTGAGGGTGATATCATAGAGAGAGCAGAAAGAAATGGATCCAAATTGGACTCCCTGGGGGAAGTTTGATGTCTCTGGTACTCAGTTCCCTCATTTGTAAAATGGAGATGTAAATAATACCTACCTCAAAGGGTTGTTTGGGGGGTTAAATTAGATAATGTATGTAAAGGGCTTTGCAATCTTAAATGTTTTCTAAATGTTCGTTATCATAAACGATTCCTCTGTTAGAAATGATGGCTCAGTTCCCAAAGCCTATTTAGTCCAAAATGCACCCAAAAGGTAGTCCTAATAATATTATACTCTGTAACCAGTTCTATCATGTGTGAAAAAGGATTTATGGGAGAATATATTCTAGCTCTCCAATGGAGACGCCTGAAATGTACATAGGATTTGAAGACAGAGGGCTCATTTAGAATTCTGACAAAGCCATTTGGGTCTCTAACATCCCTTCAATCACTGATCCCCTAAGTTGATGAATTCTGACAAGAAAGGAGGTGAAGCTGGGTCTGTATAGTCCAGTCAGTAAAGGTCACATGTCCTGATTGTGAGTGGGCCTGCCTTCTCACTCTGCCCTGGTCCAATGTTATCTCCTTCTACGCATCAAAAATCAATCCAGTTTTTCTTCCTTCCAGGGATCTTGCATGAGCTTGAGCGCAATTCCCTGGGACTCAGTTACCTCATCCATAATATGAGGAGACTGGACAATATAATTTCCATATTCTCATCCTACCAGGAATACTTTTGTATGTGTATTTCCAGGGCTTAACACGGGGCTGGACATAATCTAAGCACTTAATTAATACTTTTTCTCATTTGTTTATCTCCCAATCCATAAACTCTCAGGAGACTCTGTGACTGTACTCACTTGCTAAACCTCTGTCACATAGCTTCTTGAGGATTGCTTATTCATGGAATTCTGATCTGCTGGATAATAAAGTAAAAAATGAAGTGAATACTGAAATTAGAGTCAGGGCAACAGCCCTTTTAAAATAAAAATTATGGAATGTCAGATCTGAGAAGGAGCTTAAAGATCATCCTCCCCATTCTAAACAACCTCCATTCTGCAGATGTGTTCTGCACACCAAGAGAGAAAGGGGTGGGATTCAAAGTCCCCCTCCCAAAAGATAGGGAATACCATCTCCGAAACTCAGGTCTGACTTCGTGGCTAACCCTCTCCACAATGTACCTTTTGGGTCTCCATAATTACAACCACTTTCCTTTTTAATCTTTGCATGGGTATAAAAGAACGCTAGCAGGAAGGTGGTAGCAGGGATGCCTTTTCTTGCAGCCGATGGGGTGATATAATCTCTGAGGTTCCTCCCAATTCTAATTTTAATGATAAAACACTAAGTAACCCCAGCACTTAATAAAGATGTAGATCTGCAAATGCTTGAATATTTCAGAGAACCAGCAGTGGACTGGTGTAAGACCTCCTTCCACCCATGTTGTAACTGCTGCACTTTCTAGAGAGATACAGAGAGGGGCATTGGTGGACAGGATCAGAGTTTGCTGCAGCAGCAGTGGGCAGGGAAATAAGGTGGCTAGAGAAAGCTTGATTAGGTGCCAGCTAGCTGCAGTGGGCTCTCATCCATCAGGGCAGCAGCAGTGTCAGGAAGCTGCAAGCTGCAGAGAGACAAATTTTTACTGATGGCAAAGCTATCAGAAAGTGGAATGGACTTCCCCTGGAAGTGGTGGATTCCCCATCACTGGAGAGCTTTAAGCAAAGTTTTCTCATCTGTAAAAGGAGCTGAAAAAGGAAATGGCAAACCACTTCAGGATCTTTGCTAAGAAAACCCCTAATGGGGTCATGGAGAGTCAGAAACAACTGGACAAAAACATCTAGGAAAGGCATTCCGACCAATTTTGAAGTGCACAGTAGAGGGAATTGGAAGTATGGATTACATTAGAAGGTGTCTGAAGGCCCCAATTCTGATATTCTTTGATTCTTTGCTTCCATTTTCTTTTTTTAAATCTAAGTTAAATTTATTATAAAAATTCCTTTCCTCAATCAGATCATCCATAACTGAACGCAGTCTCCAAGGATAGTCTGTTCAGAGCAGAGGAGGACCTTTATTCCAGATGCTCTGCCTCTGTGACACAGAGCACATTGATTTATTTTCTTTCCAATAGTCCCATGAGATCAGATATGTAAACAAAGGTGAGTAAACTGAGGCTGCGATCAGGTGGCTAGTAAGTGGCAGAGATCAGAGTCAAAACTGGGGCTTCTGTGTCTAAGTACCCTCTTTTGTTGTCCTCTTGTATTTCCAATAGAGGAGAATCACTAAGATGTGCAGATTCAGGGAGCTGTCCTTGGCAGTAATACTTATACAATGCACTCTAAATGCTAAACAATAAAAGCTGAGTCATCAAAAGATGTTTTTCCAAGCAGTTTATTTAGGCTAACAGCATCATAACTGAGAACTGGTAGAGGTATGGTTATCAAGGTATTAAAGAAGAACAGAGTGAAAAATATTGATTGGATATGGTGCTAATATCTAACCTCCCAGAATCAAACCATTCCATCAAGTGGGCATGAGAACCTGAGAAATGAAACTTCCCTGTCTGAAGAATCCCTGAGTTCCTCCCAGGGTTCTATATGCATCCTATTCTTCCAGCATCCTCTGGGAGAGCTACTTTCCAGTAGTATATCCAGAGTGGAGCTGGATAACAGATAATTCATTTCCCCAGATGTCCAACTACTGGGATTCCTGTCCCATTTGTATATGTTAACGGAAAGTTTGCCAGTGCAAACATTCATATTAAAGAACAAATAAAAAGCTAAAAAAAGAAAAGTGTAAACAAACAAAATGAATGGGAATTGGAGAGGATGGCTTTGTGTAAAAGGAACTCGCTGTTTTGGGACTCTTCAATTCCCATGTGCTTTCTGTTAGTCGGGTGAAAACCATTAACACTGAGATGGATTCATGGGCATCAGTCACCTTCACAAAACTTCTGACTGGACCAGATTTACCAGCAATGCCTGCAGAAACAACCTATTTCTAGGAACAATGATATTTGCATATGTTGTATTTGAATGTCTATATTGTATGTGAGAGGCAGGTATCTACAGCATAATGGGAGAAATTCAGTCATATCTGAGTTCAAATCCCACTTCAGACATGTATTAGTTTTGTGAACCTGAATCTCGCTATAATTATGTTTCTTCATCTATAAAATGGGGAAATTGGACATCATGACCTCAAAGGCTATTTCCAATGCACATCTATGATCCTATGACTCTGTAAGAACTGGCCTCTAAGTTGAAAGACCTGAGTTTAAGTCCTGCCCATAATACATAGAGGATGTGTGACCCTGTGCATGTTCCTTGCCTTCTCAGTTCCTTGGGCATCTCTAAGACTAAAAGTCACTAAGGAGGTGTCAGGATGCATTGGGAAAGGAATTTTTGAACCAGAAACTCCCTACACAAGTGAGATCACAGATAGGTTCAATTAAAAGCAATTTTTTAAATTAACTGCATATGTTTATACAGGCATACATACACACACACACTGAATTAAGACTTTAGGGGTATCATATTTGCATGTATATGTATATAGAGATATGAAATATATGTGTGCATATGTGATTTCATCATCCAAAGCAACATAATGTTAGGGTATATATTTGTAGTTCTATAAATGTACCATATATACCTCTGCACAAGAACTAGGGATAAGAAGACCTATGATTGTAGGTCATTCTTCTCTCAAATTTACAACTTTATGAAATGACTTCCCAGGATCACACAATCAGCATGTATCATAAATAGGGCTTGAAGTCAAGTTTCCTGGGCTCCAAGGCTAGCACTCTAACCACTGATTCAACAATGTCCCTCTCAATATTTGCATATGAGATACAATTTATATATTATTTTATAAATGCATTAAGACAGACGTATATACTTGCATACACCCACTATATGTGTATGTGTACATGTTCATGTTTTATTTCCAGAATGTAGTAACACCAATGGAGCCTTGTCTTCCTTAAAAAAGAGAATATGATGATTGGTTATTGG
>CM053769.1:102429979-102440409 GCA_028658325.1 Potorous gilbertii
CTATCTCGGTTGGCCCTCACATCAACCTTTCAAAGAGGGTGCAGTTATTAACCTCATTTTACAAATAAGGAAGCATGTCGAGAGAGGTTACAGCTTGCCCAGGATTACATAGCTTATAAGTGTCTGAGGGGAGATTTGAACTCAGGTCTTCCAACTTCAAGTTCAGCCTATGTATATGGTATATATTGTTATGGTAGGAGTGGGTGCAGACATTGGAGGGAGCAGGGAAGATTGTATCTGGTCGTATTACAAGTAATATGGAATCTAGTACCAGACGACCTGTCTTTGAATCTTAGCATTTAACACTTGTTACCTGTGTGAATATCAATGAGTCACCTCACTTCTGGGCCTCAGTTTTCCCATCTGAAAAATGAAAGACTTGGTCTAGATGGTCTCTAAGTTCCCTTTGGGCTCAAAATCTATCCCCCATGACAGCTCTAGGCCTCAATTTCCTCATCTGTAAAACGATACCATTGGGCTAGTGATTCTCCAACATCCCTTTGAGCTTGTACAATGGAAAGCACTTAGAGTCAGGAGAGATTTAGGTTCAGATTCTACCTTTGATACTTCTACTATGTGAGCCAGGGCAATTCAGTTTCTCTAAGTCTTAGATATTTCTTGAGTGGACAGAGAGAACACTCTCACATTCAAAGAGAATCAAGTAGAGAAGATTCAGGTAGGACAGGAGAGCTGTATTCAGGCATTTGCAAAATTGCTAGATGGAAAAAAGAGTAGATTGTTCTGATTTGGTGCAAAAGAAAAGGCAAAGCCAGAAGCAGTGGGTAGAAAAAAGTCAATTGAGGGATGATATCTACAAAATCTCCCCACCTATTAGAGCTGTCCCAAAACGACTGGTCTGTCTCTCAGTGGAGCACTTCAAGCACAGGCTGTCAGAGCATTTGTCTGGTGTTCTGTTCTAGAGTTTCCTTTCAGATATAGCTTGGAGTGAAGGACTACCAAGGATTCTTCTAATTCGGAGATTCTCATTTCTGAGAAGCAACCCATTACATGGGAAAGAGTGCTGGTCCCCAGAGACAGGAGAAAACAAAATCAGAACCCAGTCCTTCCAAGCTGTGTGGCCATGAACAAGTCATTGGGTAGTGGAAGGAGTACCAGGCTTGAGGTCTGAAGAGCTGGCTTCCAATTGCAGCTCTGTAATCTAGGAGCTATGAGACCTTAGACAAGTCACTTCAGTTCTCCAAATCTATTTTCTCATGTATAAAATGAGGGGACTAGATAGCCTCAGAGGTTCCTTCCACTTCTAAATGTATGATCCTTCAAGTCAAATCACTTCCTCTCCCTGGGCTTCCATTTCTTAATTTGTAAAATGATGGGGGTTGGACCAAGAAACCTCTATCTTTCCTTCCATTCAAAATCTGTATTTCTATAATCTATGAAATTGGAAAAATCGTACAATAAGAGCTTACATTTCTGTTGCCCTTTTGTCCATACTTGAGGAGGACAAAAATGACATCATGATAGTAAAATAATCAAATAATCAGATAGTAAAATGGTTTGGATGAGTCATATGTAACTTGAATTTAAGTGAGGCAGACTTGCATGAAGACATCAGTCTCTCTCTCTCTTCCAAAGTCATCTAAATCCAATGACAAGACAAAGGTCAAGTAGTAATGGCTTGGAGCACAATGGATGATGTGGTACTCAGAGGTTTGCATAAGACTTTACATATATTATCTGGTCCTCACAAGATCCCTGGGAGGTTGGGCTACTATCCCCATTTTACTAATGAGGAAACTGATGAAGACAGAGTTTAAGTGACTTACACAGAGTCACACAGCTAGTGAGTAGCTGAGGCTAGATTTGAAATCAGGTCTCCAGACTCCATGTCTTTTACTGTATCTACTACACCATCTATAAGGATGATTATTAGTCAACTTTACAGGGAGGCTGGGAGCATCAAAGAAATAATATACATAAAGGGCTTTGCAATCCTTATGGTGCCATGTACGTGAGCCACAACATAGTGCCACATCCATCACCTAGGAAACAATGCCACGTACATCACCCACAACACAGTGCCACATCCATCACCTAGGAAACAATGCCACGTACATCACCCACCACACAGTGCCATATCCATCAGTTAGGACAGTGTGCTATGTGTATCAGTCAATCTTAAATAGAAGAAATGTTGTAAACCTTCCATCCTTTGCTTCTCTGTCCCTCTCTGCTTCCACCTTGGTGAGGATAATGGACTTGGTGATCTGCAGCCCTGCTGTTTTTAATATGCAGTCTCCATAATAATCCTTTTTACAGACTTTCTATAGTGCCAAGTGTTCTCAGCCTTTCCACTTCTCTCAGTTGGATGCATATTATTAGATCCTTCTTCTAAAACATCCTTATGAGGGCTGTACCCAGGATACGAGCTCCCTCAGAAGCTGAGAAGTAAAGGTCAGACTGTTTTGTTGGACCCACAGACTCCTCTGACCTGGGGCCAGGCCCACAATCATCTCCAAAGCATGTTCTTTCCGTGGTCCATGAAAGCTCAGGAACAGGAATGTCCTAAAACAACTGGTCAATGAGAACTACAAGATTTCAGCTAACATATCTTAGGGGGCCATCAACTGGATTAACCTTAAGAAAACATCTTGATAAGAGGAGGAGGAAAACCCTGACATGCTCCACGCAAAGAAGAATTCCACCCACCTGACTGTTGGACAGAAGCCATTGGCCCAGTTTCCCCACCAAATTAATTATACCACTCCCAGAAAGTCTGCCAGTGAATCTCTTAGGTAACCTTTGCAGAGGTTTCTTGTGTGCCAGGAAGGTCTGGGGAGTCTGAGACTGGTTCTTGGTTTCCTCTGGAAGATCAGCAAGGACCAAAAATGAGGCTTAACACACTGGTTTGGGAGCAACTTCACTGCAGGGGGACAAAGTTGAAAGATTATTTTGTTATTTCTTCTTTGCAAAATTCTTTAACTCATTCAGGCAACAAGGATTTAATATCAGGTAATTAACACTTTTATTAAGCACTGACAATTGTACCTAACATTATTGTAGTTACAACAGGAGATAAGGAATGATTTCTGCCTTCAAGTCTCTTATAATCAAGATGAGAAGAAAAAAAACGTGAATTAGAGAAGAATTAGAAAAGAATTGTGATATTGACAATCAGCACAAAGGGAATTCAGAGTGGAGAGTTCAGTCCATCTCTCACCTCCAAGCCTTTGTCCTGAATAGCTAGTAAATTCCCATGGTTCCTTAATACTTCGATAACCAAATACTAATATCTCTCCTTGGCATTTAAAGCCCTTCATTATCTGACTCCAACCAACTTTTGCTGCCTTAATTATATGTTACTCCTCTTCATGCACTCTACAATGTAGCCAAACTGTTCTTTCCAACTTTTCCTAATGTATGACTTTCCATCCCCTGCCTTCCTACCTTTGCATAATCAGTCATCCATATTTGGGGTGAATTCCCTTCTCACCTCTACCTCTTAGAATGCCTCATTTTTTTTCAAATCTCAATGCAAGCACCATTGTCTCCACCACCCAAAAGTACCATGTATCTATTTCAGATATACTCATACGTGAACATTTCTCCTATATAGAATGTAATCTCCTTGAGGGCAAGGATTGTTTCACTTTTGTCTCTGCATGTAGTAAGCACTTGATAAACACTTGTTGATTGGATTAATCAGGGTTCCACTCAAGTGCCTTCTCCTATATGAAGTCTTTTCTCAACTCTCTAGTTTTGTATTCTCATCTTGAAATTTCCTTATATTTGCTTTGTATGCTTTGTGTATTTATACTGATCTATGTGCATGTGGACAGTACCTCTGGAAGACAATGTAAGCTCCTTATGATCAAGAAGAGGTTCTTTTTTGTTTGTATCCCAATAGGCCCTTAATAAATTCTTTATTTTTAATTTATGGAAGAAAACAAGCATTTCCATAACATATTATGATTTCACATAAACCTGCAAATCTTGTTGGATAACTGAATGAGGGCAAGACTAGTCAAGGAAAGCTTTGTGGGAAGGGAAAGCTGGACCCAGCCCTTCAGTCAGCTTCAAGGTATTTTGTATCTACTGTGTGCCAGGCACTGTGATAAATGCTGAAGATACAAAGAAAAGCCCTTAAGGAGATACCAGTCTCATAGAGAAGACAACATGTAGACAACTCTGTATAAATAAGCTACATAGAGGATCCATTGAGAATAATTAAAAGAGGGAAGGCATTAGCATTATGGGAGATCAAGAAAGACTTTCTGTAGGTGTAACTTTAACTAAGACTTGAAGGAAGCCAGGGAAGCCAAGACATGGCAATAATGTCCTCTAGGCATGGGGGATAGCCCATTAAAATGCCTAGAGTCAAAGACATATTATGGTGTGTGAGGATGGGCAAGGAGGACAGTGTCGTTGGATTGCAAAATTGAAGGATGAATAGGACTTAGATGAGCTGAGGAAGTGGAAGAGCTTTACAGACAAGAGGAAAAACAGAGACAAAGAGGCAGCTTTGAGGAGGACAAGATGCCTTGGTGGAATGTAGCAAAAGTAGGAGAGGGAGGACAGGAAGTTGCAAAGAAAAAAAACGTTGAATAAATCTGGTGAAGCCAGATTGTGAATGACCTTGAAAGCCAGACAAAATAGTTCTGCAGCTGATAGGAAAAAGGGAGCCATCGCAGATTTTTAAGCAAAGACGTCACACAATGCAAGTAATGCTTTGGAAAAATTAGTCTGACAGTTGTATCTAAGTTGGACAGGAAGGGGGAACAAGACTACATGAGAAGTTGTTTTTGGTTGAAAGATGGCATGATCAGGAGCACTGACAGGTGAAATGAATCAGGGCAGGGTGTCTTCTTTCTCCGTCAGTTCCTTGGCTGATGTGTCCATCCCTGATACAAACCCCAGCTATGGTCCTATTGCCAGCTTGAGCCATATGGCGTCCATCTCACCAAACAATCTTTGGCTTTGCCCTCAAATGACTCTGACCATTTTCATATTGAAAGAACATCCTCTGGACTCCAGTGGCTCATTTTTCTTGTTATTTGACATGCTAACCCAGTCATTGCCTGAATATACTCCTAACAGCGCTAAAGGAGAGGATATTTTCTCATCAGTCCTGGTATGCTACCATGAGATAAAGACAATGGTAGTCTTATGATTCTAAGCTGAAGGAAACAGGAGCTTAAAGAAAATATGGCTTCAGGACCAAGCCAGAGTTTACTCTCTTCAGATCAGCTTAATAGAATTAATGTAGCTGACATTTACTCTAGAAAACAAGAATCTGGAACCAATTTCCCAGGAGGAGCTAGCAAATTTGATAGAGTTCTGGGCCTGGAGTCAGGAAAACTTACCTTTGTAAGTTCAAATCTGGCCTTGGACAACAGCTGTGTGATCCTGGGCAAGTCACTTAGCCCCATTTGCCTCAGTTTCTCACCTGTAAAATGAGTTAGAGAAGGAAATGGCAAACTACTTCAAGACCTTTGCCAAGAAAATCCCAAATGGGGTCATGAAGAGGCAGAAATGACTGAGAAACAACAAAAAAAACCCTCATTTCCCAAGGTCCAGGAGTGGGAAGTAGGACAAGGCTGAAGGAAATGAGAGGGAGGAGCATGAGAGCCGTCTTCAAGTTTTTGAAGGGATGTCACATAGAATTGAAATGAGATTTGTTCTGCTTAACCCTAGAGGGCAGATATGGAGCAATGAAAGGAGGTGTGGAGAGATGGAAATAGGCAAAGTCAGGCTTGATGTCAGGAAATGCTTCCTAAGCATCATAGTTCTCTGAAAAGTACATTGTGGTGCCTCAGCAGATATCACTCAAGATCTTTTTGCAAGGACTAAATGACCATTTGTTGGGTAGAGGGTAGAAGGAAGTCTTTCTGAAGTGTGGGTGAGGTAGATGGAAGCTGAGGTCTAATCCAACACTGAGATTCTGTGATTTGAATAGGGTGCAGTGTGCAGCCTTGGGTGCCTCATAGCCTGGTGGTGGCCCCTGGGATGCTGGTTACACTTGCATTTTAGGAAGATCAATTTGACTCCTGAGTAGAGGTTACGTTAGCATGGAGAGAGACGAGTCAAGAATAACAAAGAAAAAGACACTAAAGAAGAAGAGGGAGTTCCCAATCTATGCCTAGAGTTTGGAAGAAGCATGTGACATGAGCAAGGAAGGGAAGAGGAAAAGGTGGCTAAAGCTGGTGCTGGATAGATAGGTATCATTGGATTGAGTTGAAGTACTCAAGCTATATGACAGCTTTGAAGTCCTTCCTCTCTTAACTATAATTAAATCAAAGAAAATGGGACTATTTGTCAGGGCACCAAATTTAGAGGATGCTGACAGTACTGGAGGGAGCTCCCTGTTGGGGATAGAGCAATGACTTTGGAGCCAAAGGACCTGAGTTCAAATCCTGCCTTTTAACCTTAGAATTGTGTGACCTTCAGCAAGTCCCTTAACCTCTTCGGGTCCTCATCTCAATTTGCTCATCTGCAGAAGGAACAGATTGTACTAATTGGCATCTGAGTCCCCTTTGAGTGTAGATATGATTCTATATATCAACTAGGTGGCATGGGGGATAGAGTTCTGAATGTGGAGGCCAAATCCTGACTCAGATAATGACCAGCTGTATGACACTAGACAATTCACTTAATCTCCCTGAGACTCAGTTTCTCCATAAATTATAAAGCATTATATAAATGCTAGCTCTTGTTATAATGGCGATTCTGCTTGAAGACTTCCAGGGACATAGAAACAAGGGAGTGTAAAATATAGTTAGCAAGAATTAATGTTGGAAATTTCCAGATGTAAAGTTGCGTTGAAGTCCATCTCCCTGCCTGCATATCCCTCAAAGGTTTGTGTCTGCCTCCCTGAATCACCTCCAGCCATAATCCCCCATGCCATTTGTCCAAGTAATGATGGGTAGTATTTGGCCTTATTAAGATTCTGTTTTCTCTATGGTAGAATTAGGTTTTCTAAAAAGAAAGCAATTGCCCGTATTGCACAGAATGCTGGGCAGGGTTCCTACTCATTGAATACCGATGGGTGTAAAGACATCCATTACTGGCCACAGGAAGAAAAAAAAACCCATCCTGCAACTTTTTCTAAGGAAACATAAAGGCAACTCTCTTTCAATCTTTATTCATTGCCTTGTCCAAGAGTCATTTTTTATGCATCTACTATATTCCAGGCACTGTGCTACAAAAGCAAAAACTCAAATGGAACTTCTTGTATGTATTTCCAAAGGGTGGGGAGAACCTGTCATGAGTGGGAGGGAGTCTTCTCTTCTGTCCACCTGGAATGCCACTGAAAGCTCCTGATGCTTGTGAAATATGATGACCACTGCCATTTCTTGAGATTTGCATGGGGACAAATGCTGCTGCCAGAAAGAAACCAAAATGTTTTGCTAAGGATTATAGTCTTGGGCTGTAAACTGAAGGCTGTTGGAGATCAGCTGGTGTTTTCATCCCAGCTGTTAATTGAAGGTTAGAACTTGAGGAAAGAAAGGAGGATGCAGGAAGTTAACAAGGGAAGAGGCCAAGAAGCTGATGCTGAAGGACAGGATTTAGGAACCAGATCAGAGCATCATCGATGGACAGCTGTCAAACCCAACCCCAAAAGCCCAAAGAGATGCAGTGATTCACCCAAAGTCACATGGGAAGTGGCAGAACCAGGCTGTGAATCTGGATTACTTTACTGCAAATCTGAAGTGTGGCTTAGGTTTCCAAAATAGGGGGCTTTGGGTGAGGGATGGGCTATGTGATGAGGAGGCTTAGGAACCATATATTGGGGGGGGGAGAGGGGATTTGCTTAGTGGTTATTTCTTGTTTTTGTTTTTTTAATAATGAAATATGACAATATTGACTTAGAAAAACTCAAATTAACATTATCTCTGGTCAGCTAGGTGGTGCAGTGGATAGAGCACCAGCTCTGGAGTCAGGAAGACTGCTCTTCCTGAATTCAAATCTGGCTTCAGACATTTACTAGCTGTGTGACCCTGGGCAAGTCATTTAACCCTGTTTGCCTCAGTTTTTTCATCTGTAAAATGAGCTAGAGAAGGAAATGTCTAATCACTCCAGTATCTTTTCCCAGAAAACCCCAAATGGGGTCACAAAGAGGTGAACACAACTAAAAAATGACTGAATTGAAACATTTTTCATGTCATATTTCATTTATTTTGTTAACCATGCCCTGATTACGTTTTAAACTGGTTTGGACTACACTTGGGAGTTTTGCAGGATCACTTGTGGCCGTTAGCCACTTGTAATTTCAAGTCATGAGTTTGACATCTCTGCAGCTGTACTGGATGATCGCTTTTCAGTAATGTTAAAGTAGATATTCCTTGAATATATGGGCTAGACTAGATAGCCACTGAGGTCCCATCCAATTCTCAAATTCTTGGATCCTGAGTTCTATTTTCATGTAGAAATAGGGACGGAGAGACTAAGACTCAATCCTAAGAATTCTGTTCTTAAGTCCAAAGTTTGTTGGATTCTGACTTGAGGCCACCTCATCTCTGTGTCTTAATATAAGAAAGAAATAAAAGTAAAAACAGTTCCATGGCTGGCATCAGATACAGCCTAACTACCTTGCCTTTTTCACTGCAATGTTATTTCACGGAAATGTTATACGCTGGATTATAATATCTACTAGTATTTTGTCTTTATGTGTAAGGTAGTATAAGCTGGATAATAGTTAGGTGAAGTTAGAATTATCAGAAATACTAGACTCAAAGAGTAGTCCTTAATAAGTCAATATTAACTTGAAAAGAAAAAACTAGAATGTTGGGCAGACAGAATTTTATTAGGAAAAAAGTGTAAACTTCAAACTTGGTTTCAAAAAGTCAACATTAAAATTATAAGGCAGGAGAGATCCAAGTAAGACAAGAATTCCTATAGTTCCTGAAGATTTTCTTAAACTTTCAGTTTAAAAGGAATCAATAGTATGACATGCCAGACAAGGAAAATACTTGGCGATAGCCACCAGGTTCCCTCACTTGAGTGTTTTCTTCTCTAAGGCAGCCATCCTTAGTTCCTTCAATTGCTCCTCATTCAATACAGACCATGACCCTTCACCATTCTAGATGTTAACCTCAAACTCCACTTTCTCAAGATATTTCTTATACCGTCCAATGTGTGTTCTGTAGGACTGGCAGAGAAGTATATTTAGGCCTGTTGTAAGAGTAAACCTGGGCCTAACCCAAAGTTACATAGACTGCCTCCTGAGCTAGTGAGTAGTTCCTTGAGTCTGGCCATTTTCCAGCAGGACCTGAATGATGTCTCTTCGGGTATGTTGCAGCGTGAGCTTTTTCTCAGATACAAGTTGAAACAGACAGTCCCTGAGGTCCCTTTGTTCTTGGACACTTTATGATTCAGTGTATTTGTTTGAAATCACTGCCCCTCTCCCTACATTAAATTAATCAGCATCTCACTCATCTGCCCTAAATCCCAATAAATAGAATTACCAAACTCTGCTAGAATGAAGGATGCAGAATGCTTTCTTCCCTGCTTCAGTTATAGACAAATCCAGGGCCTCCTGGCTAAATGGAACTGACAGGTTCTCATCAAGGGCAGGCTGACTTGTCCTGTCTACTCACTTAAACCCCAGCATCAAAGCAATGAAAATGCAGTATTTGATTGGAAATGAATTTCCCCTGACTTGGGGAATAATATACAGGAAATTCAGGAGAAAGCCTGCTCTCAGGCTGAAAGCTTTGCCTTAATTAATTTTCCAGGAATCAAGATAGGTTTGTCTAACATGATTCCTACCTGCTGATCTGCAGCTTTTATAGGACTGCGGGTCCTCTCTCCATGCCAAATCTATAATATGCATGCAGAGGAAATCGAATGTCTATGTAGCCATTAGCTACCCAGGTCTCATCTGCTTCCCTGGGGATTTAACTGTTACTGAAGCATCTTTATATCAACTCCCTGAATGTTCTTTTTACGCAGCCCCAGAGCTATAACTAGCTGAACCTGCTTCTGGAACATAGGTATATATTATTAGAGAGTGATAAGGTTATGATAGATAGTGGAAGATTAAGGGTAGTCAGGAGATAGTCCACCTGAGACTGGACAGCTACTAAAATCCTGACAGAGTTTCACAAGGAACTGACTAAAATGCAGTACAATGTAATGTACAGAAAGAAGAATTTGGAATCAGAAAGGCCTCAGTTCATATCCCACCTAAGACACTTGGAAACCAGGAACCTGGACATAGTCCTTTCCCCTCTCTTGGTCTCAGTTTCCTCACCTATAAAAAGGGGGAGTTTGACTATGCTGCCTCTGAGGTTGCCAGCTCTAAATCTATGATCTTATGAGCGTTTGATAGTGAAAAAGTAAGAATTATCTCAGAAGAAAGTCCCACATTGAATACAATCATGCCAGGAAAGGGGTAGCTCTTGCTGCAGACTCTCTTGGGGGAAGATGTGCCCTAGGTCTCTTCTTATTTCTAAAGCTCAGTGGGATCTTAC
>CM053769.1:102440909-102506431 GCA_028658325.1 Potorous gilbertii
CTTTTAAAATATTTGATATCTCTTTTTTTTCATTAAGCAAAAATAAACCTTTAAAACTGTAATTCATTAAAGCTGAGTTGTTACAAAAATGTTCTTAAGTAATATGAGTTTCCAAAGTATTGTAACAAACTGAATTCTTAATTATTGCAGTATTCCTAGATATAAGTGACTGACTCACAGAAAAATACTGTTGCTTTTAAAATTCTTTTAAACAATGGGAACATTTTAAGGTGAATCTTAAGCAGTTTACATAAACTTCTGCATATGTTCTAATTTCAGATAAAAATAATGTTAGATTAGATTTCCCAGTAAGATTACACAAAAGGCTTACATGTTTTTCTGGTCACTTGTTACTGACCACAGAAATTTACTATAGAAGGAAAAAGCAGGGACATATGATATACCAAATATGACAGGATAAAACATCCTTTACTCTGTTTGAATTCAGATAGGAGTGAAATTCTCCAATCATGCAGTATCTGTTTCATAGACAAACTCAGGAATAGTCAGGTGAGAAACATTCCTTTTTAAAGGAACACAATAGGGAAACTGAGCCAGGGGGATCCCATCCCCCATCCTAGATTGAGTCTAGAATTGTCCCTTCAGTGTTTCCTTTCCAGATACAAACTTCATCTGTTAACAGTACAGGATCACATTCCCTCTGAGTAGCTTGTGGCATTTGTCTCAGATACTGATTTAATGCAGACAACTATACCCAAATTCAAATAGTTGAATACAAAAATATTTATGATCCCAAATGCCTTTTACCTTAAACAGCAAGTCTCACTAATCACAACTTACAGTCAGATAACAGTTATTTCCACTCTCTTGGAGTTACAATAAACAATAAAAATTTACCAGGACATACACACATAAGAGATTCCATTTAACATCTTTCCTTCTCAAATTTAAAACTTGTTCTGATGTAAAAGTCAATTGTCAAAAATTCTCTCTATTACAACTTCTGAGCAAGTCATATTCATTGTTAGGAGCTACCTAAAACAAGTTCCTTTCCTAGGGCTGATGATCTCACCCACAGGAATGAGAGGACTGTTTTGAATGGGCAGAAAGAATTTAAATAAAGTTTTCTCTTCATTGTGGGACTGTTCTGAATGGGCAGAGGGAGTCTAAATAAAGTTTTCACTCCATTCCCTCCTTTCTATACACAGGAATCACTTAACAATTTTAGGTTTCAGCATTAAAACAGTAATCCCAAATAATTTAGTTAATAATCCTACAACTTCATAGAAGATAACCAAATTGTTTAGTTTTAACTTTTTTAACAGACAAGGGTGAAAATACCTGATTTTCTACATGGCAATTACAAAACATTATAAGACAATGTTAGCAGGACTAATAAAGTAACATAACTGGTTTTACATAATTTATCCAACATCTTTTAGTTGCAACAAAGTTCAGATTAAAAATTGCTTTGTCTAACACCATTTCTGGATTATAGTGGTCACTCAATTTTCACAATCTAAAAGAAATTCAGAAATGCAATCTTAGAAATAACACAACAATAAATTCAGATGATATCATTTGCATTTCCAGAAACTATTGATTTTATTACTTTTAGAAACTGAAACCTCTTCAAAGTGAACAATTACATTAGAGAGATAATAGCATTGTGACATATACCAGTCATCACGTTAAGCATTTTACAGTCATTTTATAATTTCGATCCCATAACAACAAGCAGAATTATTTTTACTTCTACAAATCAGAAAACGGGTCAAACAGAGATAAAACACTTTTGGCAACTGGAACAGAGAAGTGAAGCTCACCAAGAGCGGAGAAACTGATGTCCCGGTGGTGGTGATTTTTGTAGGCAGTTTAGAGAATGCTCGCTACAGGCTGATTCATCCCCATTTCCCAATCCTCCCACAGCAGCAGAATTCACTGAGCCCCTAAGGCGATATACAGCTGCTGGGACTGGGTGGACGGAATGTCTAGGACCTCGGTGGCATTGCCAAGCTTTACCTAGAAAGGTGGGCTACCCACAATCTTAGGAGTTAGGTCAAATGATCAGTTCCCAAAATGTTTTATGATTAATCTCACAACATATAAATCTGCTAAAATGATTTTGCCTCAGATGACTTAACTTTCCATTGTAATTCCAGGTTGGCCAGACAGGAACAACAGAGAAGTGTTAAAATTTTGTCTATTTCCCTAGCTGCAGACCTTGAAGTCTGGCTGCTTGCATGTAAAACTTACAAGATAACAGACTAACAGACTCATTCACAGCACACACGATAGGGACAAGGACATATACCAACAGACATTGACAATAGGACAAAAGAGAGAGAAGGCAATTAGAAGCTTGTTAGAAATCCCCATCACGAATTGGCTACTATTATTCTGAGACAACGGGGTTGCAAGAATTCAAGACCTGATTGTAAAGGCGAATCCTACAGCCTTTGCTCAGACACCCCTGCGGTTGTTGGAGGGGTGGGGAGCCTTGGTGCCCCAAAGTTTCTGAGTATCTTAAAGAAACAGGCCCTATGGAAATAGGTTCAGGCCTCTAGTTCTTAGGTGGATTGGAACTGTCCTCTTCAAGACCAGAGTCCTTAAGGGAAAGCACGGAGGAAGAATGGGGAGGAGGGAGGCAACGGAGGCTTGGAAAGAGTCTGCCTTCCTCAGGACTAAGGCAGGTAAGGGGAAGGCGAGGGGGAAAGATTGCATCTAGGTGCCATCAGTTTCCCCAGATCAGAGGCCTTCAAAGGGAGGGGAAGGGAGGAAAGGGGTAAGGAATACTGTAGAGGTAGGGAAGCGAAGGACAGACTGGAGCCCTTGAAGAAGAAAGGATTTTTGCCAGAATGACTAGGTGCTGAAGCAGCTCCCAGCCTTACAGGGAAGAGGCTACCTGTCTTTTGTTCTCATTCAGCCAAGTCAGCAAGCCCAGGATGAAACATTCTCGCTGCTGGCTAATTGTTTTGTTGGCCTTTAAACTTAATTTAGTTGTAAGATAAAGTAACTTTGACAGGTCCAAAAGAGTGCTGTGGTGGCCAACATAATTTAGGGCTATCTTTAGTTGATTGACACTAGTGCTAGTCATACCTGTGATCATCAGGTTGGTAACAGTTGACATAAAAAAAGCAGCAGTCTTGTCAGCCGGATTTCCACTGCTAGTTTTTGACTGACCCATAGTTAGCTGATTTCCTTAGATCGATCTTCAGAGGCGACCTAATTAATACAGAGGCGATTTAACAAAGAGTGGTCTCTGTCCTGTGGTTATCTTATCTTTAAGGAATTTTTGAGTCCTTTGGAAGCTGGGAATGGAAGGAATTACCCCAACCCTGTCAAAGTCCAGGACTCTAGGAAAAATAGTTCCTATTGGCACCGGAGTTGTGGTGTTGGTAAGATCAGGAAATGTCCATTCGGTTCCTCAGTTCCAGTCCATATTGGGCTCCATAACTGTTAAAATGAAAACTTGGTTAGAGAAAAGGCAACAGGCTAAATGCATACATTTTATGATTTAATTAATTAAACAATTTCCTATAAAGATAATGGTTACATAGTGCTATGGAGTCAGGATCAGAACTGGCTCCCTCAGTACAGAAGTTGACTGTCTTAAGTAACCTTTTACCATGAGAAAGGAACTCTCTTAGATAAACACACTGTAGATTTGGTAAGACAATTAACAAAATAGTCTCAATTGGGTTTTATGATCAAGTGTGGGAATCTTCTTTCTGTAGCATGTCTCTGTGACTTAAGATAAGGAGAAAGTCTCACCACTGTGATGACAGATACCCTGTCCTAAACAGGCCTTTGAAGTTGTGGTATCTTATCAGAGTTGACAAAGCTGAAGTTACAACCCAGGCCTTATCACTAAGATGCCAGAAGAAGGGTCTGGTAAGGAAGTCCCATTTGCTTGCTTGACATCAAAAGGCATTCTCTGAGTTTAACAAAGGAGACGATTAGGTCCAGGCTCTTCTTAATTCAAACTCTGGCCCTTATTAAAGTCTAAACTTTAGATTAAATATTATCATAGGTAACTCAGACTTCTAGATCGGTGTTACTGCTATATGCATAGCCTTGAAGAAGTCTTTCAACCTCTCAGGGCTTTACTTTTCTCCACTCTAAAAGGAAGAGATTGGACTAAAAAACTACTGAGGTCCCTCAGAGGTCAGGATCTATGCTACTACTACTCATGTAACTGGGGAAGTCATTTCACCTCAGCCTCAGTTCCCTCATGTGAAAAGGAGCAGGTTTGGGCTAGATGGCTTCCAAGGTCTCTTCTAGCTCTAGAATCCATGACTCCTCTTAATGGAGATAAGAAGACAGATAATTCCTACCTCAATCAATTAAAAAGCATTTAGTAAGCGCCTATTGTATGTTGTATTCTGTGCTTGGTAATAGGGATACTAATACAAGCCCTGCTCTTGAGGGATTCCTTCGTTCCTCCTAGAATAGTTGTGAAGATAATTGATATAATGCATATAAAACCATTTGCAAACCTTGAAGTCCATTATAATTTTGTTGCTATTAATATATTTAATAATATTTATTTAATTTAATCTAAATTATCAACAAATTTAAAAATAATTTAATTAATAATATTTATTAACATATTTACTAATAATTAACAATAGCTGATGCTGATATAGCACTTTAAGGGTGAAATCTCACTTCATCTTCACAACAGCTCTAAGAGTGGAATGCTACTGTTATCCCCAATTTACCTTTTAGGAAACTGAGGCTGGTCCAAAGCAAAATACTTGTCAGGGGGATGGGGTAAAAGGAAAGAGAGAAAAATAAACAGGGGGCAATAGGAAACTGAGGCTGAAAGAGGTTAAGTAATTTGCCCAAAGTCACACAAATAGTGAGCTTTTAAGGTGGGCCATGAACATAGGTCTTCCTGACAGCCCAGTTATTTCCAAATATATTGGAACTAACTGGGGAGAGTGAGCCCTCCCTATACATAAGTAATAATTGTTGATAAGTTAGTTCCACTGTGGGGCAGATGGATGAGTTTAAAGAGCAGTTGCCATTCCATGAAAGGTTTTATTTCAGGTCTTCATTCTGCTGGGTGGTTCTTCCAGTTGCCTTGTTATCATGTACCCATCATATGAATAGCTCAGTTCATCTCTCTCTCTCTCTCTCTCTCTCTCTCTCTCTCTCTCTCTCTCTCTCTCTCTCTCTCTCAGATTAGCTAACTGGATTTCTTCATCTCAAACTTTAGATGCTGAGTCAATGACCTGTAACTGGTCCAAGCACATTGTTTGGACTGAGATGTATCCGGCCATGTTGAAATCAGAGGAGTGAAATGATATCCCACAACTAAACCACCCTCTTTTTATTCTTTCCATCTAATAATTTAGAATGACAAGATCTGTTGCTTGAAATTTCCCATCAGGTCCAGTTCCACCATCACTGTCAACTTTTCTTCATCCAGGTCACCTTAGATGCTTCCCACCAGGCCACTCTTGACCATGTCAACAGAAGAACCAGGCATATTGTTTGGTTTATGCCACATGTGCAACTCTCCTCCCTTGTGAAATGGAGCAGCCATTTTAGGTCATGCCAGTTCATAGACTCTCAAAAGGAGGAGAAAAAAAAAACTCAACCATGCTTGCCTATATTTAATAGGCCCTGAAGGAGGAATTCAGAAAGGGAGCGTAAAATCACCCAAATTGGAGTTCTGCTCTGTTGCCAGGACTTGATGCTGACTCTTGTGAAAATGGTCTTGAGACTTGTCACGAGCATGATGAGGGAGGACCTTCTTGTCAGTGTCTTGCCCTCTAGGTTTAAAGAAAGATCACTGAACAACATCAATATGTGCAAGCCCACAGGGCTCTGCCCTGGCAGAGGGCGGGGCCTTTGGCCTTCCCAAAGGAGGGTCTTCAACTCGGAGCCAGATTTCTGTCACTACCAATGAAAGTCATACACACAACTAGGGACAAGTCACAGTAATAGAACCAGAGAATGTCAGGGTTAGAAGAGACCTCAATCCATCTAGTTCAACCCATGCTAGAGAAAAAATCACTAGTAGATGCATAAGATCTCATGCTGGAAGGGATTTCTGAACCAAACTAAGCCCATGTGAAAGAATCCCTTCTACAACACACCCAGTGAGTGAAGTACTAATGACCTACAATGACAGGAAGTCTATTATCTCTGTTGGAAGCACATCCTGCTTTTGAATGGTTCTAATTGTCTGGACTTTTTCCTAGATATTTAGCCTAGATGTGCATTTCTGTAATATCTATTCATTGTTTCTAGTTATGACCTGACTGTTGGGGCGGGGGGTGGGGGGGACACAAGCAGAACAAAGTTAATTACCTCTCTCCATAACAACCCTTCCTCATCCCCATCCCCTCCCCCCAAGTCTTTTCTAATTATTTCAACTCATATGGCATGATCTGGATGAGGAGAATGCTGTGGAAACAGTTTGCTTAGATTTTAGCAAAATATTTGGCAAAGTATCTCATCATATTCATGTGGAGAAGACAAAGAAATGTGGACTAGACATTTATTCAATCATATAGCTTCAGAACTGATATCAGCATGGCAGGAATCAGTCAAGAAATTTTAATACACATAGATTTAATACACAATATGTACATCCATACATATATATATAGGCACAAACGTATATCCATACATACATATACTAATAAGTACACAATATAAATACGCAGACTGAACCTGTGATTTCATTAGTATAGAGAATTCTTTGATGAAGGAACTCCCTGTACCAATGAAGTTTGTCACTTTCTCTGCACCTTAGTCTTGGTGACCATGGAATCTTGACTGCCTAGGCCCTAGAGCACCAAGAGCCTCATTGATGGTCTAAGTGGTCACGCATTCAGTAGTATCAGAAACAAGAGAAATCTAGATCTTTTCCTGGTCCCAAGGCCAGTGATCTATCC
Organism: Potorous gilbertii; assembly: GCA_028658325.1. Classification (NCBI taxonomy): domain Eukaryota; kingdom Metazoa; phylum Chordata; class Mammalia; order Diprotodontia; family Potoroidae; genus Potorous; species Potorous gilbertii. Next base: position 102,447,785 of record CM053769.1, read on the forward strand.
AATATACCATGATTTCTCTCAAATGAAATTAGATAAAGTCAAGAAACATATAGTAAACATTTGCTATGTGCTAGGCACTGGGGGTTCAAAGAAAGGCAAAAACATAGTCCCTACCCTCAAGGAGCATACTTTCTAATGGGAGAGAATAAAATATATCCAAAGCAATTCAAGTTGATACAACCCTCAGAGAAAAATATCAGTAGTACCTTCTGGACATGACTTTATTGTTATTTATATTTCCTATTTTAGCCCTTCAGGGGAAACAGGGACTGAGAGAAATTAAGAGCTTAAGATTGTATTTCTGGATGATGGTCCAGAACCAATGGGCCATGTGAGCAGATGTTATTTGCTAGTATCATCATCATCATCATAGGGTTGTTAGTGTTTGTGACATTTGTGAGCACATAAAAACACCAGCACCCACAAACACACATACCAGCAAGATCACAGATCTAAAAAGCATTGGAGACCTATTGATGGTTCTCAAAGAGCTCTCAAAAGAGCTTTCACAAACTTACTTGGACACCTGCAGTGAGAACTGCATTGTCTGAGGAACTGAGAGATATTCCATGAGCAGCAAAATGAAGTCTTAGGGAATGGTACCGGTCTTACTATCTGAGTCTGGGGAAAGAGCCGGCCCATTCAGCCAGCACCAAACATGAACTCTCCTACATCCCTACCAACAGCTATAGAACCTAAAATACTTTTTGTAAAGCCCTCAAACTGCCCTTTTCAGTTTCTATATTTACCATACCTGGAATCTACTCCCTCTTCAACTTTTTTGAGTACAAATACCCTTTTTACATTAACAAACACCCTCCATATAACAATAATTGCACTGTCATTAGCTATGGAATGAGAAAATGTGTAATGACAAAAAAGCTACTGTGTGGAAAGCTTCCTCCCCTCACCCCTATGCACCTGGACAAATACCCTGAGAGTTCTATAGCCCTGACAAACCTGCGCTGAAGTATGTCTACCCCTTCTACTCTGGTTGTGCCAGTGTTTCTCACTCTCTTTGCTTTTTCCCAGTTATTTGAAGTTCAGGTCTCAGAGGTTGGGAAGCTATACTACAAGACTGATAAATCAGTTGCCCCTTCTCCCAGTGCAATAGCATCTGTACAAGGATGATATAAGTCCATGATCCTCGTGAAATGCTTGGAATTAAAGGCCTCAGATGATTTGGGAATGGAATGACTGAAGTGGGATTCCAAGGCCTCCCTCTGCACCAAGTGAGCCTTTACCAGACCCATCTCATTGTAGTCTCTTCCCCTGCAGTGGAGTCATGGGGTCTATACTCAGTGGCTCTTGCTAAGGTCTTTATCTTACCCTAAACACCAGTTCTGTACCTGCAATCAGGTAGCGTCCCAAAGTCTCTCCTTGGGTCTCCCCCACCAAACAAATTCCTCAAGCATTACTAGGTATAAATCTGGCTAGGCAGAATGTTGTCTGAAAAATATCTTGGGAGCTTAGTAGACTATAAGCTCAAACAACTAGAGCATCATGTCACTGTTATTCAGTCACGCTGGGCTCTTCATGGCCCCATGGTCCACAGCACATCAATGCTATACATGGGTTTTCTTGGCAAAGATACTGGAGTGGTTTGCCATTTCCTTCTTCAGTGGATCCAGTGGATCTTTTTGTCAGGCAGACAGAGATTAAGTGTTTTGCCAAGGGTCACACAGCTAGGAAGTGTCTGAGGCTAGATTTGAACTAGGTCTTCCTGACTCCAAGCCTGGTACTTTATCCACTGAGCCACTGCCTGACGCTTGTTCTGTCATTCAGTCAGTTCATGGTGGGTCTAATTAATTAATTGATAAACACTGAGTTATTCAAGAATTCAACAAGAATTTATTATCACATAATGTAGAATTAGCACAGTGAAGATATAAAGATGCATAAGAAATATTCCTTGTCCTCAAGGAATTTTTCATCTAGGGAAGGGAATTCTTAAAGTTAAATAACAGATTCAAAGTCAAATGTTTGAGGCAGGGCTCAAGATAGCCACTGAAAAGGTGACTGAAAACATTCATTTACTGTCTACTGTGTGTAAGACACAATTCTAGGTCCTGAGGATCCCTTATTCACAAGGAATTTACATTCCATCAGGAGACAAGTATGTCTATAGGTATATACAAAGTATTTATAAAGAGAACAAATACAAATTAATACAAGGTAGTTAATGCAAGACAGTTAAAAGGCAAGGAAGTGGAAGAGGGAAGCCCTTAGCAATTGAGGAGGACCAGTAGAAAGTGATAGCTACACCGTATCCTGAAGGAAGAAAGGGATTCTGGGGGATAAAGGTGGAAAGGGAATGTATTCTAAGCCTGGTATGCTGATATGTGATAAGCTTTTAAACTGGACCTAGAATCAAAATTTGATTATTTTCTGATTTTACCTCTCACAGCCCACCAGCCAGATCCAATTCCACATTGCACTAATGTGAAAAGGCATTCCTATAGATTGAGATTTGCAAAGTGCTTTACTCATGCAACAGGGTTTAAGGTCAACTAAACTCATATATAGCCTACATGGAATGGTTACAGACTGTTAACCCAGCTGTTACCATACTCACTCCCATCATCACAATTTCCACAATAACTCAGGAGATGTGTGTGGATATTTCTTTATTAAGTACTAAAATTGAGTGACCTATCTTGTCTTAATCAATTGACACTGAGTCCCTACTCTTGGTGATTAAAAATTATTTCAACAACCTGGAGAAACTCTATATTTCTATATTCTCCTAAGTTTAAATAAATGTCATTCACAGGAAATGCAATTTTTAACAACGTTCAAAATTCAAATATAATATTCAAATAATATTCAAAGTAAAATATTCAAAATATTCAATACTCAAAATAAATATTCAAAATAAAAACCTAATCATTTGCAATGTTTCAGTTGTTGGAATGCATGCTGCCAGAATTGCCTCTAACCATCACAGCTAATTCTTGACTTCTCACTTCAGGAACACAGTACCACCATTCCACTCAGGAAATTAGCCAAAATCTCTCAAGGATCTTCTTGATTATTTTCAGGAAAGAGAATTAAGAAACCCAACCATTGTAGAGGATAAGTTCTTTCTCTCTGTTTTCTCTCCATCTCTGTCCAGCTATGAGAGTAACTCTCTAAGAATTTTTTAATGCTTTCTGTAATGTGAAATCCTTGGACAATCTAGTAAAGTCTTTGGACCCCTTCTCAGAAAAAAAAAATACTCTTAAATTCATAGATCAAAATACATTAGGTTACAAAAGGAATCAATTATGTGGAAATCTACTTATCAAAATATTTATTTTGAAAGTTCACTGACCTGAATTAAACTCTTAGACTCTTCACAGATAACAGTTAAATTTCAATCCCTTTATAGGTAACAAAACTCTCCATCTCCTCAGAGATATTTCACAGAAAAAATTTAATTCAGTCTCCCTACTGACTCTTTAGAGAATGTTGTTTAGACTGTCACTATTCATGATTCCATACCCTTTTAAAGAGATGGTAACAGTAACTGTAGTCTGTGGGAGAATCTATTAAAGTTGTTGTCAAGCATGCATTATTTCCTTTGAGGCTTAAAACATTCCTAAGAGATAGATATTATTATTCCAAGGAAAATGAGGCTCATAGATGTAGTGACTGTAATCATATAGTTAGTGTCAGTTAGGGTTTGAGTTTAGGTCTTTCTGTATTTCACAATCAGGTCTCTTTCTTCTCTAGGCTTCCTCCCAAGCACAAAGAAACACAGAGGGTAGTCTGATGGCCAAACAAATTTTTTCTGAGTTTATTTTTCAAAATATCAAGCTCTCAAGTGGATCAAAGAACAATTAACCCCCTCTGACCTGCCACTCAACACTTCATTAGGGAAAGTCCTGTAGGCCAAGTAGGGTCTCTCAATAGACCTTTGAAAGGTTAGAAGAGAAAATACTACCAATATAGAAGCAGGAGACTGGATCTAGTGCCCTCTACATTTCACTAACTCACTAACCGACCTAGCTAACAGGACCTCCACTCTCACTACTCCCCAGGGTCAATCTACTATCATATCCATCTGTTCCCCATGGCTGCTCCAGGCTCATTCCTACCTTTTCATCTTTAATTCTCTCCTCTTCTCAGTCACTCCAAATCCTACCCTTCAAGACCTATCTCAAGACATGCTACCTCCCTTAAAACTTCCCTGAGAAGTCCTGACCTAGCAATCTTTCTCCCAATGAATGCATCAGCTTCACCACTAGAAACTGTAAAGCACTATTAGAAAAATCATTAATGAATTTCTGTATCTACTATTTATGACATGTTGATTTGTAAAGCTGAGGGTTTCCTTCATTTATAACTATCTGCCTGGCAGGCAAGAGTATGCTTGAATTTCATAAGTATGTGTGAATAGCACAGGCTTAAATCTCCCAGTGGGGTCCTGGATTCACTCAATACTCTGACTTAATGGCTGCTGTAATCAAGGCATGGACACGCACTTAAGTAGATTTTTTTAAATGGGATTGCCCTCCACAATAAAGCTACAAACAGAATCCTAATTAAGAAACATGCTAATTATTCTTCCTGCTTCTGAGGACAATAGCTCACATTTGTACAGTATTTCCTGGTTTGCACAGACCTCCCTTCACAAGTGTGCTGTGATGTAAGTGGGGCCAGAATGATCACTATCCCCGTGGGATGTGGACATCCCCTAGACATCTCAAATTCCAAAGGTCTAAAACAAGTATTATGGGCAGAGTTGGGGGAGGGGAATCAAATCCTGCTTCTTCTGATCTCCAGCTTCTCCCTGTTCTAAACCTTCCATCCACAGAGCTGCCATAATGATATTCCTAAAGCAAATCAGATGGTCCCAGGAGAATCCAAACCCTTTGAGGGCAGGGGGATTTTTTCTTTTTTTCTTGTTCCTTACACCACCCCACTCTACTCCCCATTCAGTGATTTAGTGACACTGGCCTCGATATTCCTCAAAGGAGACATTTCATACCTCAGTCCCAGGTAAATGTGTAACAACTGACTCTACAGAAACATAAATGTGTGTATTTATATGCACACCCAACATACTTTCAGGTTTAATCTGTATTATTCACATTTTATTCACCTCTTTCCTAAATCTAGACAATCAGCCAAACAATAAAAGCTCTGATCTACAGTGTTTGACTGTTTTTAAGGTGTAAATGGCAACAATGGAAATTTAACCACCAGCTCTACAGAGCTGTAATGAGGCAGCTGCAGTGTACCACTATTTGTTTGGCATTTCAAGCCCTGTACAATTTAGATCCAACCAACCTTTGTGGTTTTCTCATCTATTACTTCCCCTTCACACACTCTTCAATATTAGAGGCTTTGCCTCATCCCCTTAGCTATTATTTGTTTGTACAATACCCACTTCCCTCAAAAAAAAATTACCATGTATTTATTTAGTATTTTGTATGTAATTATATGTGTAATGTGTTGTCTCTTCCTGTAGAATGTGTTTCTTGATAGCAAGAATTGTTTTATTTTTATACTTGTATATCAGGTGCCCAATTTAGAACCTGGCATGCGGTATGTACCTAATAAACGCTTGTGGCTTGATTGGCTGTTTGTGATAGAGTGAAACCAAAGATCATGGGCATTGAGGAGACTGCATAACTGGGGTGGGGGGGGGGGCGAGGAGGTATTCAAAAGTAATTAGAGTTGTGAGTTCAAGAGGAGACTGTGAGCTTATTGGAAGGGGGAGGGAAGGCTCAGTGACCTGAAGGTCCATGGATGACACAGATGAGGTGACTGCTGACTGATGATGGTGACAAACAAGGAAGAGTCAGTCTTGTAGATGATGTAGTATCCTCAGAAGAAAGCTCAGTTTCAGTGAACACCAGAGGTGGAAGTAATTCACTAACAGTGGAGAAGGGAGCTAGAGTGAGTAGAAAGGAAAGGCAGAGAGGATAGGGACTATGGAAGGAAAGAGTTGAGTTGTCTATGAATAGGAAGATAGAGACTACTGTTAAGCACTGAATTCTCTGTAGATCCCAGCACTTTCCTGGCAGCACATCCCTTGGAGTGACCTCTGGTGGAGATGCAACACCTGACAAAAAAGTTCCAGCTGTGCCTACTTTTCATTCCTGATACTGACATTTTGCAATTATATAATTATGAGTAAAGTCACTTTACCTCTTTGAAACTCTGTAACCTCATCTGTAAAATGGGCACCCTAATAGTTAACCCTATAAACCTTATGGGTATATTGCGACTTGGGTGTAGGAGGTTATTTTATTTTTGGAAACCTTAAAATGGAAAGGCAGTAGTGAAGTGGAAGGAGGTAAGGTTTCTGAGTCAGGAAGATTCTGATTGTATTGTAGAGTGTTTTGGATCTGGGGTCAAGGACCTAGCTCTGCTACTTATTATCTAGGTGGCCTTAAGCAAGACATTTAACCTCATCTGGAAAACAGTAACCATGATTGCCTGGAGAGGTTGAAGCAGAAAATCTCTAGGTCCACTTCCAGCTCCAAATCAATGCTCCTATCCTCTCTTACACATAGTGGCTTTGGGTCTCTGGGCAAATCATTTAACTTCTCAGCACTCCCGCTGATGATCCTTTATGTTCAAGGAGTTGTCAATCTACATTGGTGGATAAAATTTTTCTCTGGGAATTACCAGCACAGAGGAAATCATGAACTGTCATATTTTTGCTGGATGGGACCCCAAAAGTCAGCTAGTTCATTCCCCTCATTTTGCAGAAGGAAAGTGAGATGCATAGCAGCTAGGGTGTCTTCCCCTGCTTCCTACAAAAGAGGAAGTGATATAGAAATGTGTAGGATTTAGTCATTCTTCTTTCCCATCCCGAATCATTCAGTATCTTTTCCCAGAGTGCTCCAGAAGAGGAAAGGTTAACCTTATCCTCCATCCTGGAGAAAAACACTTGTTTGCTGTGGATACTGCTTGAAAACCTTTATGTTTACTGCTCCACTATAAGACAGGAAATCTCTGCGCATATTAATGGCAAGCTTGTTGCTGAAGAGTTATTATTTGGACTCCCATAGACCATCTGGAGACAGGCCTTGACACTGGATAGCTTCTATTTTTGTCAAACTCTGGCTCTCCTCCTGCATTCCATTTTAAAGGGGCCAAAAGTCACAGACTCCGTGAATTATTCCTCTTTTACATTCAGGACTACCGTGGACTTGATCAACTACTTTCTCTACCCCACCACTATCCATTATGCTGCAAAGAAAGGGCAAAACAGAAGCCAAATTCCCATTAGCTTAAAAAAAATCTCAGCTTTGTCACTAAGAGCTCCTAGGGCTGAGTCCCATTGTGTCCAGTGGAGAGACCAAAACACACCTAGATGGTGAAATGGATTGGTGAAGAAAGAATCAAGGATATTGTTCTATCCAGTGGCTGACACATGTAGTAGGGTGTTCTGATTTATGTTCTCTCACTTTTGCTGAGTGCTACATGGAAATGACTCAGTTTACCATCATCCAGTCAGACAGATGGGTGGAAATCAGCACTGTCAGACTGGCTCCACTGGCCTGTGATTCCTAAACTTCTAGCCACATCTCTCCTTATATCTCAGCTTGAACTTAGCAATTATAGGAATTATAGAAACACTTTTGATGGTCTGTGGAAGAAGGTCATAGATGTTAAGTTCCATTTTTCTATGGAACAGAGAGTGAAGTATGGGGCAGATAGGTGATGGTATCCATGGCCTCGGTTTTCAGTGATCAGGTGGACTCATTAAGTGGCATAGTGAATAGAGTACTGGGCCTGGAGTCTTCATGAGTTCAAATCTGGCCTTAGACAATGTAGCTATATGACCCTGAGCAAGTCACTTAACCCCATTTGCCTCAGTTTCCTTGTATATAAAATGAGATGGGAAAGGCAACATCAAGCTCCTCCAGTATCTTTGCCTAGAAAACCCAAATAGGGTCACAAAGAATTGGACACCACCAAAAAATGATGAAACAACAACATACTGATATTTTCAAGTTTGAGCTTTGGTAATCTGAGGCACTGCACACCAGTAGAATACAAGCTCCTAAGGGCAGGCAGTGTTTCATTGTTTTGTGTCTATTGTAGCACTATACCTGGCACATAGTGGGCACTTAGGTGTTTGCTGAACTGCATTAAATTGAAGTGAAAAAAAGACTGGAAAATATTTAAAGGGCAGTCATTTAGAAGCAAGATGAGTCATGTTCTGCTTGACCCCAGAAGGAAGACAAAGGGTCAGTGGGTGAAACTGGCAAAATTCTCTCTACAGACTAAATATCTTCCTAACTGGGAACTCTGGGCTATTGTGATTATATTAATAACTTTTTGTCTGATAAAGACTTTTTGTCTATAAAGTAGACAAAGGGACCATGCAGAATGTGGTTAAAAAGGAGCTGATTTTTGTAAAAGGTTGTAGTTGATTAAATATCCAGAGAGAAAGAGAATTGGACAGGGATAAGTAAACACATGCAAAACCACTCCTTAGGGAGGAGACAGAAAAGACCTGGGAAAGATTCATCACTGCCTTTACGAAGCAGAAAAAGATGGAGTACTTGCTGACCAACTCCACACTCCACAGTGACGACCAATGGTTTTATAAGTGACTAGTTCAAGATCACAAGACAATAACTAGCAGAACTGGAAACTGAAACAATGTCTGCTAGCTCTAAATACATTCAGTTATACCATGCTCTCTCCATTTAGGAAAAACAATGCTAAGGTATAAAATTTGGGGGGGATGAGTCATGTACAACTAGGAAGGGGGTATCCCTAAAGACCTCATATAAAAGGTGGCACTTGAACTAAACTATAAAAGAAGTTGGGGATTCTAAGAGTAGGAGGTGAGGATGAAGAGTGTTCTGGGTGTGATGTAAAGACAAGGAGGAGAGAGATGGCATATTGACAGCAAGTAGCCATTTTGTCTGGAACACAGTGATCCTAAGAAAGTCCTCTCTGCCTCTCACTGAAACTGGACAGTTTATGCCCCAGCTCTGAGGAAAAGACAAGGCCAGGCAAGAATTTTAATGATAGAGATTTGAGATGGAAAATATTCTTCTCTTGGTGATTTCCAGATATAATACTATAATGAGTAACATTTAGAGATTGAGGATTTATAAATCATTTTGCGTAGATTATCTCATTTGGTTTTTCCAACCACCCCTCTAGGTAGGTACTATTAGCTCTTTCCTATTATGGAGGTAATGAAGAAGTAAATTATTAAACCTATTAAGAGTTTAGTTATCACTGTTTTTCAGCTGGATTAAAATAATGTGATAAAATATGATAAGATAAAGTTTCCTAGAAGTAGCAAAAATGCATGCTGCTTTAGGCCTTATGTTTTCATACAAATTGTTGCATACAAATAAAATCCTGTTTTGAACACAGTGGGGAGCTCCCTTGAATTTTTCAAAATGAGAAGAATGGGTTTCCCAATAAAATTGTTGTACTTCTTATTTTATAATCTCCAAGAGGCATTTTTCTTTACTTTTTAACATTTTTATTTAAAGTTCTAAGTTCCAAATTCTATCCCTCCCTCCCTCTCTCCTTCCCCTGCCTCCTCCCTGAGATGATAAGCAATCATATATAGATTATACATGTGAAATTCAACAACATATTTCCATATTGATTATTTTGTACAAGGAGACTAAATAAAAGAAAAAATGTGAAAAATAGCGAGCTTCAGGCTGTTTTCAAACAATATCAGTTCTTTCTCTGGAGGTGCATAGTATGCTTCATCATTAGTCCTTTGGGATTGTCTTGGATCATTGCATTGCTGAGAATAGCTAAGTCAGTCTCAGTTCTTTATCAAGCAATATTGCTGTTAGTGTGTACAATGTTCTTCTGGTTCTGTTCATTTCACTATGCATCAGTTCATGCAAGTCTTTCCCGGTTTCTCTGAAACTGAGATGCATTTTTGACATACATGACAACACCATTTGATCAGGTGCAACAGCAACAGACTTCGAAGTAAGTGGGAAAAGGTCTCTGAGCTACTATAACCTCTCATAAAATCCATCAGATTTTCCTCCATAGGAGGATAAACACCTGTTTTGAGTCTACACAAACAACTGCTTTCATGTTTGTCTATTTGCATCTTCAGCACATAGATTTAGTGTTATTAAAATTCTTGTGGAATGAATAAGTGACTGAACAGGTATTAGAAAGAGCTCTAAACAGCAGGAGTGACTGTGGACAAGAGAAGAAAGAGGCAAACAAGTTATAAAAGGCAGATGGAAAATTCTAAAAGCAAAATAACTATTTGGGTCTGTTTAGTATGTGGTCAAATAGTCCAATGCATGCCAAGAGTCCTTGATGGCATCACTGCTTTAAGTATAATAAAAGGCTGACATTCAATATGGTGACCCTAAGTCACCAAGAAGAAGTTAAATTATCTTCATTGCTTTCTATTTAAGAAGGCAAAGGAGTAATATTGTAAAAGATTTCCATTAAAATGAAGAGGAGAACAGGGGATGAGAAAAGATGAAAAATAGATAGTAGAGGGAGAACTCAGCTGGGAAGAGTACTCCCCCCAATATTATACAGGGGGCTATAAAGTAAGAAAATTGGATTTTCTGAGGAATTATACTGTTCCTTTCTAAAACTTTGACACATTTTTGCCATACTTAGCTCAAGCATTTTGGAATTATGCATCCAGATTGAGCAAAGGTCATGGGGATGTGTTTATGGAATAATGAAGATTGAGAAGTAGGGAGTGATCTTTTCCATAAATGCCATGTACATTTTCTCTAGCAAGAGAGAGAGAACCCCAAAGAGACCATTCCCTATTGAGTCATTCTCTTTTCAGGAGCCTATGCTTTTTGAGTCCTTTGAGTATTGACTCAGCATTCTGGATGTCTTTCATGATATCTATGATCTTGGACATGTATCTTAACCTCTTCAACCTTCAGTTTCTTCATCTGAAGAAATAATGGCATTAGATTACATGACATCTCCAGTGTCTTCCAGTTCTAAATCTATGAGCCAAAGTCATTGACCTGCTCTAAGCTTTGGTTGAAAGGTAACATATAGAATGAGTGGTTATAGCCCTGATTTGGAATTCAAAGAACCTGCGTTCAAATCTTACATTTATCGGTTGTTACTTGTGTGACTTGGGGCAAATCAATTAACTTCTCTAGGTCTCACTTTCTTCATTTGAATAATGAGGTAATTGGATTACACAACATCCCAAATCCCTTTCAGGATTCTGAATCCTGTGAACCTATGCACAACAGGAGCTAAAATCAAATAGCTAATGTATAGGACTTTGCAAACTGTACTCTACGAATGCTTGGTATTGTGACTATTGTTGCCACCGCCATCATCGCTGCTCATCCATGCAGTTAGTAGCAAAACCAGGGTTCCTGGACCCCTGTCTCCAAATCAGATGTTCTTTCCATTGTGATATGCACAGTTTCTTGAGCACATCTCACCTCTAAGACTAGCTACCTCTGTGACCTTCATCAAGTTCCTTAAGGTTTCTTATTCTCAGTTTCCTTATCTATAAAATGGAGGATTTGTATAAGAGTATCTTTAATATCTCTTCCAGCTCTAAATCCAATGACAGGAGAACCTCAGGACACTCATATGTCCACTCTGTCTCTGTTGTGCTCAAAATAATTTAAATCCACATTCAATCATTTTGTAAAGAGGCAGTCTACATGGTCAGGTCCCTACTGCATATTCAGTGGCCACACCTTAGTAAACCATCTCAACAAATGGCCTAAACTAGGCTGAGGGTAAACAACAGACTTTAGACCCACTGGTGCATTAGGGGGCTAATTACCCAAAGCATGTGAAGACTTCTCCTGGTAGAATGGAGAGATGAAAAGAGTTCTTAGAACTTGGTGAGACATCAAAGATGCCAAGGTCATCCACTACATCCTGGGCCATCACCAATCATCATGGATTTCGATGACTCTAGAAGAGAGAGTACAGCTCCATGAGTAAAGACATCACACATTCATGATGTCATTGGTCTTCTTCAAAAACAAAGCATAAACAATATAATTTGTAAGAGACCTCCTCAAAAAAAAAATTTGACTTTGTCAACAGATATATCCGCAACTATCAGACTCACTCTTTAGCTATGGTACTTCTGATACTGTGAGTACAGTATCAGACAATCTTCTATACAGAACAGACAATCTTCTACACTAGAACTATATTATCAAGCCAAGAGAGCAGATGGGCAATTTCTCCTCTCTGTTGATTAGAATGACCTACATTAATATGTGTGCCACCGTCAGGCATTCATGCCTTCTTTACCTAGGAAGCAGAGTTGTGTGACCTAGTCAAAGTCATGGCCAACCTTTAGGGCACTGCACATGCTCTAGTGAACCAGGGGTGCTTATCCACCCAGTTCTCCTGCTCACTTCTCCTTGGACTGCTAAATTCATGGCCCCTGGAGAAAAGATATCATTACCGATACTGACCTGCAGGAGCTGATTAGAGAGCTTAGCCTCAGGAAGGGAAGGCTAATGGGGGTATGATAGCTGTCTGAAATTCTTTGACAGAATCACAGAATTTTGAGAATTGAAAGGGTCAATTGGCCAATTCATTCAGCAAAGACATGAAAGGAATATAACAGCACACCCAACCTGTGGTCATCCAGCCTTTGATGACCTCCAACAAAGGAAAATCTATCACCATTCAAGGCAGTGCTGTTGTGGAAGGAAGTCGAGGCTTTGCGATACTTGATTCTAGAGGACAGAGCAGGAGCACTGAAGCAGGTGGTGGAAGGGGGAGTATCAATCTAAGTGTGGCATAAGGAAGAATTTCCGAGTGATTATTACCGTTGTTTCAATCATTTCAGTTGTGTCCAACTCTTGGCGGCTCCATGTGGGTTTTTTTGTAAAGATACTGAGTTGTTTGTCATTTCCTTCTCCACCTCTTTTCACAAATGAGAAAACTGAGGCAAATATATTTAAGTGACTTGCACAGGGTCATAGCTAGTATCTGAGGTCAGATCTGAACTCAGGTCTTCCTGACTCCAGACCTAGTATACGATCCACTGTGTCACCTAATTGCCTAATAATTAAAGCTGTCCTAAAGTGGAATGGACTGCCTTGGAAGAAGGTAAATTCTCTATTGCAGGAGGGGTTGAAGTCAAGTCTGGAAGACCACTTGTCAAGTACAGGTATGTATGAATTGAAATAGATGGCCTCTTGTACAAGTGTAGGTAGAAATGGATGACCTCTGGCATTGTGTGATAGGAAGCAATTAAAAGTGGAACAATAGGAAGAGCTCCCCTAGGGAAAAGCATCATGGTCCAAGCTGTGATCTGACTGAGCCATAAGGTCATTATGTAAGACCAAGGGAAAATTCATGTGAGTGACACAATCCAGGGGGCTGTGATGGAGGCAGGAGAAGGAATGTGTGGCCATGATCCATAGCTAGGAAAGTCAGCAAAGTAGGAAACCTACCTCTTGGGGGATCTGGGGACATTGGTAAAGTGTCAGGTCCCTTTCTGCAAACCCTCTGCCCAAGGTGGCATTCTTTCACTACAGTCACTCACAGCATGCTGCTCATGCATCACCATGCATCCAGAGCAATCAAATAATAAGGGTGGAAGCCACAGTGGAGGATTTTGGTAGGCTAGAAATTGGAGTTGGGGAGGCAGAGGCAAGGAGTAGAAACCAAGGATCTTGTTTGACCATGAAAGGCATGAGAAACTCTGGAAAGTGGCTGGATTTCATAGCACAGGTACAAAACAAGCAGAGGTTCTTCTTCATTGAGGACAGGCCTATCCAAATTTGGAAGCAGATGGAAATGACCCTGGAAAGGAGAGAAGAGATATTAACAAAGGATGATCATCATGGCAGCAGTGCCCATAAGGAGGAAGGAAAGGCTAGAATCCACACTACAAGAATCCCAATGGGTCTCCCAGAATCAAACCTCTCCTCTCTAATCTATCCTCCAAATGCAGACTTATAAAGTACGTCTGCCCCTATAACTCCTCTACCGATGAAATTCCAGTGGATCCCTTCCTATTGACTCAAAGATAAAATAAAAAATCCTTTGTTTTGTATTTCAAGCCCTATCATTCTTCTGCAGCCCAGAATTCCAGACTGGTTACACATGATGCTCCTTCACACATTCTCTGTTGTAGTCAAATTGGCCCATTTGCTGTTTATCTACATGGCCTTGCCTGTATCACCATCATACCTTTTTACAGACTGTCCCCGTGCCTGGAATGCTCTCCTTCACTTTTACCCTTGGAATCTCTGGCTGCCTTCAAACCTTCACTCAAATGCCAAAGCCTCAGGAGCTCCCTTTCTTTTTGTTTTGTTTTTCCTTTGTTTGCTTTTTTAGTTTTCAACATTCACTTTTACAAAATTTTGAGTTCCAAAGATTTTTTTCCTCCCCTCGTTCCTCTTCTTCTCCCCCCACCCAAGGTGACAAGCGATCTGGTATGGGATGTACATGTACAATCATATTAAACACATTTCCACATTAATCATATTGGGAAAGAAGAATCAGAACAAAAGGGAAGAATAAACAACAAAATTGAAAATAGCATACTTCAATCTGCATTCAGACTCAGTTCTTTCTCTGCATGTGGATAACATTTTCCATCATGAGTCTTTTGGAATTGTATTGCTTCAAAGAACCAAGTATATCACACAATGTTGCTGTTACTATGTATAATATTCCTCTGGTTTTGCACACTTCACTCAGTGCAAGTTCATGTAAGTCTCTAGATTTTTCTGAAATCTACCTAGTAATCATCTCTTATAGCACAACAGTATTCTACCACATTCACCACAATTTGTTCAGCCATTCCCTTTTTATTGTATTAGATCAGACTCTCTTGTGTCTGAGCTAATGGGTGCTGTATTTTGTCAAAAGTTTTTCTGCATCTATTAAGATAATCGTTTTTTCTTATTGTCAATTATATTTATAGTTTTCCTAATATTGAACCAGCCCTGCAGTCCTGGTATAAATCCCAATCATTCATAGTGTATTATTCTGGTGATAAATTGCTGTAATCTTTTTGCTAATATTTTATTTAAAATTTCAGCATCAATATCAATTAGGGAAATTCTTCTACAGTTTTCTTCCTCTGTTTTGGCTCTTTCTGGTTTAGGTATCAGCACCATGTTTGTGTTACAAAAAGAATTTGGTAGAATTCCTTCTTTGCCTATTTTTCCAAATATTTTATATAGCATTGGAATTAATTGTTTTTTAAATGTATGCTAGGATTTACTTATAAATTCATCTGGCCCTAGAGAGTCTTTCCTTAAGGAATTCATTGATGACTTGTTCAATTTATTTTTCTGAAATTAAGTTATTTAAGCCTTTTATTTCTTCTTCTGTTAATTTAGGCATTTTATATTTTTGTAAATATTCATACATTTCACTTAGATTGTCAGATTTATTGGCACAGAGGTGGGCAAAATAGCCCCTAATTATAATTTTATTTTTTTCTTCATTGTTGATGAATTTACCCTTTAAATTTATGATGCTAGTAATTTGGTTTTTTCAATTTCTTTTTTTAATCAAATTAGCCAGAGATTTGTTTTATTTTTTTCACAAAACCAGCTCCAAGTTTTATATATTAGTTTAATAGTTTTCTTACTTTCAATTCTATTCATCTCTCCTTTGAGTTTCAGAATTTCTAAGTTGGTATTCAAAGATTTTTAGTTTGTTCCTTTTCTAGCTTTTTTAGTTACATACCCAATTTGTTGATCTCCTCTTTCTCTATTTTATTAATATTAGCATTTAGAGATATAAAATCCCCCCTAAGTACTGATTTAGCTTTGACATGTCTCATTATTGTCATTCTCTTGAATGAAATTACTGATTGTTTCTATGATTTGTTGTTTGACCCACTCATTCTTTAGGATTAGATTGTTTAGATTCCAATCCAATAAATTAGATTATTTAATTTCCAATTGTTTTTTTAACCTGTCTTTCCATAGCCCTTTATTACGTGTAATTCTTATTATATCACCATCTGAAAAGGATGCATTTAATATGCCTTTCTACATTGAATTGCAAGGGTTTTTATGCCCTACGGCATGGTCAGTTTTTGTGTAGAAGTGATGTACCATTGGGAAAAAGGTATATTCCTCTCTATCCTCATTTTTTCTCCAGAGGTCTACCATATCTACCTTTTCTAAAATTCTGTTCACCTACTCAACTTCTTTCTTGCTTATTTTGTGGTCAAATTTATCTAGTTCTGAGAGGAGGAGGTTGAATTCCCCCATTAGTATAGTTTTGCTGTCTCTTTCTGTAATTTACTTCTCCTAAGAATGGATTCTATACCACTTGGTGCATACGTGTTCAGTATTGATATTGCTCCATTGTTTGTAGTTTGTTTTCTTTTTTTTTTTTTTAGCAAGACGTGACTTCCTTCCTTATCTCATTTAATTAGATCTATTTTTGCTTTTGCTTTATCTGAGATCAGGATTGCTACCCCTGCTTTTTTTTTTTTTACTTCAGTTGAAGTATAATATATTCTGCTCTGCCTTTTACCTTTACTCTGTGTATATCTCTCTGCTTCAAATGCATTTCTTGTAAACAATAGATGGTAGGCTTGTGGTTCTTAATCCACTCTATCTGCTTCCATTTTATGGGAGAGTTCATCCCATTCACATTCACAGTTATGCAATTGCTAACAGTATAATTTCCTTCATCCTATTTTCCTCCTATTTATACTTTTCTCTCTCCTTTCACCATCTCCTTACCAGTGTTTTGCTTTGGACCACTGCCACCCCCAATTTGCCCTCCTTTCTGTCAGCCCCCCTCCCTTTTCTTTCCCCTTTCTCCTTCTACTTCTCTATAGGGTAAGATAAATTTCTATATCCAACTAAGTAAGTATATTATTCCCTGTGAATAAAATCTGATGAGAGCAAGGTTCAAACAATGATTGCCCCCTTCCCTTCTTTTCCTCTACTGTAATAGGTCTTTGTAAAAGAAAGGGAGGGGAGCTCCAGCAGGAAGTGAGAAAGCATTTCAAATTGAGACAGTTTTTCACAATGTCAAGATGGAGGAATAGGGATTATATTGACAGAATAAAAACCAAGTGGCTGTAATGCTACTGACTGTACCTCAGACTTTGTTTTTATTGGTCAACTAGTAAATAAACAATGATCAAATAAAGACCATGTGTCTGGCACTATGCTAAATGTTAGGGATATGAATAAAGGGAAAATCACTCCTTCCCTCACAAAATTTACAGTCTAATGATTGCCACTATGACCCTTACTCTAGTAGAAAGAACACAAGACCTGTCTGATTGGTGCTGGCCTTGTTTTGGCACCTAGTAAGTGCCTGAGAACAGATTTGAACTCACAAAAATGAGTCTTTCTGGCTGTGTTCTATCCACTGGGCCACCTAACTAACCTGCCTAATACATAATAGATGCTTAATAAATGCTTGTGATTGAATGACTGACTAGATGTTAGTGCTCTCTCTGGCCTCACATTCTTTTGGCTTTACCTGTATCTATAAATGTCATCATTCTCACCCCATTCTTAACCCGCACTGAAAGCCCCTGTAGTAAGAAGCACACTGAACTTGGAGTCAGAAGAGAAGTGGGTTTAAATCTCATCTCTGACACTCACTATCTCCATGATGGCGGGCAAATTACTTAACCTTTCTGAACCTCGGTTTCCTAGTTTGTAAGATAAGAAGAATCAGAAGGCCTCCATATCAGAAGGCCATCTAACACAGTCTGTACTGACAGAGATTTGCTTTACAGCATACTAGACAAGTGGTCATCCATCCTTTAGCCTTAGCTTGAAGACCTTCGGTGATGGGGGAAGGGTTCCACCACCTTTGGAGGGAGCCCATTCTACCTTTAGATGGGTAGACTTGTCAGGGTTGATTTTCTTTGTATCAAACCTAAATCTGCCTCTTGGGAATTTCTCCCCTTATCTCTTGTCTCTGCCTTCTGGGGCCAAACAGAAATAGTCTTCCAATAACAAAACCATGAACAACAATGATGATATTGTATGTACTTTATATATATGATATAGCACTTTAAAATTTTCAAAATGCTTTACAAGTATGTCATTTTATCTTCTCAACAATCCTTTATAGTAGATGCCATCATTATTCCCATGTGCAGATGAGCAAACTGAGACCAAAAGAAGTGAAGTGACTTACTCAGGGTCACACAACTGCTAAGTGTCAGGAGGCACAATCTGCACACAGGTCACCTTGACTCCAAGGATAATGTTCAATCCCCATGATAACCCATCAAATACTTGAAGACAATTATCACCTCCCCTGAATCCTCTCTTCTCCCTGCCCCAAGTCTTTCCCATTTCAGTAAACCCTCCACTCAGCTGACAAACTGATCTTCACAAAATATAGATCTGACTGTGCCACACCCATGTACCCTCCCTTAAAATAACTCCAGTGGCTCCCTATTACCTCTATATAAAATTCTGTTTGACTTTTAAAACCCTTCATAACCTGGTCCACTCCTATCTTTCTAGTCATCTTACACCTCACTCCCCTCCCAGTACTCTGTGATCTAGTGAGATTGTCCTCCTTACTATTTCTTACACAAGACACTCCATCTCCTGATTCCAGGTAATTTCCAGGGTTGTCTCCTATGCCTGCCATTCTTTCCCTCCTCTTTTCTTTCCCTCTTCTTGGCTTCCCTGACTTTCTTTAAATCCTGGCTAATATCTCACCTCCTGAAACTGTCCTTTGCAGTTTCTCCTTAATACTAATGTCTTCCCTCTGAGGCTACCCTCAGTTTATCCTGCATCTGTCTTGTTTGTACTTCCCATATTATCTCCCCCATTAGATCATGAGCTCCTTAAGAGAAGGGAATGTCTCCCCCACTTCTTTTGTTGCCCTTGCCTTTAACACTGTGCCCAGCACACAGCAGGCATTTAATAAATGTTTGACTCCTTGTTTTCTCCAGGCCAATTATTCCCAGGTCCTTCAGTCAGTTATCATGACTCATGATTCAGGCCTTTTTCACCAATTAATCAACAAACATTTATTAAATATCTCTTGGGAGTTACCCTCCAGTAGTGTCAATGCAGTATTCACAGAGCCCATGACAGACATGAATATCCCAGCATAATTCTGAATCAAAATACAACAGACTCTCCACATGGAAGACAGAACCAAAATATTTATTCAAACACCAGGAAGCCAAATCCATCATAGTAACAAAAGTCTATACACAGTAACAATGCCAAGAACAACACCATCCCCAAGCCTTTCCCCTGCTCAGCTTCCCACAAATCAGCTCCATTAAACAAAACCACAAACAAGCCCTTTCGTCCATGCTAGCCAGCAGCCTGCATCCTTCCTAGTTCTGTCTGTTCTCATGACTAACTTCCAAATCTGCTCTAGCTCTGCCTCTTCCTGTTCTACCTTTCCTAGTTCACCATTCAACAAGCTCCTCCCACCACAGACTTCATGTGACTCAGAATTCTATGTGACCCAGGCATGTCACATGGGCCTATTAATGAATGGAAAAGAGCTTCCCATTTAAATTACCATTACATCTCCTTGGAAGCTCTCCAGGTTACACTGACCTGTCTAAATTGCAATGTGTGGAACTGAACCCAAGACTCCAGATATGATCTGATGTAAGAATATCTGTACTTCTTACTTCCCAGGGTCAGAGAAGAATATATATAAAGTATTTTGTAAGCTTCATTCCGACGGAATGCCAATTGCTATTATGGTTTAATAGGCATGCTTCCTGTGAAAAATGAAGGCATGTAGACAGAAAGTGTAATATGGCTTTGCCCTATGTGATAAATACTCATGTGTAGCTATGACTAGAGTGAAGGGATGGAAGATGCCAGGAATGAAGTGTGGCAAGGCCTCTTTTCTCCCCTTTCATCCCTACAACACAGATTCTTAAAAACCAACTTAGCATGGCGTTCTGAATAACTAATCCTCAAATCCTTCTTGTCTTGAGATAGAACCCAGCCAGAATAATGAAGAACAAGAAAGAGACTCAGGAGGGTCAGGAGCGAACAACCCTTTGCTAATTTCCCTCTCCCAAGACTGTAACCCATCAGAACCAACCCCTCAATACTTTTCCTTGTTGACATGAAGCAGTTGGTGGGTAAACAGACCAGGACCTTGGGATCCCTGGCCCACTTACTTGAAACCAAGGGCTGGCACACTCTCTGAAATACTCTCTCTGTGGGAGATCCCTTGGAGATGTTTTGGTTGATCTTGCCTTAGGCCTCTGGTATTTGGCTTTGTTCTCCCATCCCACAATTTTTGATCATCTGATGAAAGAATGCTGATGGTTATCACTTTTTAATTACATACTTTGCCCTTTCACTGGAACACTGTAAAATATCTTTATAAGTACTAGAAGTAATAATTTTATGAAGTGTCTGTAACAGTGATACAGAGGACTCTTTGAAGAAGTGTCTTTGTTTTCTTATGGAGTCTAAAAAAATAGTACAGGGAATGATTGGAAACAGGACAGGAAGGGGAAAGGCCCAATTCTTGGACTGAGGAGAACAGTTCAAACTGAAGAGGAAACAGAATTCACATCTCCTTTAATCAATCAATCAAGAAATATTCCTATTGGGGGTTTCCTTGATGCTGAATAGTAAGAAGGATACAAGAGAAACCTGAGAAATAGCAAATTCAGGTCCTGTCCTTGTGGACCATAGACAAGGTAACAAGACACAGGTTTAGAAAACAGGACCTTATAAGGCAAAGTGTCACACAGCAGGTCCATGAAGGCTAGAGGCAACAAGAAATCTTTCCTAGATAAGAGGGTCCTTCAGCTGGATCCCAAATAATGAACAGAAATTTGACACAGAAGAAAACAAAGACAGAAATAAGAACTCACATTTTTAAAAAGAAAAACAAGACACTTTAGAGTTTATAAATCATCAGTCATGCTCAGCCCTGGGAGGAGGATAAGTTAAGCAGAGCCATCATATAAACAGGTAGAAGAAGACATATTTTCATTTAGGGGAAAAGAAAGACCCTGCCCCATGGGGAAAAGACAGAGACCCCAGGATATTGCTGGGAGATAACTTAGATCACAGATCTTAACTGGAAAGGACTCAGAAGCCATGTGATCCAAGTCAAATTCCTCCATTTAAAGAAGAAAAAAACTATGGTTTTAGAAGAATGACAGTTATTATTTCTATTGCTGCTGTTTAGTTAGTTGTTTATTAATTACTAGCGTATGTTTGTCATACACAATTTGAAAAGCCCTTTATCTCATCTGATCCATCTGCACCATGCTAGCTTTCATATAATCCCTTAAGGTTTTGTTGTGAAGTTGTTACTGTTATTCACATTTTATAACACAGAAACTGAGGTCCAGAGAGGGTAATGACATGCTCAGGTTCCTACTGCCAGTTTCAGAGGTAAGATTTCAGCCCGATCTGAAGTGACATCAGGTTCAGGGCTCTCTGCTGCCTTGCTAGGTCTCTCTCCTTTGAGAGTGGTCTGGATCATGCTCCAGTGAAGATTGGAGAAGGCAAACTCAAGAGGTGTGCTTCTGAGTAAAACAGAGGTGCCCCAGGGTTGTTGGCATAAGATGCCTGTAGCATATGCCCATCACATATTCTTGTCAGCAAGGCTACTGAATGAGAGCATTACTGATCATGCTCCTGGCATCCTCGAAGAGAGAAATCCTTTTAAGGGAATTGACCGGTTTGTAAGACATGGGATTTAAGGAGCTTTGTCTCTGAGTAATTCAGACGTATCCAAATGTCAAAATCGAATCCCTCTGCACAAAGCTGAGACAGAAGACGAGAAAGTGAACCTCTAAAAAGACATCATTGATCTCCCATTTGTACCTGGGTTCTTAACCTGCCTCTGCCACTTACCACCTGTATGAAAATGGTTGTCACTACACTGGGCCTCAGTTTCCCCCTCTGAAAAATTGGGTCATTAAATGAGATGATCTTTAATTTTCCTTTACATTCCTAAGCTGATATTCTGTTGGCCTCACCTCTACCACCCCAGTGTAGACCACTCTCAAGTTCTCTTTTCACTCCCTCGTCCTCTAGAAAGGAATGATTTTAGAAAAAGATAAGAAATAGTAGTCACTCAGGAAGCACATGCTAAGCACCTCTTTGTGTTAGTTACTGTACTAAATTCTAGGTATACTACAAAGAGCCAAATGTAGTTCATGCTCTCAGGATGCACCAAGGACCATTAGATGGCGCAATGTAGAGCGCCAGGGCTGGCGTCAGGAAAACCCATCTTCCTGAATTCAAATCTGGCCTCAGACATTTAATAGTTGCATGACCCTGGGCAAGTCATTAAACCTTGTTTACCTCAGTTTCCTCTTCGGAAAAATGTTAGAGGAAAAAAAAAATAGCAAAACACTCCATTATCTCTGCCAAGATCACCCCAAATGGGATCACAAAGAGTCAGACCCAGTCAAAGCAACTGAACAAAAATAAAAAACTCGAGAATTTCATAATTTAATAGGGGAGACAAGTAGATCAATATGTACAAATAAGCTACACAGGAGATAGAGTTAATATTAAGTGATGGAAGGTGCTAGGGTTAAGAGCGCTGGGGGGGGTTGGCTTCCTGTAGAAAATGGGGTTTTGGTTGGAACTTAAAGCCAGGGAAGGCAGAGATGAAGAGAGAGAGCTTTTCAAGCAGGGCTGGGAGAAGGGGAGGGAGGTGAGAGAGGACAGCCAGGAAAAGTTCCCAGAGCCAAGAGAGGGAGTATCTTGTTCAAAGAACAGCAAGGAGACCAGTGTCCCTGGATCAAAGTGTACACAGAGCTAATTAAGGTGAAAGAAGACTAGGAAGGTAGTAGGCGTTAGGAAATAACAGGCTTGAACACCAAACAAGATTTGGGGTTTGATTCTGGAGGCAATAGGGAGTCACTGGAGTATATGAGGGAGAGGACTGACATGGTGGTGTGACAGTGGACACTATGCAGTAAAAAGCATGCCGACTTTGTAATGATTTGGTTCAAATCCTAGCTTTGTATGACTTTACAAGTTCACTTCATGCTTTGGGTCCTCAGTTTCCTTTTCTGTAAAATGAGATAGGACATTTAGTGTTGCTTCCAGCGGTAATGTCTATGAATCCTCTGGGCACCACAACTTGAGGAAGGATGTAGACAAGCTGGGGGACATCCAGAGGAGGGCAGCCAGGATGGGGAAGGATCTGGAATGGGGGAAGTGAGCAGCTGAAAGAACAAGACTTGTTTAGCTTGGAGAAAAGAGGACTAGGAGGAGGGGTGATAACTGTCTTCAAGTCTTTAAAGAATTGTCGTGTGGAGGAGGATTCAGACTAGTTGTGTTTGACCCCAGAGGGCAGAACCAGGTGCAAGAGGACAATCCAGTCCGGATGCTCAGAAAACCTTCCCAGCAATGAGGGTTGTCCCAGAGTGGAGCAGGCGCCCTCTGGAGGGGATAGGTTCCCCTTCCGGCTGAAACTGGATGCCAAGTATGGATTGGGCTCCCTGGCCACAGAGACCCCTGCCAACTCTGATCATCTGTACTTCTGTGAATCTGGTTATGCTCATTTCCTCCCTGGGCTAACAGAAAAGTACAGCTTAGCCCTACTTACCAGCGTTTTTCACAGCGGATAAAGCCTAATCAAAAGAATGAGACTATTAGTAGGATCCCAGGCACCATCCAATTGCACAGGGAAGAGCCATTTTTGGAGATAGTGAGAGCTTCTTGGAACCCAGGAAGTAACATCACTCTTGGGCACTGGTGGAGTTCGTCCATCTGGTCCTTCTCCATGGCTAATGCTTTAGCCAAGAGATATTAGGTAAAGAAAGGGAACTGAACCCAGGCTTACAAGTTTTGTTCAGATGACTGTGAACCCGGTGCTACTCTAGAGGGTAGATAGACCCTTTGACACTGATATTCCACATTCCTCAGGCTTAAACTAATTAGCTGGGGGCAACTTTGAGCTGGGGATTCTGAGAGGTTTGGACTAGACAGGGGTGAAGAACTTGCAACCTCGAGGCTGCAGGTTACCCACTCCTGGACTTGTTGGTCTCTACCAGCTTCGAGCCCCCAAGCCTTTGACTGATATTCCCTTGTGCCTGGAATGCACTCCCTCTTTCTCTCCCCCAAGCTGTTTCCAAATCTCACTTCAAGGACTTGTCTTTACTAAAGCTTGTCCTCATCCCTGAGTTGCTATTTTACATTTATTCCATAAACATTTTGTCAATTTCTCTGCATTTATATTGGTTCTCCCAATACAATACAAGCTCTTTGAGAGCATTCCCCCCAAAATTAAATTGTACTACTTTTGTATGCACTTTATCTTCTTCTCCCTATAACAGAATATAAGCTGTTTGAGGGTAGACACTATTTCACCTTTGGACTGTGTGCCAACCCAATGCCTGGCAAGGAGCAGATGCCAAAGTCAATTCAAGGAGCATTTGCTGAGGTCCTGCTATATGCCAAGTGCTTGAGATAAAATGCCAAAAGCTATGCAGTCCACTCTTTCAAGAACATTTGTGTCCTACTGAGTGGAGGAAACACTTATACTAATGAAGAAATACAACCGTCAGATAAAAACACAAAGTCATTTGGGGATGTGACAGGACAGTAACTGGCTGGGGGATTAAGAATATCTCTGACAGGAGGTGGCCATTGAAGTGGCCTTCAAGGAATTCCAAGACAGAAGAGAGGAAATAGAATGATCCAGGAATGAAAGACAGGCAGCCTGTGCAAATGAGCAGAGAAAGGAGATTCCATTACTAAGTGCTCATTGAATTACCAACTGGATAGAGTATAGGACCTAAATATATCTATATAAAGAAATCCCAGGGAAGCAAACTCCTTCTACCAATGGCAGAGCAGCACCTTCTCTGTGACTTATGTATCCAACTCTTTGTGGCCCCATTTGGAGTTTTCTTGGAAAAGATACTGGAGTGCTTTGCCATTTCTTTCTCCAGCTCATTTTACAGGTGAGGAAACTGAGGTAAACAGGGCTAAGTGACTTACTCAAGGTCATATAGGTACTAAGTGTCTGAAGTTAGATTTGAACTCAGGAAGCTGAGTCTCCTGACTTCAGACCCAGCACTCGGTGCACTGCAGTGCCTCCTAGCTGCCCCATATTCAAAATGTAGCTCCTAATCAATTTTAATGGGTTAATACACTAATTTTTTTTTAAAAGAACTACAAACATATGTGGTTTTCTAAGTCAATATGTTAACCCACAGGAATCCTTATGTACAGTTTAGTCGTCCCCTTTTCTATTTGAGTTTGACCCCATGACTGTAGAGGGAATTCTTGTTCATGTTCAGATAGGACTAGCTGGACTGAGACCAGCTTCCACCCCTGATATTCTGGGAAGTAAGGTTCCAAAGGACTCCCTTCTCCCCATTATCCATAAAGCTATGACTTCTTGCTTTAGATGGGTAAGTGTAATCACTAAGTTTAGATTTCAACTCCTGCCTCAGGAACTTAAGAACTATATGACCCTGGACAAGTCATGTAACCTCTGCTTGCCTCAGTTTCCCTGTCTATAAAAATGGGGATGGTTGCTACGTCACACTGTTGGAGCCAAGATTTGAACACGGATTATCTGCCATACAAGCCTGAGCTCTTTTCACTATGACATAATTCCTTTCATTATGACTTTCTGTATTCTGACCACATGCCAACTGGGCTCTTTTTGACTCCTCCTGTCTTTGCTGTTATTCTTATAAGAACAATTTATGGGATCTTAGATGGAACCGGAAGGGACTGGAAAGGTTGGATTCAACTCCATTTTACAGGAGAGATAACTAAGCATAGAGATTCTAAGTGACTTATCTCAAGTCCCACAACTAGTAAACACAGGAGGGGAGACTTGACCCAGCTATTCCTGACTCCGTCCAATGCTCCTACATAAACGTAAATGTCCAGAATCAATCGTGTTTGGTGTTTTGGCTTCATTCTGGGGTTACCAAAATGTTCGTTAAAAAGCTAGGACATATGAAGAAAAAGGCTATCTGCAGCGAGAGAAAGAACTGACATATAGAGCAGGTATGGAATAAATTTACATATATGTCTGTGTGTATGTGTAATAGTAGCCATATCTAGCGTGGAAGAGGGAAGAAAAAGAAAATTTACACGATAACTTTATTATATATTTGAAAGGAATAGAAAGTTGTATGTAATGGACTTGCCATTTCATGCATAATCATTTTTTTGTTATAATGTTATGGAAATGCTTGTTTTATTCCACAAATTAAAAACCATACAAAATAAAGCTGGCTGGGTAGCCAAGAAACAAGGTTTATGTTTGCTGTTCTGCCACGAACTCTGACTGTTGTAATGCGACAAATCAATTTCCTTTTCTGGACCTCCCCCAAGATCTAAAAAGAGAAATTGATTTGCTCTGGTCAAACTTCATCCAGAATACACCAGTACTGGCAACAACAGTGATAATTAATAATAATAAACCCATCCAGGTTTTGCCATCTAGGTCAGTATTATGCTTAGTTCTAGACATCACCTCTTTAAAAAGATATTGCCTCTTTTTGTATCTTAGCACAGTGTCTAGCACACAGTAGGTGTTTAATAAATGTTTATTGATTGATAATACTCACAGGGTTGTTGTGTTCGTCCTTCGTTGTTGTAGAAGACCATGCCATCAGAGAAATGATGACATGACTTGCACTTGACCTTCACTTTTGAGTGAGCGAGGGCTGTGCAGGTCACCAGCCTCACTTCTCCTCCAGAGTCATCTGAATCCAGAGACCCATAGAGTGTACAGAGAAGAACACCCTAGTTGTGGGAGCATCTCTAACTACTTCAATGCATATGAGAACTAGCTGAAGGGATTAGAGATGGATAGCCTGGAGGAGAGTGGTAATATAACTGTCCTTAAATATTTGAAGGGCTGATCTTCAAAAGATGAACCATCCTACTGGTTGGCCACAGAGGGAAGACTTAGAAGTCATGGGAAGAAGGGAATAAGAGGCCAATTTAGGTTTGATATCCAGAGAAACGTCCTAACAATTAGAAGCCTGTCTAAAAGTGGAAGGAGCTTCCTGGACGGGTGACGAGTTTGCCCTCCTTGAAGTTCTTCGGGTGAAGGCTGGTGGCCCCCTTATCAAGGACAGTTTTCCCATCTTTATTTTCATCAGTGTTATTTATATCTCTTCTGTAACCACATGTGAGACTGTGGTGTTCAAGCCCAAACGTGGTGGAGTTACTGTCCTTAATGGTGACATGGGTTTGTTGCTGTGGTCTTCTGCTTGTTAATATCAGGCAAGGTACAAGTGTCCATTGCACTGTGGGATGACTTTCACTGTTGGATACCAAATTCTTTCTCTGCAAATAAGCACCCTTATGCTCTTGGTTCTACCCTCTGTGACTAAACAGATCAATATTAATCTCTCTTCCACACTGGCAGCTCTTCAAACCTGGAAAAGCACTGAGTGGTGTACTGTAAGAACCATATTCTCACCCCTGCTCCCCCCATTCCCTCTCCTCCCCACACACACACTTCCTTCAGTCCATCTGAAATTAAGACAATTGGATATCTTATTTGGGTTGCTAAGAAGAATGCTGAGAAGATTATGGGTTTTAGTCAGTAACATCTTTGTGTGAATTAGTTTGGGAGAAGTTATCAGAGAAACTGCCACATTCACATCCTGAGTGGCACTATTGACTCTTAACTGTAGTATATTACCCGTGTAATCATGGGAAAATCATTTCACTTCTTGGGATCTCAGTTTCCTCATCCTCACAATGTTCCAGATGTCTTCCAAGGCCCCTTCCAGCTCTAAATCTATGATCTATGTCTTTTCTAACACATATCTGAGAAATGCTGATAAAATGAGAATTTTGCTACAGTCCAAGGGAGGTTAGAAGGATAGAATTTTGGCATCTAGGTTATTGTCGAGTAGAAGGGAAGGGGAGTCAAACGAAAGGCTTTCAACCAGAAGGTAGCATGAAGTCTTGTGTAGAGAGAGGGTCATGTAAAAGGAATCGGAAGAGAAATAATGAGGAAGTAAAGAAAAGGAGATCCTAAAATTTTGTACCTCACGCATGTGATCTGAAATATTTTCATTGCCATTATCATCCCACTCAGTCTTCCTTTCTAACACTTAACCTCAAATAATGACCAATTCAAGAATGTCACCACTTGATAGCATTATGGCAAATTTCAGACAACTTCCCAACCACTCATTAGAATGTGGTGTCAGAGTTCAGAAATTTTTTATGTTCTTCTCTACTAAAAATTTCCAAAAAAGGAAAATCTAACCTCAGTCTAATTCCTTCAGAAGAGAGACTCCAGACAAGGTAGTTTAGACATACCCAGCTCTCCCTAGTAGTGATTAGGCACACTCTCTGGCCTTTGCAAAGTACAGGTGAGCTTGTTAGTGATGTTAACTTGTCCTGTGGGAGGAGAGAATATGGAACTATACAGCTATTTCCGTACTTCATTAAAGTTCCCTCTGCAGCTAGTTAGACATGGTGACCTTTGGCCCTTCCTTCCCTTCTGTTTGATTAAAGCCATCATTACAGTGTAGCTCACTGCCCACCCTACCTCATTCCTTCTCCACTCATCCACTTCATCCTTTGATCCGCTATGGACAGGAATACTGGAGAGATGCTTTCATGTTCACATGAGAGCACTAATGCAGGAAGATCTCAAAACCACGTAGAGGGAGAAGAGGGGAAGGGAGGCAGCTCAACTTTCAAACTGACTTTCCTGGCTTCCTTTAAGTTCCTATCAAAATCCCATCTTCTACAGGAAGCCTTTCCCAACCCCTCTTCATTCTAGTATCTTTGCTTTTTTTAATATTTCCTATATATCCTGTATAATGCTTGTATGAATATATGTGTTTACTTGCTGTCTTCTCCATTTGATTTCAAATTCCTTGAAGCCAGGGACTGTCTTAGAACAGTGCCGAGCACATGGTAGCTGCTAATAGTTAGTTGTTGTCCATTCTCAGAGAGGATCAAAATGACTTCATTTTGCTTAATAAATGTTTCTTGACTGACTGATTCCACCAAGTGACAAGGTCCTATTAAGTGGTAACTCTGTGGCCCCTAACTGCCCATCCTTAGATGTGCATTTAAGTCCACTAGGCAGTAGGATGTGTGAGTCAGTATCCTGCTCCTTTCATAGGATGTATAGCCAGAAGAGACAACGGTGATCAACCCTTCTTACCTCGTGTTGCAGAGAAAGTGAAGCCTGGAGTGGCTAAGTGACTTGCCCAAAATCACTTAGCCTTTAGAACTAGAAAATACCATAGGAATTACCTGGCATTTGGCATAAGTCTTTAGAGAATGATTACATAGAGAAAGAAAAGATTATGAGGTTAATTAAACTAAATATAATTCATTATTATAAAGATATCTGTTACTAATTCAACTGAAGCTCAGAGAGGCTCCCTCTGTTGTACAACTAGTAATTTGGAAGATAAAATTCACACTCAGGTCTTTCTGGCATCCTGGTCTAGTGCTTGATGGCATGTGACCACTGGGGGAATGACCGTTAACTACCAAAGGAGCTATCCATGCTGTAAGGATCAAGAGGAAACAAAAGAGAAAATCATTTCTGGAGATGGCTTCCTAGAAGAGGTAGCTTCTGAGCTAGACCTTGAAGGATGGTGATTGATTGATTGATTGATTTGAATAGATTAAGATTTTAAGCACCTACATGGTGCCAGGCATGGTACTAAGCCCTAGAGATACAAAGAAAGGCCAAAAACAGTTCATGACCTCAAGGAGCTCACAGTGTGGGAGGAGGAGGGGGGAACACAATCAAACAAATATGTACAAACAAGCAACATATGGGGGAAAAAAGTAAATCATTAACAGAGGGGAGGAAAATAAAATTAAGAGAGGCCTCCTGTACAAGATGGGATTTTAGCTAGAACTTGAATGATTCCAGGTAAATCAGAAGGCAAGGATGAGGAGCGAGAACATTCCAAGCATGGAAGACAGCCAGAGAAAATGCCCAGAGCAGAGAGATGGAGTGTCTTCTTCCTAGAACAGTAAGGAGAACATTGCCACTGGATCGAAGAGTATATAACTGTTAGGTATAAACAAACTGCAATGAAGAGGGGAGGGAAGGGCCTAGGCTATGAAGGCCCTTAAACACCAAACAGGGGTTTTATATTTGATTCTGGATGCTATAGGGAGCCACTGGAGTTTGCTGAATATTAAGAGTAAAGGCTCAGATCTAAAAAATAAACAGAATGTGTTCAGGAGACACTAAGGAGAGCAACTTGGCTGGAGCCAAGGTTAAGTTCAAAGGCTTTCCCCTTGATTTGGTTTGATATGTTTCACTTTATTTTTTCCTAAAGAGTACAAATATATGGCAAACCATTTGCAAACTTTGTAAAGTCAGAGATGGTACTCATCAATCCCTTTACCCTTAACAGCACACTTTACAAATAGTTCTCACCCTCTTTTTGCAACAACCCTGTGAGGTAGATACTACAGATACTATTCTCATTTTACAGATGAGGAAACTGATGCTCAAAGAAATTGAATAACTTTCCTGTAATTATATACATCATAATTTAAAAAAAAAAAAAGCTCAAATTTCTATATCACCTTAAGGAGCCACAATTGCCTAGTGAAAAAGGCAAAACAAGTATTAACCTCATCTTACAAATAAAGTGATGAAGGCTCAGAGAAGTTGACTAACATGCCCAGGGTCACACTGCCTGCCAGTGACCATGATAGTATTTAGAGTCAGCTTTCTCATTCTCTTGTTTATCCCAAGGTCTTTGTTTCTGCCCCTGTACAATACTTTGTAGCCTTTTGCATATCACCTTATTCTTCTATGCCAAATAATGCATGTGAATATATTTGTGTTTTATTCTAGGGTCTTTCTTTCCTGAAGCTAAGCCCTCGGATACTGTTTTTAAAATAGTCTTTTGGCTCGGATACTTAAACAGCTGCATCAACCCCATCATCTATCCCTGTTCCAGTCAAGAGTTTAAAAAGGCGTTTCAGAATGTCCTGAGAGTCCAGTGTCTCCGAAGAAAACAGTCCACAAAACATACCATTGGTTATACCCTCAACCCACCCAGCCACGCCATACAAGAGCACAAGGACTTGGTGCGTATCCCGGTGGGATCAGGGGAGACCTTCTATAAGATCTCCAAGTCAGAGGGGGTCTGCGAGTGGAAATTTTTCTCTTCCACCTCCGGTGGGCCCACTAAGAATACTGTGTCCCATGACCAGTCTACCTGCACTTCAGCCCGGGTGAGAAGCAAAAGCTTTCTGAGGGTCTGCTGCTGCATGGGGTCCTCAGGCCCAGCCATCCAAGAGAACCGCCAACTGCCCACCATTAAGATCCACACCATCTCTCTCAGTGAGAACGGGGAGGAGGTCTAATGGGCTGGAGCAGTCCCAAGGGAGAGGGATGTCAATAGGTCATTTGTCATTCCATCTCCCACTCATCAAGCTGGATAGTTACTCTTCCTGGAGTAAAGGCAATGGCCTTCCATCAAGGGTGGAGTGGGGAGGAGAAAGGGAGAGGTGAGAGATCATCTCCTAGTTCAGTGACTTAGAATGATGGTCATCATTATTTCCTTGCTGGGAACACTCTCTCTGCGCCTTCCTTTTTGTCTTTGGTCATTCCAACAAAAAATATCATGGGAAACAAAATTTCCTACACAATCCAAAAGACTAAAAATATATGATTATGATTTCATCGGGAATATTTTCAGCACACACTCTAAGTTTGGAGTTATTTCTTGATGGCGTGAGATTTTTTTTTTCCAGACTGAATTTACTGATGGCCTCAGTCACTATTTTAGTGAGTAAGAAAGGAGAAAGAAAGGGAAAGGATTCAAAATGGAGTTCTATATCCCTAAGCATATTTCCCTTCCCTCTGAGGGAAAGTTCTTCCACCTGACCACTGTGGATCCTTCCTGGATCTCTATTGTGGGAAATAGGAGAATAAGGTTTATTTCCTCTGGATTCTTGCTCTGATGCCAAACCTCAATCTCCAGAGACTAACATGAGATGACATTCATTGAGTTCTTGAATCAAAGAGAAGGGAATTCTTTTTTGGGGGGGTGGGAATGAGATATTGAAAGTGCCAATAAGGTGACTTAAATCCTTTACTGATAAAGTCCCAAAATTCATCATATCCTTATGAATTGCCATCGATGTACTGGATGTTAGTCATACAAGAAAGAAAAGAGCACAGTCCCTGCTCTCAAGGAGCTCACAGTCTAATAAAGGGGTATACCATGCACACAATTAATTAAGATCTAAAGTAAAGGGTTGTGGGGTCGAAGGAGGGGTGTAGACAAAGTGCTAAAAGAAGACTGGAGGAAGGAGAGGTCACATTTAGCAAAAAAATTTGCTTCCATCCAACACACAAATATTAAGTACCTGATAGGTCCCAAGCACTCTGCTAGACCCTGGTCAATGCGAAGATAAAAATGAAACAGTCCCTACCCTCAAGAAGTTTACAATCTATTGAAGATCAGACTTTTATTTAATTCAATCCAAAAAAAAGTACTAAGTGCCTCCTAGCTTCAAGGTAAAGTGCTAGACGAGGTGGGAGGCAGTATAAAAATGAAAACAAGACAGTTTCTGTCATCAGAAAGCTTAAACTCTTCTTAGCAATCAGGATGAGAATTTTGTTACTACTTTGCCTCTGACTCCTGCTCGAATTCTTCTCAGACCCGGAATCTCAGTTTCCTCATCTGTAAAATGAGGGGAGGAATATCACTTGCTTCACAAAGTTGTTGTGAGACCCAAAGGACATAATATAGAGTGTATAAAGTGCTTTGCAGATCTTAAAAGCACTGTATCAAAGTCAATTATTACTATATTTACTTACTTATTTCTATACTCTATCCCCCAGCAGAATGTAAACCCTTTAAAAGTGAGAAAGCTTTCATTTTGGGTTGTGTATCCACAGTATCTAGTATATACCCTAGAGATAATGGAGGGACAAGAACTGATTTCTAGCATGGAAACTCCCTTTGTTGATGCAGGTCAGGGCCTTATCTGCAACTTCATTTTAGAGAATTGTCTAAACGTTACAAGTCTCCTTACCCAGGGTCACACAGGCAGTAGGTGTTAGCCTAGATCTTCCTGACTCTGCAGCCCCATCACAGTCATATAGCCAATATGTGTCAGAGGCAAGGCTTCCACCTAGGTTTCCCTGACCTTGAGCAGGGCTCTCTGTCTCTTCATTAATATCTGTTGGTTTTGCTGAATTGAATTTCATCTTAACTATATAACCAGTTAAGTCATTTTGAGGAGCTGATGAGCAAAACATGTCATTTGCAGCACACTGAATGGAAGGGAAAAGAGAGAATGAAAAACTCAGGAGCTCTTTGCACCTGAAGGTCGAGACTGCCAAACAACTCCCAGGCCTCCTCAGTTTGGTCAGGGCCAGGAAGACCCTTCTCCACAAATCACCTGCTCTTTCAAGAACTCATTTATGAGCAAATGAAGGGCTGCTCATCCTTCCAGGCACATCAGGACTTCAATATCCATTACCAGTCATTACACAATGTGCCAGACTCCAATTGTCCTATACACCTGTGGTGTGTGGACAGGAGCCAGCTCCAATTCACAAGGGTGTTTTCTTCCTAGATCTGTGATGTCAGTGCTTAGCAGATGGTCTGTGGATCATTTCCATGGTACCTTTTTCCCTTAGTCTAACACCTTTCCTTTAACATTTTCAAAGTGTTTAGCAAGCGGAGACTAACTAGAAATTTGCACCTGGTCAAATGGCATGAAATGACTGTAGTGGACATGATGAGAGGGATACCTTGTACTTTCCCATCCTACACTATTACTCATGCTGACCAAGTGCTCACCTCAGTGATTTCAGTGATCTTACAGGCTCGTGAGTGCTGTCGGCATTCTCTAAATCAAAGGTGTCAAACACACCCACATGCAACCCCAACTAAATATAATTAAAATGTAATTGGGAAATATTTAACAAAATAAATAAACATACAATAGAACAGAAATAATGTTAATATGTGTTTTTTTCTACGTTAATATGCAGCCCACAGGGATCCTTATGTATGTTTTAGTGGCTCCAATTTCTACTTCTGTTTAACATCACTGCTCAAAATTATTGGTTCCTGAGACCCAGCCCCAATCACCTCACCCTAGTTAAGACCAAAGTTATCTAGCCCTCCAAACAAGGTCAAACCACACTTGCATTCCCTTTCCTGCAATCCTGGTAATGACAGTATAGTTTAAGGTCATCACCTCCCACATTGCAATGAAGAATGTTTAATGGCGATTAATCAAGAGTATTTGTGGGCACTTTCTTCACAGTTGGGAAGGGTTGGAGGAGATTGTCCTATTCCTTTACTGAGAGTGTTCACCAGCTTCTCCAATGAAAAAGACTTTCCTGAATTTGTCCTCTCTCCTGTTGGTATAATGAGCCTTTCACCTTGTACCTAGACCAGGTGTGCATGATGGCAGAACATCATGAATCGTAATTTCCCTTATGGGAAAATCCCTTCCTCTCTCTAAATTTCAGTCTCCTGTTCTGTCACTTGAAGGCCTCTGAGGTCCCTTTGCACTCTGGATTTATAGCTCCATGATGCTATGGTTCTATAACTTTCACTAATTCTACAATACTTACACGAGGTGATGGGGCTCATTTTATGTCTGAGAAGTCTTTCTGAACAGGCACCATTTAGGGGTCAGAACTTAAAGGGCTCAGAATGATTCAGGAGAGGAAAATAAACTGAATTTGAAGCACAAGACTTGGCTTCAAAGAGCAACTACTCCAATTATGATCTGTGTGACCTTGAGCAAGTATCTTAACCTCTCCTTGCTTCAATTTCCTTCTCTGTAAAATGATGAGGTTGGACTCTGCCTCTAAATCTCTTCCAGCTCTAACTTGATAGTCCTGTGAACTTTTCTGACATCTTTCACTTAAAGTCTTCATGAATTTATCTGAATTGGATGGGACCACTTTCATCCAAGTTGAGATGTCTAGACAAGACTTCCCATCTTACCATCACCTACAAGACTATCAGCCTCCTGGGAAGAATAGTAGTTTCTGGTCCCCCTGAAATGGATGATGTCTTTTGAGAGAAGATCTCTAAGCACCTTGAAGTTAAGTATCTCAACCCCTAATTTATGGATAAGAAACTCTTGATAATAACAGCTAGCATTTATATCGTGTTTTAAGGTTTACAAAGCACTTCACATGTTATCTCATGCAATCCTCCCAACAACTTGTGACATGGGTCATTATGTACATTTTATTTATTTATTTCATTATGTACATTTTACATATTAGGATACTGAAGCTAAGAAAGGTTGAATAGCTTTGCCTAGCATCACACAACTAGTGACAGGAGCAGGATTCGAATGTAGGTCTTCTGTTTCCAAATCCTCCTTTGCCACCTAGCCACCTAAAACCAAACCGAAACAAAACAAACAAAAACATGGTGGAGGCTTAATCTTAATATTCTAGTGAAATTAACTAACCAGAAAATTATCCAGTTGTCTGACATTAACCATGATGACTATTGCAATGTCAAATACTCCCAAATACCTCCATCCCCATTCTCTGGGGATTACATTACATTCTAAGAATTACACTCTGACACTTTCCCATAGCATGAAATTGGTCATAAAATTACAGGCAATTGTCGATTTAAAATTTTGACAATATCATCTGAAGTTTAGTACGTTGGGTTAGGATAAAAGAGATTGGGAACTTCAAATTGACTTTTTAACCCATCAACCAAATCAATCCCTGCAACTTAGAGCAGGCCACACTGTGTGCAATCATAATATATTGGCACCAAGCGTTGGTGTTTCCTGTTTTAAGTAAATGAGGGTCATGGTTAGACCCTCTTCCTGTCTCATGTTTACTGACTCTATTTTTAGTCTGAAGAATCTGTGCAGAAGGATTGGGATTGAAAAGGCTTCTTGATGTATTAAAGTAGGAACTTTGAAGTAGCTATATATCCCTAGAAGTCAGCACAACTAATGGGAAGGGGCTTACTCATAGGACTAGGGATCATTTGAGTGTGCAAAACACTTGTCTCAAATTGGACAAAGACCTATCCTGCTCTGGTGATAAGGAGGCATGAAGACCCTCAAGAAGTGAGCATTTTTGGCTTACTGTCAACACTTGAGCTCATTTTCCTATATCTAGGACAACTCCTACCTAAAGACTATATTTGATGTATGTGATTACTCACTTAAAACTTCAAATTACCAAAACTATACCTTTGGGTGGGCTAAGTCCAAGAAGAAATGAAAAAATACTCCCTGTTATGATTTTTTTTCAGGGCTCTAAATTATCTCCCCAAATCTTTTCTTGTGTTCTTAGAATTATCTTCTAAATAACCTTGGCATCCACAGCGCCAGGATATTCTGTGACATTAGAAATGGGAAGAGAGTTGGTTGAGATAGGGAAAAAATTCAACATTTCTTCTCCTGGATCTCATTCCATGTTTCTAAGAGTTGATGGACTGGTGGAATGAGATTTGGCCCTGTCTAGGAGGACAAATTCAGTTTTCAGTTTAAATTAATTCAATGAATATTCACTGAGTAACCACTATGAGCTAGGCACTGTACTAGTCTCTGAGAATGTGAAGATAAAGCAGCCCCTGCCCTCAAGGAGTTTAGACTATTGAGAGAGGATATGGTACTCACTAGAGATTATGGTTTGTAAAGGAAATCTTTGGAAATGATAACTAATCATTCATTACCACTGGTAACTAGTCACCAATTACATGGTTTTTAGTCATTCTGTTTGGCCCATGGGGGCAATACTAGACCAATGGTTAAAGATTGCAGGCAGGGAGGTTTAGACTTGAAAACCTGCTAACTATTCAAGCTCTCCAAAAATAGAATGGGCGTGTTCCTAATTAGATAACACTAGCCAGAAAACTGGTCAAGAAAGTCTAACTCCAGTACCGGTCGGACCAGATGACCTCTAACGTCCTTTCCATTTCTGGGATTCTATTTTTCAACTCCTACTTGCTTCTCTTGAAGTTCCTTGCCTAGATGATAGTGCATTAGCTGAAATCATTTCAGTTGTAAGTACCAAGCACCATTACTTTCCCCCTCTGTATCAAGATTAATATCATATAGCTATTTTGATCCACTGATCTTGGGAGAAAAGGTCTCCATCGGAGCATGGGAATTTTTCACCAGCTGCTGGTTTGAGTCAATGATTTATTTATTCCTCAGTATCTAATCACATTCACTCTTAATCCGAACTCATCAGACAATCTTCAATTTCTTCTGGGGCTAGTTCTGTTCCAATCCCTTCCTCTTTGTGGAAATGATGTCTCTTGCCCCCATGAAGACTATACTTAATTAGAAGTCATTGAAGGGAGTCCCACTGCAGACAGAATACTTTGCTATGATAAGTAAAATTCTCCTTTGGAAGTCCCACTGGAGCAACTAAGGAACAAGTGCTGGAGGAGACCTTGGTGCTCACTTATTGTAATCTCTTTTCATACCACTAGGATTTTTAAACCTGAAAACACCTTCAAACAGGTCCAGCTGGAGCCACTGACGACACTCTATGCAT
Source organism: Potorous gilbertii (assembly GCA_028658325.1). Lineage (NCBI taxonomy): Eukaryota > Metazoa > Chordata > Mammalia > Diprotodontia > Potoroidae > Potorous > Potorous gilbertii. The sequence continues at coordinate 102,485,153 of CM053769.1, forward strand.
CTGTTCCTTGCCCACAAACTTGGTCATGGAGCAAGGCTGATCTCAGCCTGCTTTGATTCCCACCATCTTCATAAATAATGCTGGCCATGAGCCCTATGACCCTTCAGAGCCTCTGCGAGATGGGTGAGTGGAGATCACAGTTTGAATTTTTGCTGATGGGGGTGGCAAGAACCAGTGGCCACAGAGGGACTTAATAACTGAGTTAAGCTTCCTAAAGAGGACACTCAAGCTGTCTGCAAATGCCCAGCTCACCTCGTTCCTCTTCATGTTTCCAGGAGACCAAATGATAAGGGATGGTCATACAAAAAGCCTTCTCTGCACAACCCAAGGAAGCTAATCTTCATTATTCTCCACTACTGAAGCATGGATAACTTGTACTCCATACTAAATTGGGTATTAAAGTGGCCAGCAAAGATAGCTTTTGGTTTTCCCCACACCCACCTCCATCCACCAGAATTCATTCCAAGTGGGATAACTTAGTTTTTTCTCTGCCTCTTACATCCAGAACCAGTAGTGAGAAGAGTTGGAAAAACAAACAATTCTTTTATTATAACATGGTCAGTCTTTCTACTGCTTATCTTGTGTAGTCTTGACCAATAATGGGAATTGTTACTCAGATAGACAAAGAGTGAAGCCCATCTAACAATAGTCTAAAAAAAAAGAGTGCAGGACTAAATTTAATCCATATCTGGGAAATGAAAGAATGGTAGGTTCATAAATTTAGAGTCCAGTGGTCACCTAGGTTAATCTCGTTATATATAGTGAAGGAAACTGAGATCTTCAAAAGTGAAGGGACTTCACCCTGTATAACCCAAGGCCATACAGGATTTGCACCTAGACACCATGGAACAGAGGAAAGAATGTGAGCTGGGAAGACAGCGTCTCGATTCCCACCCCCAGCTTGACCATTTTCTGTCTGTCTGTCTGTTTCTTTGGGCAAACTCCCTGAAGATCACTTTCCTCAACTGTAAAATAAGGACATTGCACTGGAGTACCAATAAGATGTCTTCTAGCTCTAAATCTATGGACCTGGTATCCTAAGGTGCTGGAATATTAATGAGCCATTCAAATTGTTCAAGTCAATGACAACATTACAACACAGTGCAATTCAATGCAATGAAGAAACTAGGTAAATTTGGGTCTGTGAAAGTAGAGGAAAAAGCAGAAAACCTTGATGCCCTGAGCCCATTATTTTAAGGCTTTAGCCATTGTTTTCATGTGCTTCCCTAGTTCATGGGAATACAGATTTACAGTTGTGAGGGATTTCAGAGGCAAGCCATCCAGTTCATTGTTCCTCCTCTTAGAAATGAAGAAACTGAAGTATTAGGTGACTTGAGCAAGGTGTTTGTGGTTGAAAGGCAATGGAAACAGAGAGTCACAGAAACACAGTAAGGACCTCCAAGTTGATACAATATAACCTCATCATTTTAGGTAGGACAAAACTCAGGCCAAGAGAAGGGAGAGACCCTGGCCCTCTGGTTAGTGACTGGGCTAGAAGTTTGAAGGATCAATTCCTATTTGTAGGCCAATATCCATACTTCCTTGACTGTAAAACAAGCCATTTACTCTGCAGACATTCCCAGTTCCCTCCTCTATAACCAGTATTGCTGCATGACATACTGGTCAAGAAATGTCTACCATTCAGTGATTGGGCATTCTTTGAGCACACTTTATAGTCCCAAGAAATCTTCTGTTTGCCCTGCCTTCCCTTCCCTATTTCTTCCTCTTTACTTCTATCAAAAGAGCAAATCACTCTAGTATATTAACACAATCACCCTCATAACTATCTTTTATTCATTAAGTTTTATGAATTTCCTACTATCTGCAAAGCTTTGTGATAAGCACTGAGGATGGCAAGGTAAAGAAACGAACCTGAGACACAATCTTTGGATCACTGTCTTCCCCCATTAGGATATGATGTCCTCCAGAGCAGGGACCTTCCTGGTTTTGCCTTTTTTCACCAGTGCCTGACCCAAAGTAGGTGCTTAATAAATGCTTGTTGATTAACTGAAACACTCCTGCCTTCAAGATGTTTACATTCTACTGGAGCATGGAAGTAGTGTTGCAACATATGGACAGATAAGGAAATAGGCATTTGAGGAATAAGAGGACATCAGGAGGAACTGTTTGGGGAAGGCTTCAGGGACACCCAAGATGAGCCTAGAAGAGAGTTATTGATTCTGAGAGGCAGAGATGAAGATGGGAATCTTGTCTAGCCATGGAGAATCCACAGAGGCAAGATGGGGAATATTGGCTTCAAGGAACAGCCAGCAGTCCAATTTTACTAGAAGATAAAGGAGAGAAGTGGGAGGTAAACCTGAGAATATAGAATGAAGTCTGATTTTCATAAGTTTGGAATGTCAGGTAAAAGGATTCCTATTTATGACATAAGCAATGGAGAGTCATGGAAGGTTTTTGACCCAGATATCCATCATGTACATTAGGAAAATGACTTCAGGCATCATTCAACGCATAAGGGGGTGGAGACACTATAGTAAGAGGGTTAAGTTTCTAGTCCAGGAAAAAGATAATGAGTGTATAGTAGAATGGTGGCATCAGAAGTGGAGAGGACGGATTGGAGGACTTTGTGACTGGTCAGACAGAGGCAGGGGAGCAGTGGTGGGAAGGGATCAGAAAGAACCACCATAGTGATTCCAACTATAATGTGTTCATCAAAGTCCCCAAATCACTGAACCTTGAAGTGAGAAAATACTTCAGCAGCATCAGGCCCAATTCATACCTGAAGAAGAATGCCTGATAGTCAATCAGCCCTTGTGCTAAGACTTCCAGGGAGGGAGAACATGCTACACACACACACATACACACACACATGTTATGTATCCAAGAGAGGATTCATAGGATCATACATCGAGAACTAGAAGACATTTAGAACTTTAAGGTCTTTTGTAGATGAGGAGTCTAAGACAGAGAGAGTGACTTTTTCAGGACCACACAACCAGTTAGTAACTGAGGCAGGATTTTAATTCAGGTCTTCTTGATTCCAAGTCCAGAGCTCTATTCACTTACCACTTAGCTCCAGAATTTATACGAGCAATGGTATGATGTGAGGATGGCAATAACCCAAGATTTAGCCCATCATGGTCTAATCTGACGATGGCCATTCAATCACATTCCTAGGCTATATTTACATGCTTGTGATAACCCTTTTCATATAGTCTGTTCCTACCTGTGAGTCTTAAACTTGGTTTAAGTGATCCTAAGTAAATTTTGGATATGGAGTTCATTGTTCTAATTCAACCTTATTTGAACATATTCCATCCATATCAATCATATTTGGTGTTTCTAGGAAGAAAGATACTGGCTTACTGTAGGATTTTATTGGGCAATAAGAATATTCAACGTTTTAGCGATCATAGAAATAAAAGAACAAGATTGGAAGTCCAAGAACTTTGGGAAAGTCTTTTCTCCTCTCTGGACCTTAGTTTCTTTGTCTTTAAAATGAGAAGACTGGACTACAAGATCTATAAAGTTCTGTAGCTCTAAATCTATGCTCTGTAATCAGTTATCAATATTAATACTACAGATGCATAGAAAGTGAAATATGAATGTATTCCATTATGAATTTAAGCCCCTCATGAGTAGGGATTGTCTTATTCTTTGTATTTGTATCCTCAGGACTCTAATGCCCCGCATAGGATAGGTATTTAATAAACGAGTACTGACGAATTGATTGATTTTGGACCTGAACGAATACAGATTTACCTTACCTTAGGAAAAACCAATATACTCAGATTTGAACTGACAAACACAGATAAATGACAGAGTGGGAAATTCTTCTGAAATCATAGTCTTCTATTATTTGTAACCATATGACATCTCCAAAAATAACCTGATATTAAAACATAGACTTTTGCTTAATGTCAAAAATATTGCAGTTTCCAGGATCTCCTCTATACTTTTGTTGTGGGCCTACATCCTTATCCACCTGAAATGATCAGCCAACATAGAATCACTAATGCACTAACTCAGTGGGTTGCCCATTCAACTGGATGTTTTAATCTGGCCAATATGCACTTTTCTTCCACTTTGTTTTTCCATTGTAAATGACTGGGCTGAGTTATATCATGTGAGTGTGAATTGCCTACTTCAAGAAAAGATTTTTCAGTTTCTATAAAGAGACAAATATTTTCTCCACTCAGATTCCCTCTAGTTTACCTTATGGTAAACAAAAGTATAATTTGGTAACTCATGGTGAACTGAAGCATAAAGTGTAAATTTTCAGAGTCTTTCTCAAACCTCAACAAAAAAAGAAGAATGCTTTTGTAGATATTTTTATTTTTACTAGACCTGTAATTTCACTCACTCAGAGTTGATTAGCACCCCTACTGCAACTATAGCTCAATTTTCTGGGACACTGTGAGGTCAAGTATAGGCAGAGCTTTACAACTTATGGGCTCAGAGATTTCAGATCAAGAAGAGATATCAGAGGTCATCCTGTCCAACTCTCTCATTTTATATCTGATGAATTGAAGTTTAGATTTCCCAAAATCTCACAGCTATCATCTCAGAATGAAGGCAACCCACTTCCTCTGTCATGGGGTAAGAAAGAGAGAGAAATCTCATTTTCCGCTAAACGATTTATTAAGCTTATGACAACAACCTATCCCCATGAAATGGGGTTCATTCACTTGTCAATTTTGAGCAAAATGGACTCTATGATATTATTTTTCCAGTAAAACTACTTTATTTTCTATTCCCAAAATACATTTCATTTCCTTCCTCCGTGTCTTTGCATCAGCCATTTTCCCACATCCAGAATCCCTTTCCTCTATGCTTTGGAACTAATAGCTCACAGTAAGGCTCACGTTGAATTGTTCCTTGTCCACCCTCCTTCCACCCTCCTCAGTTGGGCTAACCTTGTGGTTATATTGAATTGATTTCTCTGTCTGCTTCTTGTCTTCACCCAGTATGATATAAGCTCCTTGAGGGAAGGGACTATTTCATTTTTGCCTCTGTTACCTCCAGAATTTAGTACAGCACCTGATGCTGGTAAGGACCATTAAATTGAAGCAGATTGGAACATCAAGAGATACAGCATGGTAGAGTAAAAAGAAGAGTTTCTTGGCTTGGCTGATCAATAACTCTGCAACCTGAGGGAAGTCATGGAATCTCAAGGAGTCTTGTTCTGCTCAACTCTAAAATGACTGGGCTCAGCTCAATGTCCTCTGTGGTCCCTTCCAGCTCTGAGCCTACGTGCCATCTGACTTTCAAGGCTCTCTTTTTAAAAGGAAACTTTGCTTTGGGTCCCATCCCATGTCCATTGTCCTGATTTGCCTTTTGGCTGATGGCGAAGTGAATGAGATAATGAGCACTTGCAAAAACAAACACGCAAAAGCCAAGCACAGGTTTCAGGATCTAATTGTTCACATTCTTGGAGACACAACTCAGTCTAACAGTCTTTGTTGTGTTCTCATGGTTACACAACTTTCCTTCCCACCACCCAGATTCTAACTTTCTAACTACCGTGCTCCTCAATACCCCTCCACTGCAAACATCTCCAAAGAAAGAAAGAAAGAACAAAATTCACAGATACAGGAAATGTAACCACAGAAACACCAGTACCTGCCAAGGGAAACTGCCATGGCAAACGGCTGCCTCTCAGCCCCAGGACTTGGCACAGTAAATTAGCTCTATCACGAGTTTTTCCCCTAAGCATGCACATCTCTCCCTTCTTTTCCCCTTTACCTTTTACCCAAGGCTGAACCTTTAAAGGGACAATGGATGACAAACCTAGACCCCTCTAGTTTATGCCATTGGAAAAATTGGACTTCAGAAATCTTTCTTCTCCAGTGGTCTTTGCCCAGGAAAAAAAAAGTAAATCAGTTTGTTTTTTTTTTCTAATAACTCATTATGTAAATAAACAAAACTTTCACTGTGTGTGAGGCAACTAATCCATAGCCTTGAGCAAGTGCTTTGTGAGGCATTAACAAGTCAGTGTTGTACTCTACAATGCCGTGTTATTTTTAAAACAACAGTAATTGAGAAAGACTTTCCAAAAGAAAGAAATGGGTGGTGTGTTTTTAAATCCATTTTTAAAATGCTGGCTATGGGTAATAATTAAATCTCCGTCCTCAAGAAGTGCTTAAACTTTGACACTGAAAGTTGAATGACCAAGGTGAGAAGGATGGTTTAGGAGGTGTAAAAGTAGTCACAAGCCTTGAGTGATACTTCCAAAAACAACCTAAGTGAAAGGTTTTTATTAGTATCAGCAAGCAACTAAACTGATGGGCTCTTGCTTACTCCTTCTAGCATGATATATGGCCTACCCCAAATAAAAGTTCATTACATCCCTGTGAAATTAAGACTTTGGTTCAATAGCATGCCACAGTCCTCCTTCAAGCATGAATCTGAGCACATGTCCCAGTTGGCTGCCCTTCTTCTTCTGCTTCTTTTCTAATGAAAGTTACCCAGGATATGAACTCCATGTAGTAACCAGAACAATTAGGTGAGGGGTGGGGCTGCCAATCAGATAGAGTGGTTTCCCACATAACCCTTAATATGAATGAGCTAAATAAGCCCCACCACCATCCCCATTCTCTGTGAAATTTCCACCACCTTACCAGCCATATGGGTTTCAGCCTGACCCTCTTCTAGCTTTGGGTATTTGATCACCTCTGTACATGATATCTTGAGTGGATGGTACCTTTTGATATTTCCATTTTGTGAAATATATATATAGATGTATATCTTTCCTAAAAATTGTGGCAATGTGAGTTGTGTTGTATATGCTATTACAGACGGAATGCTCATGTGCCCACTAGGTCTGTTCACGAGTTTGAATTGCATCCTGCCTTGCAAAAATGTCTGTATACTTGAATCAACTGCAGTATTTTGTGTTGACACCCAAGCTGAAAATGGCTTCTAAGACATTTTACTTTTGTGGAATGGACTGAGTATCTTTGAATTATGCTGTTTAAAAGTTTCTGAATTTTCCACACACCATTTTTATGAATCCATTTCTTTAATACATTGACAAAAATCATGCTGGTCATTTTTCTTGAATTAAATGAATGTATATATTAATTACTAAGCAGACAAATAAATTATTGGGGGGAGGTGTACTTTGTGGACCATGCAATTCATTCATGTTTTAAGGGAATTGTTCTAGTGTTTCAATGATGTAGTTCAAATGATGAGTATTTACACTCCTATAAACACAGGCAACATATTTATGTCTTGCTCAGTATTGAAATGTGTCCTCTAATAAAATATTTTAAATGTCTTTCTTTAAATTCTATAATGCTTGAGTGAATCACATTGTTGTGAAAATTCAATCTACCCACAAACACTTATTAAGCACCTACTATGTGTCACCCACTGTGGTAGATGCTGGCAACAGAAAGACAAAAATGAAACAGCCCCTACTCTCAAGAGCTCACATTTTACTGGTCATGTTCAGAAACAGACAGCTTTACCAGGGTGGCAAGGGAAGGAGTCAATCAGTTAATAATAAGCATTTACTAAGTAACTACAATGTGCCAGGTCACAACCAGATGACTAGAGAGGTCCGAGGAGAAAGTCAAAGAACCAACTAATAAGCAATGTTAGGCAGTCAAAAAGTTGGTGGGGTCAAAGGTACTCAGGGAGAAGGTGACCAAAAAAAGATTAGGAATGAAGATAGATTTATATAATATAAGGGCCCTTTACCATTTTCTGTTTTATTGATCCTTCTGGTCTCCTTTTAGAAAAAAAAAAGATGGTTTGTTTTTAACTCATAATTGAAAGAAATACTAAATTCTAGGTAGAGGTTACTGAAAATACACATGTATTTTCCCCATCCAAGTACACAGACTCCCTGAAATCTGCCCATGTAGGGTCTGTGCACCTCAGGTTGAGGGTCCATGATCTATTTATTTACTTCAGGGGATTTAGTGGTAAGGGTAGTCACAGACTGAGGTAATGCCAGGACCATGGATAGCATCAAAGAGGGAAGTTGCTTTGATGTATGAAACTGACATGATTGGCCTTGGAACTCTCTGGGTATTAAAGGAATTTTGTCCAGTTAAAATTGATTTTGTATTTCAGGAGTCAAAATAGTATTCTCATTTGAGGATTCACATAATTCCAGAAACAGAAGAGACCTTGATGGTCATTTAGTCTAATTCGAGCCAGAAAATAGCTCTCCATTAGAATATATCCATTAATTAATCATCTAGTCTTTGCTTGAAAACTTCCACTGAAGGGGACCCACTAATTCCCAAGCCAGCCTTAGGTCTTCTTAAGACAGCTCTACCTAAATTCTCCTCTTTGAATTTTCTACCCATTGCCCTTGATTCTACCAACAAAAAGAATACTTGTATGCCTTATTCCAAATGATAACTTCTCCACAGCTATCATTCCCTGTTCCCCACCTTCCTAATCTTCTCACCTCCAGACAACATATGAATCTCCCTGAGTGTATTTACTTGTCTCTAAAATGAACAAGGTTGGATTGGATTGGCTCCAAGATCCCTCCCCTCTCTGAATTTATGAGCCTCTAACCTCAAAGCCATTCAATTGATATTCATATAATATGAACTCAGGGCCCCTCACTATCCTAATTATCTAAGCAGAAGTCACCAGTATCTGTAGCAATGGTAGAGTCATACTTTATGCCCTGAATTTGAGAATAAAGATTTCCAAATTTGAAGTCAAGGGCTATGGGTTCAATGTCCGTCTTACTATTTATATAACCCTAGGTCAGTTACTTCAACACTCCAGGTCTCTGTAAAATGAAGGGATGGTACCAGATGACCTCTGAGATTCCTTCAAGGTCTGAAGCTATAATTCCATTATGTTTAGTATGGTCCTGGCACATAGTAAGTGATGAATAAATACTTTTTCCTTTGCCTTGCAATCAGAGTTTGTTGGGTAATTTTATCGTCTCAAAGAATTCGACTTCAGGAAATCGGAGACAAAGCAGTCCAGGAGTTCCACCATCTCTAATTTTTTTATCATCTTCAGTTCTTAAACTGACTCAATAACAACTCACACATTTGCATAGTAAATTAAGAATTGCAAGGCACTTTAAATACATTATCTCCTTTGGTCCTCACAGGCATCCTGGGAGGAAGGAGCTATTATTATTTTCTTATTACAGGTCAGGAAACTGAAGCTCAGAGAGGTTAAAAGATTAGCTCATGGTCATACTGATGACAAGTACCTTAGGCAGGATTTGAACCCAGATCTTCATAATTTCAAGTCAACCACTCAATACACTCCCTGGCAGTGCTTCTACCAAGGAAAAGAAGGCGCCCAGATGCCAAGTAGGAGCTGGAGCCCTAAAAGATACAAAACATCACAGTGGGTTAAGAAATACATTTCCCCAAAAGAATGTGTAAACTTCATGTGGCTTGTAAAGTCAGAAAAACAACATCTTTGTCTTCCCTCCATCCTATATTGCATACATTGGAAAGCCACCAGCTAGTCAGAAGATATGGATTCCAATACTAGTTCTCACTAACTCACTAGCTACAAGACTGGACAGCTAAAATACTTGACTACCTACTTAGGGGAGTTATTATAAAGAAAGTGCTCTGCTAACTTTCAAGTGTTACATGTGTGGAAACTCCAATTATGTCCAGTCTGCAAGAAAAATTGGCAAGGCAGAACTCTGAGCCAACAGTACTTTATTAAAGGATCCATCCCACTCTGATGAAGTGGACCTCAGGTCTTCCTCATGATCTGAGATGCCCCCTTCTTCTAGGGTCTTTGTTTTATAGTGTTTGATACACGGACAATACAGATGAAGCACACTAAAAATATAGAATCTCATGGCTTGATAGGCCTTGCCCTTTTCCCTCTAGAAGGGTCTACACAAAATACAAAATCCAGTTGGTTAACAAACAGATTAATGAGTATACCTTGAGAGATCTATCTTGACCTTTCAGGAGTTCCTGATGAGCACATCAATGGCCCTGTAGAAAGGCAAGTCACAGGCTGGCAACCAGGGCCACTTGTCGGTCAAGTGCTCATGGTTATCTATCTCCTCATGTTAGCTGGGGGACTTTCCATGTAAATGAGTAACTTCCACCACTCTGGGCTTGTTCACCATGAAAAGAAAACACAAGGGTGGAGGATCTCTAGTTAGCTTCTTATTTAGAATATGCGGTTCACAGCTCTGGAGCCTAATATCAGAACTTCAAATCACCACCTCTATGGAATCATATCAAACTGATTAATACTGATTGGAATCAAATGGGAATCCAGTTAACCATCTATACAAGACATGGGTGGGATAGGATGAAGAGCTGTGTTTCTGTCCAATTTCAGTATGGAAACGCTCTACCAGTGAAGACTGGCAGTGGTTTGACAATATATAGGCTTAGATAATTGCCTGGGCTCTCTGAGAAGTTAAGGTACTTATTCAGACTTAAAGGTCAGACTTGATCCCAGGCCTTCCCGACACTCCATCCATTATGCCATCATGCTACCTCTCAAGATGAGATATAAATGTGAATCGTCATGATTTATTGCTACTTGTTTTTTAAAATGATCTTAGGGAAGAGAGGGAGGGAGAAGCTGAATCTGTTCTCCTCTTCATTTCTCTTTCTAAGAATGGATGAGAAAGGTGAGCATGGTCAAGGAGGATCAAAGGGTTTCAGGTAATGTTTTCACTCTTTCTGCCTCCATCAGCATGAATGATCATGGGATTACTCCATGTTCCTATAAGGCTAGTACTGGGGAAAACCACAGCCATCTGTAGTATTTACCAAACCCTTTAAGGTTAGCAAAGTACATAGCCTATCTTTTCTCTTTTGACCTTCACAAAACCTTGGGAAGTCAGTACTATGATAATACAGATAATATTTTCCCATTTTGTTGATAATAGTACCTTCTATTTGTGTCACCTTTGAGGTTTGCAAAGCCCCTTATGTGTTCGGTTATTTCTGTCATGTCTTACTCTTCATGACCCCTTTTGGGGTTTTCTTGGCAAAGATGTTAGAGTAGTTTGCCATTTCCTTCTCCAACTCATTTTACGGATGAGGGAAGTGAAGCAAACTGGATTAAGTAACTTGTCCAAAGTCATACAGATAATTAATGTCTGAGGCTAGATTTGAACTCAGGATTATGAATCTCCCTGACTTCAGCCCCATCACTCTATTCACTGCACCATTTCTCATGTGAGTTAGGGCAGCTAGGTGGTGCAGTGAGTAGAGAACCAGTGCAGGAGTCAGGAGGATCTGAGTTCAAATCTCACCTCAGACACTTGGCACTCACTAGCTGTGTGACCTTGGGCAAGTCACTTTACCCCAACTGCCTCATCCTGGATCATCTCCAGTCATCCTGATGAATATCTGGTTACTGGATTCAGATAGCTTTGGAGGAGAAGAGAGGCTGCTAACCTGCACAGCCCTCCCTCATTCAAAACAAAGTCATGTCATTATTTCTCTGATGGCATGGTCTTCTTTGGCAATGAAAGACAAATACACACATGTGAGTCTTTCAATGACTTCAGAAGCAACATGCTATTTTTTTATCTGGATCTGTGATATTTGTCAATGTATCAGCAAGTGTGGAGATAAACCAAGGTCTTCTCGAGTCTGTGACTTGATCTCTGTCCACTACACCATGCTGCCTCTCACTGAAAATGAGACTGTATACAAACTCTTCCATTTGGCAAGGAAAAGCCCTTCACAGACTGAACTCTGCCTACCTTTCCAGCATTATTCTTTCTTACTCCTCTCAAGGTCCATGTCCCAGCCAAACTGATGTCCTTACCATTCTCCACATACAACATTCCATCTTCCAACTCCTTGGCTTTTCTCAAACTACCTCTGCTTGGACCACACTCACTTCTCAGAGGTAGTTGGTGGCACAGTCAAAGGAGTGCTTACATTTTGAGAAATAAAACTACATGTACACATATCAAGTGTAGACAAAAATACAAAGTAAATCAAAGTGAATGGAAAAGAGGAATTGGCAGCGGGGGGCTCTGGAAAGGTTTCATCTAGAATCAGACTTTTCACAGAAACAAGGCCTTCTCAGAGGCAAAGGGTCATGGGAGTGCAAAAGTCCAGAGATATGAGATGTGCAATAGAGTATAAAGAGAGTGTTATCCAATGAGGCTGGAAAGCTAGACTGGGGCCAGATTATGGAGGACTTTACAAAATAAACAGAGAATTTGGCATTTAATTCTAAAGGCAACAGAAAGTCACTGAAGTGCATTAACTAGGGGTCAGACCTCTAGTTAATTAAAATCATGTTGGCAGTTTTAAGAAGGATGGTTTAGAGTGGGAAGAAACCTGAGGCATGGGTACCAATTAGGCTGTTGTAGAAGTACAAGAAGGGGTGTTGTGGTCTTGAATTAGGGTGGTGGCTGTTAAAGTGGAGAGAATGAGAGATGGTGGATATAGAACCAAAAAAACTCAGCTGATTGTGTGGGTTGAGGAAGAGTGAGGAATCATAAAAAACACAAAGGTTACAGACTTAGGGAACCAGAAAGATGGAAGTATCCTCAGTAAAACTAGGGACATTTAGAAGATTTTGAGGGGAAAGAAAATGAACTGTTTTCAACTTGTTGCTTTTGAGATACCTGTGTGACATCCAGTTTGAAATATACAGTAGGTTGGAGATGTGTTGACCGGTGAAAACTGGTTTGACTGATATATCCCTAACCCCTTCCCCCAGGATGCAATTATGCCATGTCTAATAATCCCAGAGACTGGGAATTAATCCTTTTAGTCTCTTGATGGACTGGCAACATTAGAGTTAAATTCCCTACAACTGTGCCCCTCAGTCCTCATACCTTATTAGGTAATTTAGAAAATACCCTGCCCTTGGTATGATGCTGACTCTTTGTCTCAAACTATATATAAGTTTGAGCCCTGCAGGGTCTGGGCCTTCCACAAGAGCATGAATTGTGGTTATTATTCAGTTATTTCAGTCATTTCCAACTCTTTGTGACCCCATCCGGGGTTTTCTTGGCAAAGATACTGGAATGGTTTGTTATTTCCTCCTCCAGCTCATTTTACAGATGAGGAAACTAAAGAAAATGAGGCTGTGACTTGCCCAGGGTCACATAGCTAGTAAGTATCTGAGACCAGATTTGAACCCAGGAAGAAAAGCCTTCCTGAATCCAGAGCTGGCACTCTGTCCAATGTGCCATCTACCTGCCCTTCCACCAGAACATAATTATAACCTCCTACTACTGGTTGCCCACTCAGGGCACAGAGTTTATATAATGAGGTTGTTCTCCTCCCTTTGTAGTAGTAACACAGTTTGTTGAAAGCTATCTCTATGTGGACTGTCACTTTTCATCTAACTCCCCTACATTACAATATGAGTCTGAAATTTGGGGTGGGGGGACACTGACTGGATATTCATGACTATAAGTCCTCTATCTGGGTAGAAATTATAATGAAACCAAATGGGGCTAATGAATGAATGAAGAGAAAAAAATAAGGGCTTCCTACATTCTAGGCACTGGGCTCAGCTCTGGAGATACAAGTACAAAAAAGCATCATAGTCTCTGCTCTCAAAGCATTTATATTCTTTTTTTCAAACTCAATTTCATTTAATTTTCAGCTCTACATCCTTTCCATATTCTAGTAGGGGAAGATAACTCATCAAGTGGAGTTAGAAAGGGAGGGCAGGCAGGGGAAGATCTATTAGTGGCTGTATGACTAGGAATGGCCAAGAAGTGAAGTAGAGACTTGTTTCAAGTCAGGATAAGACAATAATTCACCTGTTTATGATTGGCATCACCAAGAAAAAGAAGGCACATTCAGAGAGAACTCATTCTCTTGGTTAAAGCTGTATGAACATTATTATTCCATTTTACAGAAGGGGATAGTGTAGATTGGAGAGATCAGGTCAGTCAGTCAACTAGCATTTATTAAACTCTTATCAACCATCCATTAGTTCAAAAAATAAAGAAAAACAATTGGCTCTGCACAAAGATTATGGCTGTAGAAAAGTCCCCAAAGACAGGATGAGAATTCTAGACCTGTGTAGAAGATGTGGCCACTAACCATATTCAATGGGCTGTCACATGAGGAAGAGATCAACCTTATTCTCTTTGGCCCCAGAGGATAGAAACAAGCCACGGGTGGAAGGTACAAAAGAGGCAAAGTTGGACTCAATGTAAGGAAAAATTACCCAACAATTTGAGATGTTTCCAAGTGGCCCCTTCCACTGGGGAGTGATGGATTCTCCTTAAAGGTCTTCAAGCAGTGACTTGGTAACAATATGTCAAGTATATTATAGTGGAGATTTCTTTCATACAGGAGTTGGAGAAGATGACTGCTGTGATTCCTTCCAGGTCTCAGACTTGGTGATTCTGACATGGTAACTATCTTCAGGTAATACAGGGAGGTTAGATAGAGCCCTTTTCAGGCTAAGGTAGAGAAAGGAGGACAGACAGAAACATCTATAAGGAACAAGTGGATCCTGGGATATTTATGACCTCAGGCCCTGATTCTAAGGAATTCAGTAAAGTCTGATTGGATACTGGGGGGAATTGGTATGTTGGAGGTTCCAGCACTCTCTGTTGTTGTTTGAAGTTAAGACTTGCCAAGATAACATAGGTATGAAATTTCAGAGCAGGACTTTGAGTCTAGGACATTTAGATCTAAATCCAATCTCCAATTCCCTTTGTCTTGGTTTATCTTTGGAATCTAAGAGGGACCTTCTGGCTTAGAGTGAATATCAGTGGTAACTGTTCCTCTTTGGAACAGCCACCCTGAGGGTCTTTACCTCCTGGCTTGATTTTTCTTCTGATTAAAGGGGCCATGCCTTGACTACTTGTTGCTCACGCTTCATTCTCAAAGAGGATCAGACCTAAGGAGGGTTGTGTCTTAACTTGTGCATGAATTCTATGTAAGTGAGGAAGAACTCTGCAAAGTCATCATCCCCCCTCTCTTCTCCAGAGTCATGGGAGTCCAGCAGCAAGACAAAAGCCAAGATGACTCGTGATGGTCCCATGAGGTCTTTGTTTTAAGGATACAGGACACAGCCTTGGGGGACATAGAGTTTCAGTGGGTCTGGCTGACCTGAGCAAAGATCCAGCAAAAGAGACTGAGAAAGTGTAGCCAGACAAGAAAGGGTAAAAATGAGAAACTGTCACAAAAACCCAGACACAAAAGAATACCCAGGAGGAGGAGGTAGCCAGTAGTGATAAAAGTGGCAGAGAGAACAAGAAGAATGCAGACTAAGAGAAGACTGCTAGAACTGATGATTAAGAGATCATTAATAACTTAGGGAACAATATTGAATCAATTGTGTGATGAAGTCAGAAGCCAGACTACAGAAAGCCTAGCAAAGAGTGCAAAGAAAGTAGAGGCACTCAGTATAAGTGACTCTCTCAAGGAGTATAGCTGATAGCTAGTAGAATTGATCAGATGAATAAGTATTGGGTTAGGATTTTTTTTGTAACAGCTGAGAAGACATAGATATTTTTGTAGTTAATGTGAAAGTAGTCAGTAGAAAGATTAAAAATTAGAGAGATAATGTGTGGAGGAGAGTGGGAGCAATCTGCTAGACAAGTGGAAAGTGCACGAAATCAAAGGTAAACCTACAGGTTTGGTCTTGGCAAAGGGAGGAGAAACAGGTTGACTTAGGTGAAATGCGCAAGTTCATGAGGAGAAATAAGGTCTGGAACAACCATTGATTGAACCCTGGTGACCTGGGCCTTAGCCCCTTTGTATCTGTGAAATATTCTGTGGCTTCCCTCATCTACTGTGTCTTTTATTTCTGAATAAAGAGTCCATCTCACCAAATTCGTCTTCAGCATGTTATTTTCACTTTGGCCAAGGTCCAACTAGAAAACATTTGCAGAAAACACATTTGCTGTCTAGATGCCTTTTACCCCTACACCAACAGGCAGGAGAGGTCATTCAAGGTGGTTAATGTCAAGTCATGACTTATTCTCCTTCTATCTGTAGCTTCTCAGACAACCACTGCTGGAAGATCTACACAGGACCTCAGGCCTCATATTCCTACTTTATAGTTTTGCCTATTTCCCAGAGGCTACTCCCCATCTTTCCAATAGGTCCTCTTTAGCTTATTCCTATTGGCTCATTTCCACAAGTTACCAGGATATCAAAGGTGGGGTAGATGGTCTAGTCTAAATCATATCTCAGCACAACATCCCTGACAAACATGTTGCCAAGCCTGGATTTTACATTCTACACTGAAAAGGAACCCATTGTCTGCTAGTTCCTACCTATTAACCCTCACCAAGTCATCTAAGTCCATGAGGCCTCAGTTTCTTCATCTGTAAAGTGAGAAGATTAGATTAGATGGTACTCTGAGGTCCCTTTCAAATCTAGGGCTATGTGCCTATGAAATAATGACCTCCCAGGGCAGCCCAATCCACTTTTGAATAATCCAGTAAGATTTTTTTTGGAAGTTCTTACTTCCATCAAGTCTAAATTTGCATCACTGTAGTGACCACCCATTGTTCCTAGCTCTGCAAACTGAGATCAAACAGAAGACAGCATGTTGGAGTGCACAGTGTCCTGGATGGACTTCTAGCTACCTGACCTTGGGCATCAACTCACTTTGATGAGGCTCAGTTTCCTCATATGTCAAATAAAGGGATTGGACTGAGAAACCTCTAAGGTCCCTTCCATTTCCAAGTCTATGATCTTGTCTATTCTCTTTTCCAGGGAAGAGTTTTTCACAAACTTTGAGATAGCTATGAATCTGTTCTGGAGAAATTGACAATTCTGTTTTTTTTAACCTAAAATTACTAGGCAGCACCATAGTGCATAGAGCACTGGGTCTGAAGTCAGGAAGACTCGTCTTCCTAAGTGTAGATCTAGCCTCAGACATTTATTAGTTGTGTGACCCTAGGAAAGTCACTTCACCCTGTTTGCCTATAAATGATCTGGAGGAGAAAATAGCAAACACTAGTATCTATGCCAAGAAAACCCTAAGTGGAGTCATGAAGAGTTGGACACATTTGAAACAACTCAACCAAATTCACTCCAACTTGTCTATTCAAAATAGAACAGATTTCTATTGCTAATCTTAGCTTTATCTATCCACACAAATCCAGATGCAGGGAGAGATGTTTCAGGCATTTCAGGGAAAACATTATGGTTCTAGATCAGAGAATCCTAGGCTTAGAGTAGAAGCTCCAGCCCAGTAGTTCTTAGCCTTGCTTGTGTCCTGGGATTTTTGGGCAGGCAGCCTAGTAAAAATGATGGACCCTTCCTCAGAGCATGACTTTTTTGATGTATAAAATAAAATATTCAGGATTACAAAGGAAACCAAATCCACTTAGCAAAACAAATTTACTAAAACAAGTTTACATAACCCCAGCATAAAAATATCTGTTAAGGCCAACCCCCTCACACATACATCTAATATTCAAGAGATTGTGCCACAATAGAAAGAGTACTAGATTTGACATCAGATGACCTGTATTCTACTACTGGCTCTACCCCATGTGACTCTAAGCAAATCATTTCCAGTCTCTGAGCTTCAGTTCACTCCTCCATAAAATGAGTTGGTTATATCAATAATGGCTTGGGTCTCTCCAGCTCTCATTTTGTAACTATAAATTCCCCCAGTCACTAAATTGTATCAGCTAACTCATTAAGTCCCATAAGTAATTTAGCAGATACAACTCACTGAAGAGCGACGAGGGAGGGAGTGGTTTTGTGTCCTTGGAAATGCAATATTGAACATGTCTCTGTGGAGAAACCACTTGATATCTTGCTTTGTTCTGTTTAAGTGTGTTTTTAAGAGATGTTCTACTTCAAATTCAAATTATCCTTTGCCAGACAAGAGCTGTGATATCTAACCCTGTCTTTGCAATGGTTGCTAGGTGACCAGGTGATAGAAATTTCAATATATTGATGAGAATATATGAGTTAGAAACAAGTTAAGTGGAGATCAAAAAATGACCAATTCTGATTGGAACAGCCATGATTTAGAAATCTGTGTCCACTGGTTGAGAAAGTCCAGGAGATTGCTTGGCCAGGGATGTGTTGAATTAAATGTCCTCTGACGTTGCTTCCAGTTCAGAGGCTTAATCGTTTCATGGAATTTGACTTTAAAGCAAGTTAGCATGTAACTTTCCTTTCTGTTTCTCTATTGTCACAAGGACAGACAGGTTTTGTGGAGAAAAGAACACAGCAGACATTTGAGATGGAGGACTGGGTTAAGCCAAATCAATTTCAATGTAACTAAAGAGATGAAAGACCAGAGTTACTGCTTGCAAGAACTTTTGACACAAAGTTGGTAGAGATTCTGTATCAATAGACAAGCTTGAACACCAACAAACTTAGCGAAGTAAGCTTGTGTATAAAATATATACAAAGATACCGAAGTGGTTGGCTTTTCTTCCTCCAGCTCGTTTTACAGATGAGAAAACTGAGGCAAACATGTTTAAGTGACTTTGCCAGGGTCACACAGCTGGTGAGGATCTGAGGCTGGATTCACATTCAGGAAAATGAGTTTGCTTGATTCTAAGCCCAGAACCCTGTGCACTATGATACCATTGGCTGCCCAATTGAAGTCATTAACTAATAGCAAATTAAAGAATTCCAGCAAGAGAGAATCATTTTGATGAACACTAGAATACAAACTCATTGAAGACACAGGTTATTCCAATTTTTGTCTGTCCCAACAACCTAGTAGGGAGCTGAGCCAAGAATAGAAGGCTGGACCTGCTCTAGCTCTCCCCCTATATCCCTCAAAATATCTGTAAAAAATGACTCTAAACAAATTCCAGAGCAGCTGAAGCCACAAAATGACAGAGAAAAATAGATTTGCAGCCCAAGACAGCCTGGAAGGCCAACAGGAAAGGTCTATCACACCAGGCTCAGAAGACAGCACAGCCCAGCATGAATTGTGCAGCACAGAGAGGACTGGAGCAGGTGGCAAGGAAGTGAATCCCTGGTAGCTGCAGCAGTTTTCAAATTTCTCAACCCACAAAGACAGCTTCAAAGGTCAGTAATAAAGCTCTTTCACCTGGGTGAAAAGGGAGCACCATCCAGCCCTAGTCCTGGTCCCAGGGTGGTGGTAGACACTGTGACAGCAGTGTCCACTTTTGGAGTTCTCAGCCTAAAGATGTTGGGGGAATTGAACAGCTGATCTGGGTCTCCGTCCTGAGTGGCAGTTCTGGGGTGAAGAGGAGCACTGGAGTGGTGGAGCTGGTGGCATTTGTGGAGAGGGAATCCTGCTCACACTTTCAGGGCAGAAAAGAGTGCTTTTGGTTGTTCACAGGCCAGAGTACCAGGCAAGAGAGGAATAAACTCCTGTCCCTTGATTGTGCCACCTTGCAGGAACTGAGAACTTACAGGTCCCTAGAGATATCTCAGAAAACATCTGCAAAAACCTCTGAAGCCTAGGGTATACCCTCCACTGACAAATGACTCAAAAGTCGAGTAACTGGCTGGGAAAATGCCCAAAGGGGGGAAAAATAATACTATAGATGGTTACTTGGTGAAAAGGTATTTTCTTCCATCCTTTCAGATGAGGAAGAGCAAAGTATACCATCAGAGGAAGACAGCAAGGTCAAGGCTTGTACATCCAAAGCCTCCAAAAAATATATGCAATGGTCTCAAACCATGGAAGAGCTCAAAAAGAATTTTGAAAATCAAGTAAGAGAAATGGAGGAAAAAAATTGGAAGAGAAATGAGAGTAATGCAAGAAAATAATGAAAAGGGAGTCAACAGCTTGCTAAAGGAGACCCCAAAAATGATGAAGAAAATCACACCTTTAAAAATAGACTAGCCCAAATGGTAAAAGAGATCCAAGAAGCCAATGAGGAGAATAATGCTTTCAAAAGCAGAATTGGCCAAATGGAAAAGGAAGTTCAAAAGCTCACTGAAGAAAATAGTTCTTTAAAAATTAGAATGGAGCAGATGGAAGCTAATGACTTTATGAGAAATCAAGAAATTATAAAACAAAACAAAAAGAGTGGAAAAAAAATAGAAGACAATGTGAAATATTTCGTTGGAAAAACAACTGACCTGGAAAACAAGTCCAGAAGAGATAATTTAAAAATTATTGATCTACCAAGTACCTGGTACAGTACCTGGCACACAGTAAGTGCTTAACCAATGCTTGTTGAACTGAACTAAACTGAAATTGGTCTGAATGTTTTCTGCCCTTCTAATCCATATTCATAGTTGCTAGTGCCTGAAACTGGTTGAGAAACATAGTTGTAGGAACTACACACACTCAGTGGAGGCATAAGAATTGATGGTTCCATAGGAGGGATACCAAGTTATATCTCTAACACACAATAAATGTGTGACCCCAGGCAAAATCATTCAATCTCTCTGACTCTCAGTTTCCTTATCTGAAAAATGAGCTTAAAGGTAGACTTTTTAAGATCTTCCCAAGGTTGTTGGGAAGATCGAGCAAATAACATATATAATTTCAACTCTTAAATTACTGGGATTTATTTTTATTTATTTTTTACATGTTGAGTTCTGAGTTGTCTCCCTCCCAAACCCGAATTAGAAAAGGCAAACATTTGATATAGATCTCATATGATATAGGTCACATGTCACCTTCTAGGTCCTTAGGTGTAGCCTTTTAACTGAGTTCAAGTTTTGCAGAAGAAATCCTTTTATTAAGGGATTTTGTTCGGTGAAGTTTGGATTCAGTCAAAGGACTGCACTTGAGGACCTAGAGGGCCACATGGGACCTCAAGGCTGCAGGTTTCCCACCCTAGTAGTCATTCAGTTATTCTATGAGTACTACTGTTACTGTATACAATGCTCTCTTAGTTCTGCTAATTTCACTCTGCATTATTCCATGCAAGTCTTTCCATGTTTTTCTAAAACCAACCTGTTTGTCATTTCTTACAGCACACTTGAATTCCATCACAATCATATGCCACAACATATTTAGCCATTCCCTAACTGATGGACATCTCAATTTCCAATTCTTTGCCACCACAAAGAATACTACTATAAGTAATTTTTTTAAAAAATAAGTTTTGGTTTTTACTTTTTCCCTGATCACCTTGGGAAACAGGTCCCAATAATAGTGATATTGCTGGGTCAAAGCATATACAAAGTTTATAACTCTTTGGGCATAATTCCAAATTGCTTTCCAAAATGGTTGGATCATTCACAATTTGATCAACAATGTATTTGGGCCCCAATTTTGCCACATCCCCTCCAGATTTTGTTATTTTTTCCTTTTATCGTTTTTGTCAATCTGATAAATACGAAATGATACCTCAAAGTCATTTTAACTTGCATCTCTCAGAAAAAACTCTCGCACACTGTGGTCGTTGCTGTGCACAAAGTGTTCCTGGTTCTGCTCCTTTCACTCAGCATCAGATCATATAAGTCTTTCCAGGCCTCC
>CM053769.1:102506931-102582407 GCA_028658325.1 Potorous gilbertii
ATAAAATCTTAATTTTAAGGAAGTGATTGTAGAACATTTATAAATAAATAAAATAAAAATAAAAAAAAACTTGCATCTCTCTAATCAGTAAAGATTTAGAGCATTTTTTTATATGACTACATATAGCTCTGGTTCCTTCTTGCAAAAACTGCCTGTTCATATCCTTTGACCATTTATCAATTGGGGAATGACTGATGTTCTCATAAATTTGACTCAGTTCTCTATAGATTTAAGATATGAAATCTCCGTTCAAGAAATTGGCTAGAAAAATTTTATTTCTTAATTTTCTGCTTTTCTTCTAATCTTGGTTACATTGGTTTTATTTGTACAAAAAACTTAGTGAGATTTTATTTTTCCAAATTACATGTTAAAACAATTTTTAATTTTTTAAAAAAGTTTTGAATTCCAAAATCTATCTCTTTCTTCCTCCCTTCATCTTTTCTCCCCTCCCTGAGATGGTAAGCAATCTGATATAGGTCAAACATGTGCAATCTGCTAAAATATTTCCATATTAGTTATTTTATATAAGACTCCGACAAAAAAGAATGGAAGAAATAAAGTGAAAAATAGTATGTTTCAGTTTGTATTCAGAATGAATATCATTTCTTTCTCTGGAGACACATAGCATTTTTAATCATGAGTGTTTTGGGATTGTCTTGCATCGTTATAATGCTGGGGATAGTTGTCATTCACAGATAATCATACAAAATTTCTGTTTTTGTGAAGAATGTTCTCCTAATTCCATTCACTTCACCTTGTATCAGTTCAAGTAAGTCTTTCGAGGTATTTTTCTGAAATCATCCTGTCTATCATTTCTTACAGAACAATAATATTCATCACATTAATATACCACAGCTTGTTCAGTCATTCCCCAGTTGATGGGCATGCCCTCAATTTCCAATTCTTAGCTACCACAAAAAGAGCTGCTATCAATATTTTTGCACAAGTAGTAAAAATCTCTTTTTAAATCTCTTTGAGATATAGATCTTGCAGTGGTGATCCAGAGTTTTGCTAGGTCAAAGGACATGCAGTTTTATAATCCTTTGGGCGTAGTTCCAAATTGCTCTCCAGCATAGCTGAGTCAGTTTACAACCCAGTTTCCCCATATCCCCTCCAACATTTATCATTTTTCTTTTGTTTTCATGTAAGTCAATCTGATAAGTGTGAGGTGGTATCTTGGAGTTGTCTTAATCTACATTTCTCTAATCAATAGTGATTTAGGGCATTTTTCCATATGACTATAGATAACTTTGATTTCTTTGTCTGAAAACTACCTCTTCATATCTGTTGACAATTTATCAATTGGGGAATGATATAAGACTATGTCTTATGTTCACCTGCTGAGAGAAATTCAGGAACTATATTGAACACAATTACAAAACACTTTTCACACAAATAAAATCAGATCTAAGCAGTTAGGAAAATATTAATTGCTCATGTGTGGGCTGAGTCAATATAATAAAAATGACAATTCTACTCAAATTAATCTATTTAATCAGTGTCGTAACCATCAAACTACCAAAAAAAAGTTTTATAAAGCTAGAAAAAGTAATAAAAAATTCATCTGAAAGAACAAAAAAATCAAAACTCTAAAGGGAATCAATAAAAAAAAAATGAAGGGAGGTGGTCTAGCCATACCAGATCCCAGACTATATTATAAAGTGGTAATTATCAAAGCAATCTGGTACTGGTTAAGAAATAGAATGGTGGATCAGTGGAATAGATTAGGTACACACTGTATCATAGTAAATGACCATGGTAATCTAATACATGATAAATCCAAAAATCCAAGCTTTGGGGACAAAAACTCATTATTGGACAAAAACTGCTAGTAAAGCTAGAAAACATTATGGCAGAAACTAGGTATACAAAAACCTTTTATACCCCCAATGCTCTCTGTCCCTTGTTTACTTGCAAATTATTCTCTTATTAATAAATTCATGGGTAGTATCTTCCATGCTCCTCTAATTTACTTATGATATCTTCCTTTATGTCTAGGTCATATATATGTTTTGACATTATCTTGATAAATGATACAAGATATTAGTCTATATCTAGTTCTGCTAGGTTGCTTTCTAGTTTTCCCAGCTATTTTCTGCCAAATATTGAGTTCCTATCCCAAGAGCATAGGTCTTTTCATTTATCAAACATGAGGTTTCTGTAGTCATTTACTTCCATGTTCTCTCTCTCTCTCTCTCTCTCTCTCTCTCTCTCTCTCTCTCTCTCTCTCTCTCTCTTTCTCTCTTTCTCTCTCTCCTCTCTCCCTCTCTCTCTCTTTCTCTCTCTCTCTTTGTGGGTGGCTCTCTCTCTCACTCTCCCTTTCCCTCTCTCTTCCCTATCCCTCCTCCAAAATCTAGTTTACTGCTGACCACTGCCTCTCTTCTCCACACATGGGCTAATAGTCCCTCCCTTGTCCTTTCACCATGCACTTTATTTCTCTGTAAGTTAAGAAGGCTTTTATATCCAACTAGATGTATATGTCATTTCCTCTTTAACCCAATTCTGATGAGAATAAGATTTCTGCATGGCCCACCCTACATTCCATCCTCCCCTCCTCTGTAAAAGTTCTTCCATTCATGATTCTTTCAGATGAGATCATTTGCTCCATTTTACCTCTCCTTACCCAATTTTACTTTTTAGAATCACCCCATCATGATCAACTAAAACCCAAGCCCTCCATCCATGTGTACTCTTTCTCTCTTTCTTTCTACTACCCTAATAATGATAACATCCTTAAGAGTTACTAATATTATTTTCCCATATAAGAGAGTAAAGCTTGAATTTATTATATCTCTTCAGGTTAGTCTTTCATATTTACCTTCTTACGTTTCTCCTAATTCTTGTGTTCAAAAGTCAAATTTTCCATTAAGTTCTGGTCTTTTCCTTTGCAAGATTATGCTCTGGTAGGTTATTCTGTGCAAACCCTGCTCCTTTGACTCTTTGAGACATCACATTCCACATCTTTCAGTCTTCCCTGATTCTCCTCTCAACTCCTCTGATCAGCCTTCCTACACCCCAGTCAGCTTTCCAACTGGCCCATGGTCCAAGGAGTTCTCTATACTGAAACTTCCTCTGACACAGCTGCCCTCTAGGCCTGTATTTGTACCTCCCAGTCAAACCACCACCCTGTTGTAGTCAGATCTTTAGGCTAGATGACTTCTTTACCTCAACATCTTATTCTATCTGCCCCTCTAAAATTCAATTTGAGTCATTGTTTTAAGTTATTTGAAGGGAAATTTGGGAGAACTAGGTAATTTCCTGCCTTGTTCCACCATCTTCCCACAGTCCCTTGTTTCCCCAAGATTTCCTGATTTGTGAGTTATCCATTAAAGTGGGGAAAAGGATTTTTTTCTTGTTTATTTTGTGCCCTACCCCCAACCTAAGTCTCCAAGACAGGAATTGGTGGTGATCTCACATCCTCAGCTAAAAGTATCTGGAGAATGAAAACAGTTGGCATAGCAACATCATTTAGAGCTTGGCTCATCTGAATCCACTTGTTTTCCCTTTCCTCATTCAGGACTCACACTGGCTCCCACAGTCCTATGAACCAGGGTCAGGTGAGCATTTGGAAGGCAAAGCTGGCCATACTTTGAAAGTCAACAGAAACAGGCAAAATTTCCCCCAGCAAGTCTCTGGCCTTAGATTCCTCCCATAAAATAAGGAGAGTGGGACAAGATGACCTCCAAGGTCACCTCCAGCTCTAATGGAGGACTTTGGGACTGCTCTTTCTGCATATTTTACATTCTGTGATTTTCTCTAACCTTTTAAGTGTTTAATGCTCTGAATTCAGGAATAATTCCTCAGTCAAAGAACTGATGTTTTAGAGTCTTTGGGTCCCCCTGGCTCTGGGTAAGACACTTCTTTTAGATTGTCCAGATTGGAGCTGCAAAAATGTCCAGTGATATAAATTTGCATCAGAATTGAATTGGACCTGAATATATCCTACTCATATGTTATGTTGGATTCAGAATCAGAAAAACCTGTCTGTCCTCAGTCACTGACTAGCTGTTTGACCCTGGGCAAGTCATGTAACCTCTTTGCCTCAATTTCCTCAAATCAAATGGGGATCATAATTTCACCTCCCTCAAAGGGTTATTGTGATGATCAGAGCAAAGCAAATGAGCTAATATATGTAAAGAGCTTATAAACTATAAAGCACTACCGCAATTTTAGCTACCATGCCTAGCAGGATTCAAGCACCAGCTAAGTATTGAATACAAAGATAAGAGTAAGAAAGGGCTTTTCCTCAAGTAATAGGGCAGAGGGAGTATTTTGGCTTGAGTTTTGTGCTCCTAGTTTCTAGACCCACCCCTGGCTCCTAGGTGCCAAATATATGCTTGTTCAATTAAATATTTGAATCAAACAGCACAATGCAAACCTTTAATCCACATTTTGCCTGTTTCATTTCACTCATCAAGAATTCATTAAACATTTACAATAGTCCAGAAGCAGTGCTAAGGGATACAAAGAATGGATGGATGGATGGATGGATGGATGGATGGGCAGATGGATGAGTGGATAGATAGGTGGGTGGGTGGATGAATGGAAGTGTTAGATGTTTACTATCTGCAAAAAATAGTTTACTATCTGCAAAAGAAAAAGTGCTAAGCACTGTCCTCGATAAATTTACATCTTAATATGGGGAGACAATAGATATTGGAAGTATATTGGGTAGTCAGGAAAAGATGAAGACACAGGGATATAGGGTGGAGCCATGGGAAAATTCCTGAATGGTGGTATTAATTCAATGGCCCCAGAGAAGGAGGTAAAAGAAGGAGTCCATGTGATGTAGTATGGCAACAAGATGACTGATGTGACTAGATACAAGGAGCTGGAGCTCAGGCTAAGAGGTCAGTCCCAGGAGAGGCAGACCATGGTAGAATGGTTAGAAGACAAAAAAAAGGTCCTACCCTCAAACAGCTTATATTCTACGTGGAAAACATGTACCTAGTACTTGTTACTAGTAAGTAAATATAAATATATAGTATATATATAAATACATAATATAATATAAAAACCAATATTTTTGTGGGGGCTGACAACTACGGATTGGAATAGGCTCCTCTAGGAGCCTTGGTAAAGTTTGATTTAAGCCTTAAAGGAGTTTGATATTTACCAAGAGGAATCACCAAGGGGAACTCTAGATGCTGGAGATAGAAACCTACTGGTCAGGGTGGAACCCATCCAACAATTCTATACTCCCCACCACATCCTTCCTCAAGTCCCCAGGGGCTGCTCTGACCTTTGGCTAACAAGGGATAGACTCTGATCAGCTAGTTCCTTCCCCCCTAAGAGGTGATGGGAACAGTTGAAGCCGTGGAAGAGAGGAGTCAACACACCAAGAACTCCTATGATGAGAGGGAAGAGAGAAAGCTTCGAAAAAGGCAACACTAACCTGTAGGCTCCAAAAATGGAACTGGGCAAAGGAGCCAAGCAGGAGGCAAATCAGGATGGAGGCTGGGTTACTGAACAATACCACCAGCAGGGTCTACAGACCCCACACGGAGTAGAGACTATGATTTTCTTTCTCTTTTTTCCTCTCTCTCCCTTCCCAGAGACCATGTGCCTGTTCCCTGAATCTCAAGCTCTTAAGAGTTAGTTTACAGGCCGACATATCATCCAACTGCCAAAACATGTGGTAGACAGGAAGGGCTGCAGGGACCCCTTGTGAGCTGGAGAAATCAGAAAAAACCTTAAGTCTGTTCAGTTCCCCAAGCATGAGTTCTGTTATCACTGTGCCCCAGGCATGGGGTAGACAGGCTCAGAGGGATCAAAAGGTCGAGGTCTAGCTTAAGTTCCATTTTTTCCATGATAGATGGGTAAGCAGAACTGATGCAAAGTGGGGCAGGCCAAAGAGGAGACCCTTTTGGCAAAGGACATGGCACTGGCCATTGAATCTCAGAGCCATAGACAGAGCTAAAAGCCATCCAATCCAACAACTTCTTTTTCCTGATAAGAAATCTATGTAAAACTAAGGAAACAAAGTAACTTGCACAGACCAGTGTCAGGGCTGGGATTTGAATCCAGATCTTTGACTATTTCCATTGGTCTGCTCTTTGAGAATTCAAATTAAATACAGTAACTCATCACTGTGCCAGAGGACAAGTGATGAAGCACTATTAGGAGCATGAATTCAAGGGAATATACCTCAGAGACCAAGGAGTCCAACCTCATCATTTTACAGTTGAAGAAACTGAGACCTAGAGAGGTGAAGGGTCTTCAAAGTCACATTAAGAGTGAGGTGTGAAATATAGTATCCACTTTCAGATGATGGCGGTGATAGTGAACATTTATATTGGGTTTTAAGGTTTGTAAAGCACTTTAAAAGTATCATTGTCTCAATATTCACAATAACCTCCTAGGATGGGCTCTATTTTTACAGATGGAGAAGTTAAGCGACTTTCTAGAGCCACACAATATAAAATATATATTGACTCAAGCTCTCATTCTGAAATATATCCCCCAGTGTGAACTACAAGTGATGAACAACACAGTTCCACTTAAGTAACACTAATTAGCTTTTATTGAAGGTTATTTACTTCAAGTACATAGTAAGAACCAAAGGACCAACATTTCCCATCAGCACCTAGGGAACACAATTTCCCCTCTACCCCCTCACTCTTTGGGAAGACTGGGCTCAGACTGAACAAAGTTCCTGCATAGCTTTGGTTCAACCAGCATCCCTATTCAGCATCTCTGCTGTAGGAGCCCTTGGATCAGCTCGCTCTGAATGGAGTCCCAGAAATTCCTCGTGGGCCTCAATGCTGAACCCCTAGCATGGAGTCCATTCCCAGACCTACCTGTGGTTCAGTCTCCTGACATTTCAAAAGGCACAAAGCTGCATCCTCCAGTAACCTTCACTTGAAACAAAAGAAAAGATCCCAGGCAAAGGACAGAGGTCTATATTCACAGGCCATATGGCAACCTTGAATGGGGAAAGCCTGCATTTTCTGCCCTTACAGCACTGTTTCTTCTGTCTCTGGAATTTTACTCTAAGAAGTCTCCCTAAAAGGGAGGAAATAAGCCTTTATAAACACCTACCATATACCAGGTACTGGTTAAGTGCTTCACAAATATTATTTCATTGGTTCTTTAATATAATTATAAGTAATTATGTCATTGATCCTCACAATATAATAATCCTTCCAAAAACCCTACAAGGTGGATGTTGTTAATATCCCCATTTTACAGATGAGGAAACTGAGGCAGACAGAGGTAAAGTGATTTCCCCAGGGTCACACAGTTGGTGTGATCACATTTGAACTCAGGCCTTCCTGACTCCATGCCTAGTACTCTAGCACACTCACCTTGGTGGGACCAGTGCCTTTTAAATGTCCCCAATTCCACCTACTCTGCCAGTTAAAAAGACTCCTCTTCATCATGTGACGAGCATACTGAAGTTAGTTACAAAACAGAACATTTAAAATCTGTGTGAGGACTGCATCATACGGATAAGCATTCTGAGCATGCTCCTATTGCACGCTCATTGGCCAGTCTCTTAGTACACACATATTATATCGGAAACACTTACGAAGCTTAAGACGCTAGCTGAATTCCTTGGACTAGACTAGACCAGATTCCACCATAACCATCCTCTCAGAAAACTCATTACCAAGAGAGAAACTGATGATGCTTTGAAATTCAATCAGCTGTATAACTCACACTTCATTGGTGCCTTTAAAAATAATAGTAACAATACTTTGGCTGTAGAGTTCCGGGTTCAAATTCTGGCTCAGCTACTTCCTGTGTGACCCTGTGTGACCCTGGATAAATCATTTCCCTTCTTAGTCTCACTTCCTCATCTATAAAATGAAGAATTTAGACGAGATGGCTTCTGAGGTCCTTTTGAGCTCTGGACCTAGATTCCTATGTACTTCATAGAGGAGGTGAAGGGGAGGAAGAAATCACCTCCATTCTCTCATGCCTTGCCCCAGGGAAGTCAGGTTGCTCCCTCAGCATCCCCGGGAAATCATCCAGTTGTTGCTGTCCACCTCCAGCGCGTGGCATTTTACTGCTACCTTTGTCCGAGGACAGCTGTGTTCATCTTTTGCAAAAGGAGAAGGAATGAATTTCAGTGGAAATAGTCTGTGCCCGCTTGGGCCCTGGGCCCAGGCATGCCTTTCACCCCACAATTTTATTTTACTGATTTATTTTTAGATTCTAGCAGCTCACATTTCTTTGAGTAATGGAAGGTTTGGCCCTGGTTGGTTGGATTTCTTCTAAACCAGGCACCCAAGTCACTATCACAGCTGAACAGATGTGCAGAGATTTAAACAGTCCATAGTAGGGGCTGGCAGAGATAGGCAGGGTCCTTGAAGAATGTCCTGGAAATGATGATGGTGGATCTGGGGAGGGGACCTGCTGTATCAGACAGGTGTAAGGCAGAGGAATGACCTTCACACTGTATTAATTGAACAGATAGTTATTAAATATCAATTGTGAGCAAGTCTTCCTGTCCACACAGGACCTAGAAGGATAAGTGGAATGAATGAATAAGGAATGAATGAATGAATGAGACAGGGAATGAAATGCTAAAGCACTTTTTGCAGCTGATAGAGCACCAGTGCAGAGGTCAGGAGGACCTGAGTTCAAATCTCACCTCAGACACTTGACACTCACTAGTTGTATGACCTTGGGCTAGTCACTTAACCCCAAATGCCTCATCCTGGGTCATCTCCAGTCATCCTGATGAATATCTGGTCACTGGATTCAGATGGCTCTGGAGGAGAAGTGAGGCTGGTGACCTGCACAGCCCTCCCTTGCTCAAAACAAAGTCAAGTGCAAGTCATGTCATTATTTCTCTGATGGCATGATATTCTTTGGCAACGAAGGACGAACACCCATAAAGCACTTTTTACAAAGATTATTTCATTGGAGTTTCACAACAATCCTGAGAGGTAGGCACCATTATTATTTTGATTCTACAATTGAGGAAACTGAGGCAATCAGAGGTTAAGTGACTTGCCCAGAGGCATACAGTTAACAAGTGTCTGAAGCCTGACTTGAACCCAGCCAGGCCTTCCTGACTCCAGACCCAGTGCTCTATCCACTGCACCACCAAAAGCCTCTGGTGTACAATGGATAAAACATTTATTAAGCATTTACTAGAGTAAAAGGACAAAAAGGAAAGCACCGCTTATGTTCTACTAGGAGGGGGAGATTTTACCCAGAGAAGTAAATAGAAAGTCATTTAAAGATGAGAATAGAAAGGAGAGCAGGGAGTATCAGAGAAAGCATCTGGCAGAAAGTGGTGTTGGGTCACAGCCTTAAAGAGATGGGGATTCTCATAGTGGAAGCAAAGCAGGGGGTGCATGCCAGGCAAGGAGGAGTGTCTGGACAGAGCAGGAAAAGAAAGGACTCATTCCAAAAACATCACAAAGGAGAGTTTAGCTGGAATAGACCGAAAGTAAAGGTGAGGCATGTGAAATAAGTCTAGGAAGGCACCAGGAGCTAGACTGCAGATATCTTCAAAGATCCCTTTGAGGCTTTAGAGAGTCACTGAAGGATCTTCAGCAGGGAAGCGATGTGGTTAGACGTAGATATCTCTCAGGGGTGTGGTGGTAAATGTTTAACAACCAGTTACCCTTCCCAAATAAAAATAAAATGATTTTAATTTGCATTACTAAAAATTTTCTCTTCTACTTTCTTAAATATAGACAGTGAATCAGCTGGGCGCACCATAATTCAGAGAGCTCTATGTCTAGAGTCAGAAAGACCTGAGTTCAAATCCGGTCTCGGACAAGTATTAGCTCTATGACCTTGAGCAAGTCACTTCACCTGTGTCGGCCTCAGCTTTCTCAGCTGAAAAATGTGAATAATATTAGCACCCATCCCTCAGGGTTGTCATAAGGACCAAATGAGATAATAACTGTAAAGTGCTTCGCTTAGCATCTGACACGTAGTAAATGCTATATAAATATTAACGATTGTCACAATTGTGATTAGACAAGCAACAAAACAATAAAAACAAAGTCCTGACTTGTAACCTATGTATCCAGGGTGAAAGTGCTCACACTGAAAATTTAACCATCAGCTCAGAGCCCACCATGGCTGGTTCCAACACAACTCTGGGTATCTCCCAGTTCAAAGGTGTCATTTGGTCATATTAGCGCTAACAAAGCTGGGTTTTAGGCTGTTGTTCAGTCGTTTTCAATCACTTCAGACTCTTGGCGACTCCATTTGAGGTTTTCTTGGCAAGATACTGCAGTGGTTTGCCATTTCCTTCTCCAGTTCATTTTACAGATAAGGAAACTAAGGCAAACGATGTGAAGTGACTTGCTGAGGGTCACACAGCTAGTCACCAACCAAGGCCAAACCAGGCCTGGCATTCTGCTCACTGCACCCCCTAAGTGCCTCGTTGAGAAGGTACAGAACTTGAAATCTTACAAAAATGACCTGTAGACTGACAAGGTAACTTTTAGCTTGGATTTGGGTTTCTTGCCATGGTGCTACCTCCTTCGATTACCTTTTTCCATTTATATCCTTGGTGTTTAGCATGGTGCTTAGTAAATGCTTTTTTCATTTATTCATTCCAAACAACTCATTAAAATTAGCATCCTAGCTGATTTCAATTCTGGTTCAAATAATTCTCAAGGAGGAGCCTGCATACATTTCTATCGCATTCCTTTCAATTACTGATTCCATTTCTGTCTGCTCCATTTATCCTTCCGACCCTGGCCAAAGCCCAGCCCTCCCTGCTACAGGATCTCAGTATTTAAGCATGGAAAGGGAACCCAGATGCCAAAATGAATCCTCAGCATAAAAAATGTCCACCAGCCTCTGATTGAAGACATTAAATAACGGGAAACCTACTCTCTGCCAAGGCAGCCCCTAGATGTTCTTCCCGTGACATCAGGCCTAAATGATGGTCTGCAGCAATTTCCACTCAGTGCCCTCCAGCTGGGGACAAGAATATGTCAGATGTCTTTTCTATGGGACAACCCTTCAAATTCTTGAACTCAGGTCTAGTGTTCTCTCTGAAATCTCTCTTCTTCAGGCTAAACATTCCCATTTCTACCAACAAAGCCTTAGATGGAATGGATTCCAGACCCTCCGCCATTCTGTTGGACTGTTATGGGAACCTTCTACCTTATCTATATTCTTCCTTATCTATGGTGTCCAGATGCAACCCTAATCACCCATGTGTGGTCTGCACAGGACAGAATGTAGCGAGACCCTTACCTGGAAATGTTGTTCCTGGAAATGATGGCTCTCTTGGTGAAGCCTAGAACTAAAAGAAGACATGAATGTTTCCAGGTTTGTGGTATATGACTGTATTTTACACCATCCACATGCCAACCAAAATGCTCAATTTACCATTCCCCATCCATGATATCCCATCTCCTACCTCCAAGCCTTTGTACAAGCTGTATCCTATTTCTATCTCAGGTCCTCTTCACCTCTAGCTCTTAAACTTCCTAAATCCCTTCAAGGCTCAACCCATGAGCCACTTCCTATGTGAAGCCTTCCCTGATTCCTAGTTATTACTGATCTTGCCCACAAAAAATTGTTATTACTCTATGGTGCGTTAGCTTATATGTGTGCATTGTTTTGCAACAATTGAATATAAGTTGCTTGAGGACTAGAGCTTTTTCACTTGTCTTTGTGTTCCCTGTACAAATGGTTCAGCTGTTCAGTCATTTTTCAGTCATGTCCGACTCTTCATGACCCCTTCTGGAGTTTTCTTGACAGAGATACAAAATGATTTGCCATTTCCTTCTCCAGCTCATTTTACAGATAAGGAAACTGAGGCATGAAATGACTTGCTCAGGGTCACACAGTTAATAAGTGTCTGAACACAGATTTGAACTCAGGAAGAGGAGTCTTACTGACTCCAGGTCATGCACCCTATCCGGTGTGCCACCTAGCAGCTCCCTGTGAATGCTGATTGAATGAACAAAGGAATTTAACTGAAGTCAATGCCCAATAAAGGGTAGAGCCAGGGTTGAGGCCAGATCATCCATTTCCAAGTCCAATGCTCCATCTGCTGCCTCTGGTGGAGAAAGGCTCAGGAAATATTTGTTGGTTCTCTTGGGAAGCTTTGGGGTAATTTGAAATCCCCCACACCCATTATAACAGAGAGCAGTGCCTCAGATCCTTAAAAATTAGAACCAGGGAGACATACACTCACCAAATCTTCCAATCAGCCTGATTCTAGTGCAATGTGTTGAACAGTTAGCCAGCACTGTTGCTCTCTCCCACCGCCTTCCATCCATGAGAAACAAAGATGGAGGAATAAACTTGCCTGTTTATTGGCCAATCCAGTAACTGTCTCCATGAGCGTTGGCCTCTTGCCCTCTCAACCCATATCCCAGATACCACCAGCTCTCGTGATTTATGTCTGACGGAGACACAGAAGACTGGACTCTGGCTCGTAGGCTCCAGAATGCATCTCCACTTGGCAGAAAGCTACAAAGTTCCCTAGAGAACCAGGAAAGTTATGCCAATGTACCATATCGGGCGTTTCTGAAGATTCCATGTATTCACATTGAAAGAAAGCATAGCATTTGGTAACATGGCTCACACTTTACTGAAATTTCCAGTTCCTACAGAGTTGATATTTTTATGCCAACAATAGGTGAGCTATAAGCAGGAGAATCCCACCTGAAGGAGGCTAGCAATAAAAATTAGAATTAATGATATAATTAAACTATAAAGAGTTTGGAGCCAGAAAAAACTGGGATCAAGTCTCACTTATCGTTTATATAAGACCAGGAAAGTCGCTTACACTTAGTGACCCCAGGAAACTCAAAGACTAGAAGCTGAGAAGAGGAGGAGGAGGAGGAAAAAGTGGAGGAAAAAAGAAGGAGGAAGAAGAGGAGGAAGAGCTAAATTTACATTGCATTTTAAAGTTTGAAAAATGTTTTATATACATTAATGCATTTGAGCATCACAATTACCCTGTGAGGTAGCTATTATAGATAGCTATCTTATATATATATATACATATATTATATAATATATATAATATATATGTGTGTGTATGTATATGTAAATATATATAATATTCCCATTTTATAGATGAGGAGACTGAAGCTCAAATTGTCGCAGTGACTTGTCCACAGTCAAACAGCCAGCAAAAATCAGAGGCAGGGGTTAAAACCAAGTCATGCTGGAAGGGCAGGCTGCCTGTGCTGGTCAGAAGCCCATTTCTATGTGAACTTTCTCTTCCCGTAGCCTTCGTTAAGCTGGGATCACTCCTCTCCCTCCTACACCACAAAAATTTTGCTATAAATATTTGACTTCAGAAAGATTTCTTCCTCTCTCTGACTTATTCCCAAGTGCCCCTGACTCCCCCATTTAGCCTTGAATCTCTCACTTTCACTCTGTGCTTCAAAAAATTTCAGTGATAACCCTTGCCTTCAATTCTGTTCAAGAGGTATTACTTAAGTGACTTCTCTGGGCCTAAAGCTGTGTTGGATTCTGTAGGATCATATTTATCCTTCATTGCTGAAGAAGACCATGCCATCAGAGAAATGATGACAGGACTTGCACTTGACTTTGTTTTGAATGAAGGAGGGCTGTGCAGATCACCAGCCTCACTTCTCCTCCAGAGCCATCTGAATCCAGTGACCAGGTATTCATCAGGATGACTGGAAATGGGCCAGGATGGACTGGAAGACCTTGGGACCCTTAGGCTAAGGTCTTCTCAGGCAGTCACTTAGGGTGAGGCAACACCCATTCATTGAATAGGCCTGTTTAAGAAGGAGGCAGGGCATGTTCCCTTTAATGAGGTCAAGAAAACAAAGACATCAAACAGGGAAGGAAGTGGCAACAGTTACTATTGATAATCACTATAAAGCTAGGAGAGTCCAGGAGTCCTTGGCAGGGGCCCCTTGGAGTTCCATTTTCAGAGTGTAGTAGTTTTACATTAGGTTTAATGTTTGGGGAGAGGGAAAGGAGAGTAAAGGAAAGGAGTGGAGTGGAGGGGAGGGGAGGGGAAGGGAAGGAAAGGAGAAATACAAAAGAAGGCAATAATATAATCCTGAATGTCAAGAAATTTACATTCTATTTAGAAAGACAAGAATAAGCCCACCTCCCATACATATAACACATTCCAGTTCATCAGAAGGCAGATTATGGTAGAAAGAACCTGGATTTGGAACAAGACCAGGATTTGCTAGTTGTGTTACCTTTTGTCAACTCACTTCCCCTCTCTATGCCTCAGTTTCCCCAACTGCAAAACGAGGGCTTGGACTAGCTGGCTTCTAAAGTGTCTGCTAGCTGTACTTCTGTGATCCTCAGGTATAAATCATGGAAAATCAACTGGATATGCATTAGAAATTGAGAGAAAATGAAGTAACCTAGGAACTATTCCTGGGAGAAGTAGCCTTTGAAAGAAAGATCATGGAAATCCTTTCTTTATCAATAACGGTTTAAGCTTAGATGTGGAGCCCTACTTCCAAAAGTCAGACTGACATCCTAACCCTTTAAGGAAAATATTCTTTCAAAGGTACTAAAGGAGAGCCAAGAATACATATCTGATTTTCTCCTTTCCAGCACTCAGCTGATGAGCTACAATATTGAATCTATAACCTCTGGGTCAAAAACGCTTTCGATTGAGAGTGGCAATGAATACCTCTGCTGTGGATACACCTTTCCAGAGAAGGTTGACCCCAGGCACAATATTTGGACAAGCCTGCATTTGCCTCTCTATGGGCCAACTTCCCAAGGGAATAGAAAAGGTCTTTCTGAATACTTGGGGCATCCAGGTGGTTCCGTGGATAGGATGCTAAGCCTGGAGTAAGGAAGACCTGAGTTCAAATCCAGCCTCAGAGTTGTCCTAGCTTTGTAACCCTGGGCAAGTCATTTCACCCTATTTACCCCAGTTTCCTCATCTGTAAAATGAACTGGAGAGAAAATGACAAGCCACTCCAATATCTTTGCCAAGAAAACCCTAAGTGGAGTCACAAACACAACTGAAAAAACAGAACAACAATAACTCTGAATATGTCTATCTCTATTCTAAGTTAATCTGCTGAAACTTATTCTGAGGGGCCTCTTTGGTGGTTATGGGGGTGGGGGCAGTGCTGGATTTAGAGTCGGAAAGTCTCACCCCTGGCTCTGCTCCTGACTCAGGGTTCATATCTTGGCTCTACTGCTTACTCCTTGTGTGACCTTGGACCATTCATTTCAACCTCTCCTCTTCCTCATCTGTATGATGCCGTGAATAGAGTATTGAACTTGGAGTCAGGAAGACATGAGTTCGAATACTGACTCAGATATGTAATAGCTGTATGACAAGTCATTTAACTCCTTTCCACCTCCGTTTCTTTACCTCTAAAATGGAGTGGGAATAACAGAGCTTACCTCTCAGAGTTATCATGATTAAAGCATATATGTAGTGCTTTAAGATTTGCAAATCACTTTATAAATATTATCTCATTTTACCCCCAAAACAAACTCCAATAGGGTGCTGTTGTTGTCTCTTTTCTATACATCCTTATATTCTACAAATGCTCCAATACATAGTATAGTGCCTGGAACACAGTAGGCATTTAATAAATATTGATTGATTGATGAGGAAACTGAAGTCTGCAGAGGGGTCACACAGCAAGGAAGTGTCTGACCAGATTTGAATTCAGATTGAGAAACTCAAATGAGATAACCTAAGGCAATCTTAAAGCAAAGAAAATGGGATCTAATCTGCTGTTTGTGAAGCGCTGTCCTAGGTCCTGGGGGTTAAGGCAAGTTCCCTGTCCTCACAAAGCTTGAAGTCAAAGAATGTTAGTAAGACTTTGACCAAAGAACCCAATCAAGACTGAGAAATAGTTGGTTATCTTTTCGAACCATCTTTTCAAATGCCACTGAAAACGGAAGCGCAAGGAGATCCAAGACTCCCAAGGACCACCATGAGCACAATGGTGACCCCTTTCACTGTCCCTCAGTCCACCACCACATCGTTCCAGCGGCTTCCTAACATTAATCTCCATCATTACTTATTTATCCCTTCTCCAATGCAAATGAGATTCTAAGCCAACCCCACGTGTTCCCTGAGAGTCCATTTGTTCACTGTACTCCTTGAATAAGCTAAAGTCTCAAGGCATCCTGACCCTGCCTACTCCTGATCCTAGGACTACAAACCTAATATTAAAGTGGATTAAAAGTAGATAGAGATGAATCTGGGTGGTGTGGTGGATAGTGAGTCAGATTCCAAATCAGGAGGGCCAAATCCCTACCCTATGACTTAAGGTGGGTCATTTCACATATTCCAGATTTTCATTTCCTCTTCTATGAAAAGAGGGTAGTAATAGTAGCTAATAATAGTACCTGACAAATCATTTAACCTCCTCTGGCCTCAGTTTCTTCATCTGTAAAGTATATAAATAGCTTCTACAAGTCTAGATCTAGGATCCTTTGGTCTATGACTGAGATCATTTATGGAAAGTGGTTTGTAAATCTTAAAGTTTTGCATAAATGTAGCTTCATCAGATACAGTTGGATTGTTTTGGGGTAAGCCCCAAACCTTAAACATCTCCTAATACCTACTACATGACTCACCAAAGGATTGGGCAGTTTTAATTTCTTATTCCTTTCCTTGTAACAAATCTTAGCCTTTCATAAGGGAAACTTCCCTCGCAGATCTAACTATGTGATGTCTATACCATGGTGGGAATGCAGATCAGCCAGATATCTCAAAATAATTAAAAATGCAGCACTCACAAATTCACAGAATCATAGAAATTCAGAGATGGTCAGGAATTCAAATGGCATCTAGTTCTACCCACACCTGAATAAGTATCCTTCCAGAAACACCATGACTGTGTCTCTTCCTGCCTGTGTGACCTTAGTCAAGTCATCTTACCTCCCTGAGCCCCAGTTTCTTTATTTGTAAATTGAAAGAGTTGGACTAGATGACTTCCAAAATTCCTTTTAAATCTAGAGTATAAGTCTATGCATTTTTAAGTTTTATTTTTAATTTATGGAATAAAACAAACATTTCCATGACATGGTATAATAAAAAAAGACGATGGCACATGAAACTGAAAATCTACTATGTACAACTTGCTATTGCTTTGAAATATATTCTATGACTTTTGACCTTTAGTCATCCAGCCTCTCTTTCAATGGGTTAGTCATAATGTCCAGAGACAGCCCATTCCACTTTGGAATCACTCCAACTGTTAGAAAGCTTTTTCTTAAACAAAGGCAAAATTTACTCCTTTTCAACTTCCTTATATTTCTCCTAGTTCTGTCCCATGGGGACCTGGAAACCAAAATGACCAAAATGTGAGTCGAGGGCTAGTGCAAGAGAAAGCCTTAAATATTACCTCCTTCAGCCTCCTGCTCTACCTTTTCCCATTTCTGTCCAGTAGAATAAAAGGCTGGTTACTAGACAGTATAAGAGTCAGAGAAGGCCTATGTATGGGTGCTTTGAAATCTTTGGATATGAACAACCTCTTTCTGTTGTGGTTCAGTCATTTTTCAGTCAAGTCCAACTCTTCCTGACCTTGTTTGGGGTTTTCTTGGCATAGATACTGGAGAAGTTGGCCATTTCCTCCTCCAACTTATTTTATAGAAGAGGAAAATGAGGGAAACAGGGTGAAGTGACTTGTCCTGGGTCTCACAGCTCATAAGTGTCTGAGACAGGACTTGAACTCATGAAGATGAGTCTCCCTGACTTCAAACCCAGCATTCTATCCACTGTGCCACCTTGCTGCAAACAGCCTCAAAGTCAAGTAAAGAACATTTATAAGAAAGCTGCTGTCCAGGCATTTCTGGGTCAAGGATGATCTGATAATGAGCAGGCACAGAAAATGACAGACTTGACCATTTGTCTTCACTGTTCTTGCCTGGGGACACCTGGCGGTGACAATAACCCAGTTTGCTTGGACTAAATACATAGTACCTTATTCCTTTCTTTCAACCTGTTACTAGGTAAACCTTGGACATAACGGCACTTGGAGGAAGTCAGTATCTCATATGTCACTGGATAAGGATCTCAGCCAAGAAAAGAGCCTTCCTTATTGTAAAGATTTTTCTTGTTCAGTCATGTCCAACCCGTCATGACCCTGTTTGGGGTTTTCTTGGCAAGATACTGGAGCGGTTTGCCATTTATTTCTCCTGTGGATTTTACAGATGAGGAAACTGAGGCAAATAGGGAAAAGTGACTTGCCCAGGATCACACAGCTAAGAAGTGTCTAAGGCCAGATTTGAACTCAGGAAGATATGTATTATTGACTCCAAACCAGGCATTCTTTTCTTTACTTATTGCAAAGATATTATAAATATTGCAAATATATTTAAATGAAAATATAAAGATAAAATGGGCACACTTCCATTTTAGGCCAGGTTTTTGTCTTCATAAAAACTGGTTACTCACTGCACATTTAAGATGTAGAGGGAACCCTGCAACCACCACGGGATCCAGGAGAAGGGCTCTAGCAAAGGACTGGAACCCAGTGGCAGCCCATTCTGCCTTGGGCGAAGCTTTTACTCTGGAATTTTCCTCTCTAAATCTTCCAATCATTTCTGTGAGTTTCCCCTCAGGCGCCAAAGAGCACAAATCTGATTCCTTCTCCACGTCAGTCTTTCAAATATTTGAATCATCCATCAGGTCCCTCTCTGCTGCCCCATCTGTCTCCCCTCTGCTGCCCCATCCCCCTCTCCCCCACCCTATAGACACTATCTTCTCTATGGTCCTTTAAAGTTCATTCCCCATCCCCTCCCCCTAACACTGAATCCCACATTCTTTGAATTATAAGAGACTTCCCTGGCCATCTGGAATGACAGGTCCAAAGGATCTGGAGCATCTTAGCCACTTTTGTGTCCTAGAACCCTTTGGCCTTCTGGTGAAACCTAGGAACCCCCTTCTCAGAAGTTTTTCAATGAATAAATGAAACTCATAGGATTATGAAGGAAACCAATTAAAGTAAAACACTATATACTAAAACTTTTTTTAAAAAGCTCATAAATGACAGATGAAGAAGCTCTAAATCTTTCATTTTACAGATGAGGAACCTGAAGGCCAGAGAGAGTTATAGGATTATAGATTCTCAGCTAGAAAGGATTATCTATAAATAAGTATATGGGGATCTAGATTTAGATCCTCATTCAGATCCAGATCCCCCCCTCCAGGATCAGATCCCCCATCTATTAATGGGGTTAGTAATAATAGTGCCTGCCTTCCAGGCTGGTGAGAGGATCACGTGAGGCCTATCTGTAAAGCACTTTGCCTCTCTTAAAGCACTGTAACAGTGCTAGGTGTCATTATTTCATTGTTATGCTCAATATCATCATTATCTTCGAGGCCAATGATCCCGGCCCCTGCATCATGCAGAGGAGGAGGATGGAGCTCAGGGTCCCACAGGTGGTAAGCGGCAGGGCAGGAATTGGCCCAGGTGTTCTAATTCCACTCACATCTGGATAGAATCTCTCTCCATCAAATCCCCAACCTTTTCTCAAAGACCTCCAGAGAGGGAGAACCCCCTACATTTCTGAGGATCCGATTCTGGTTTTGGACAGCCATACTGTTAGGAAGCTTAGAGTCTTATTGAAGTGTCTTTAGGTTTTTTTGAGATTTTCAGGAAAGAAGCAGATGACCGTTCTGTCCTATTTATCAAACCCTAAAGACAAAGCATATGTGAGCAGCATGGCATTTGCCCTTTGGGGACAAGGCAGCTCTGCTCACTGGCTAATGCCTTTGATTCCCAACCCAGCTCCCAAGAAGCCAGCACCCAGTCAAGTGAGGCTCACTTGGGGAGAAGTAGATGTGTTTCCCAGCTTTGGGTCTCGTTGCAAGGGGTTCCTGCTCATCAGTCCTTCCCAGGTGGCTGCTGGTAATGAGGTGGCTGGAAAAGCCTCAGTCAGCCTCCAAAGACATGGGTTCAAGCTCCAATTCCAAGGCTCACTCGCTGTGTATCCTTTCTAAACTTCTATTCTCTCCTCTTTAAAATAAGGGAATTAAACTAGATGATCCCTAAGGTCCTTTCCAGTTAGGATATTCTTTTACTTTACATCACCCCCCATTTTCTAAAAGCCCATTCTAGGAGGACCTCCCTGACCCTACTCTTGATAACTCTGGACTCATGGTATTTCTTTGAATCTCAGCATCTCAGAACTGGAAGATACCTCAGAGGTCCATAACTGAATAGGAACTCAATCAATCAATTAATCAACCATCAACAAACTTTTATCAAGAACTGACTGTGTCGGACTTTGTGCTAGGTTCTGGAGATACAAAACCAAAAGTGAAAAAGGTCATTCACTAAACTGGCTTATCTCCTCTCTATGCTCTCCGCCCTCTTATTGACTCTCCTAAAACATGATACTTTTGGATTTCCCATTGTACTTGTATTCCTAATCCCATGTATTCAGGAACACAACTGCAGATGGGACTGGACCAGGGCAGAGTCATTGAGACTTCACTTGTCCTGGAGGCTCTGACACTTAATTCAGTCTAAACACAAAG
Source organism: Potorous gilbertii (assembly GCA_028658325.1). Lineage (NCBI taxonomy): Eukaryota > Metazoa > Chordata > Mammalia > Diprotodontia > Potoroidae > Potorous > Potorous gilbertii. The sequence continues at coordinate 102,527,342 of CM053769.1, forward strand.
TAGGTTTTGGACACTAATCCCACTTGGGAAGAATTAAATTATGATGAAGACAAGCTAATAATTTGTTAGCTGTTATAGAGGCAGAGATAAAGAGACAGAGAAAGAGACAGAGAGAGATAGAAATGAGGGAAAGACAAAGAAGACAGAGACAGAGAGACAGAGACAGAGAGGAGAGAGAGAGAATTGCAGTCTAGATGGTTGAAGTCTTTCCATATTTACACTATCCCACCTACTCCGATCTAAGTCCTGGCTCTGCCACTAACTCCCTGCATTGCCTCACACAAGGTGCTCTGCCTCTTTATGCCTCAGTTTCCTCATCTGGAAAATGGAAAGGGGGAGGGGAACAAGATGACCCTTTAAAGACCCTTGAAGCTCTAAATCCACACTCCTTTGATCTAGGAATGGTTTTATTTTTGTCTTTCCATCCCCAGCATCTTCCACAATACCTGGTACATGGAAGGTACTTAATAACTGGTTTTCTCATTGAAATGAAGAGTTTCCTAAACTCACATCATAGCTCATATTTCTGGATCACTTTGAAGTTTGAAGTAACTGGAAAGGACCTTAGGGATCATCTAGTTTAATTCCCTTATTTTAAAGAGGAGAGCATTTTATATCTGATCTTCACAATTCTATGAGACAAATGTAACAGACATCATTATCCACATTTGTGGAGAAATCAACCTCAGAGTTAGTGATTTGCCTGAGGTCACAAATCCTTGCTCTGGGGTCAGTATTTTTTTCCACTCTATTACACCACCTTTCATGCCTACTTCTCTCTGATCCTCTATAGTGCTCCTCCTAGAGCAATTTGATTTCATTTTCTCCTTCCATTAAACCTCATGTCAATGCTCTTTCCCATGTCTCTACCCTATGAGCTCCTAGATTTCTACACCTGGGGGTAAGGAGATGGAGATTGTGCCTGATTAAGGAATTCCCAGGTAAGGAAACTCCCTTGATCCAAGTTGGTTCCTTCTCTACAACTTAGAGTCTGAGAGATTTGCCTAGACACAGAGATGGTTAAGTGACTTGCCCAAGAAAATATGGCCAATAGGTGTCAGAGGAAGGATTCGAACCCAAGTCTTCTTGGCTCCCTATGCATGTACTGCAGCTACACCTCACATGAAGGGCTACTGTTCAAAGGTAGGAGCACTATTCAAATGCAGAGTAGTTATGGGCATAGTCCACCACTAATTGTGTGTCTGATACATTATGTGCAATGCCCCTCTTAACTGCTCACATCTTTCTGATTAAGGTAGCCCTTCCAGAAGCATTTGGCGGTCCCAAATTCCATCCCTGTATGTCTAATAATATTAAGGTCAAATTTGCTTTTCATTAAGACTTCTAGCTCACTCTGCTTACTACCCATAATTATGCATTTGTCTGCTATAATCTGAGGCTTTAGGTTTACGGGAAAGTCTTTGTTTCTTGGGTGTCACTTCTGCTGAATAACTTTATGTTCCTCTTCCCTATATTAACCTTGCCACTTTTTGTGGTACATAGTTTGGTAACTCACTCACTCTCCAGCCTTCTCTTCCTCACCAACCACCATCCTCCTCCTTATTGTCCTCTTTTATATTTTGTCTTGCCACATTCTAATAGAGGATCCTTGTAGGCGAGGGACTGTCTGGTTTACTTGGATTTTTATCGTCAGTGCTTAGTATAATGCTGGACACATAGAAGCACTTAGACAAATGACTAGAAAAAGCATCTATCTATCCATCTCTCCTATGTATTATCTGTCTATCCTACCTCCCTATCATCTATCTATCCTGTCTATCCCATCATCTAGCTAGTGAGCCTATCTACTTGTTTATCATCTATCTATCTACCTGTCCATCTACCTATCTACCTATCCTATCTATTGATCTGTTCATCTATCTATCCTGTCTATCCTATCTACCTATCATTTATCTATCATATCTATCATCTACCTCTCTATCCTATCTACCTATTATCTATCTACTTGTTTATCATCTATCTTTCATATCTATCTATCCTATCTACCTCTCTATTGATCTGTCTATACTCTATATCTATCCTATCTACCTATCATCTATCTGTCTATCATTCTATCATGTTTATCTATCCCATCCCTTGATTCACTTCTTAAAGAGGTCTATTAGATAATTGGGTGTTGCCTCTCCAAAGTGAGAACCTGGAAACACTTTAGCTTAAAAGGTCCAGGGTCTCCCACTGCATCCTGGACTGTCTCTGGTCACTGGACTCCGATGGTTCTGAAGGAGAAAGTGAGGCTGGTGACCTTGCACAGCCCTCCCTCCCTTGAATCAAAGTCAATTGCAAGTCATGTCATCATCTCCCTGATGTCCTAGTCCTCTTTGAGAACAAATGACAAATCACAGACTATTCTATCTACCTATCATCTATCTATCTATCAAGTCTATCTATCCTGTCTATCATCTATCTACCTATCATTCATCCATCCATTCATCTAGCTATACTGTTTTTCCCTCCCTTTTCTTTCAGCTGATAGCCCTCTTGACAAAATATGGAAGACTCCAGATGAATATACTTTTCATCTACTCTTGTTAGTTATACAACATTCTTGGCCTATCCCCCATTGTTGTTATATTTTAAGCCATGACCCAAGAACCCAAATTCCATTCTCAGACTGATCCTCCTGGACAGATGATACCCTCCCCAAATCACTGTTTCTTCTGAATCCCCTACATCTAAACGGTAGTTATGATGAAAACACTCCTCCGCCCCATCCCCAAAGGTTGTCAGTTTCTTACCCAAGAGCCCCTTATCTGTATCCCTAGTCCTTAACTGTGCACACCAGGTCCCCTATTGTGGTAACATTAGCCCCCATGTAAATCACCAGGAATGCATCATCCTCCTCAGCTCTGACACGTCTCAGCGGGCTTTCTATCTCGTCCCAAGCTCTTTCTTTTTCCTCCTTTCATCTTCGCTGCCAACCCTCTAGAAAGAGAAGTCTGCATTTGCTGCCTTCACTTCTTTACACACACCTCTCCTTTTCATTCCTCAGGGCCTGGAACTGTGGCCTCTGCCACCTCTAAGTCTCTAATGAAACTGTTTTCTCAAAGTCCCAAGGTTTCTCCTTTGTATGACAAGAAGGCTGGACTCAGAACCCTATGACCCCAAGCAGGGCCTTAAGTCAATGTCATGTGAAGATTAGGGACTCAGGACATTTAACCCGAAGAAGAAAAGACTCGGAGGAGGGACATGCCAGCTGTTTTTAAGCATTTGAAGGACGGTCATTTGGAAGAGGAAGTAGACTTTTTCTGTCTGCCCAGGTTTGGAGATGGAGACAGATTTAAGCTGAATGTTAGGAAAAGCTCCCCAACAGCAAGGGCTATTGAAAAGTGCAGTGGCCTGCTTGCCCTTGGAGAAGGGAGGAACCCCAGAGTGGATCTAGCCCAAGCCCTCATCTCAAGATGAAGAAATGCAGCTCAGAGGGAAGAAATAATTCACTGTACCAAAGTCACCTGGGTGGGCAGGGGCAAAGCTTGAACCCAGGCTTTGATGATGCCTCATTAGAGTGCTGCCCTTTCCTGGAGGCCTTCAAGCAGACGTTTGATGACCCTTGTCATGGATGGTTGGACTAGAGACCAGTGAGGGCCCTTCCAACTCTCACATTCTAGGATTCTGGGGCTCCGCATCCCAAGCTTTTCCACTGCCCCACCGACCTTTCTCTCCTCTCTGCAATAACCTGCCAGGCCAGGACACTCATCCATTCCTCAGGCGGGTAGCCAAAAGTTTTGGGAGCATCGCTGGTCCCTCCTGCCTGAAGACATTTCAGGGGATGTTTTTCACTATGGAAACATGCTCATTACTTCTATTTTTTTAAACTTTGGAAGTCCTGGGCCTTGCTTTCTAAAACCCCAAAATATGTTTTTAATTGGGGGTGGGGGGATCATGTTATTTTTTTAAAAAGAAAAACAAATCTGTGTTCACCCAAATCTTCCAGCCAAGAACGTTTAAGTCTATTGCAGGGAGGGGAGCCCTAAAGAGAGACAGTTGAAGTTAAGAGACGCCAGGGAGGAAAATGAAACAACTCTTTACACTTGGACACTACCCCAGCCTTCCCCTCCAAAAAAAAAAATGGTTGAAATGGAGGAGACAGTGAAAGAAGAAGCAGGGGAGAAGAAATTTTTTAAAGTCAAACTGTGTGTTGATTGAATAACAGGCCACATTTCTATAGCCCTTTAGACCCCTCCTCACAAGTCCCCTCTAATTGCCTGTAGAGTTGCTTTTATTATACAGAAAAGAAAAACAGGGATCAGTGGAAGGAAGCAGGAGCATGTACCTAGCTGGGCCTGGCATCAAAAGACCTGAGTTTAAATCCAACCCTAAATTCTTACCATGTGATCTTGGGCCAGTCACATCCTCTTTCTGCCTCAGTTTCCTCAAATTTAAAATGGGTATAATAAGAGTACCTACCTCCCAAGGTTGCTGTGAGGATCAAGTGAGATCATCTATGTAAAAGTGCTTAACCCAATGCCTGGCACATAGTAGGTGCTATACAATGCTAACTATTATCAAACAGGTGGAAGAGGGGTTGTGTTTGGTGACAAAGGACCTCCCTTTAAATCCTGACTGTCACTTACTACTGTGTAACTCTCCTTGGAAGGTCACTCAACTACTGTGGGCTTCAGTTTTCTCATCTGTAAAATGAGAGAGAGATCAACTTAAAAGGCTTCCAAGGTCCCTTTCCGCTCTACGCCTCCTATATTAGAACTTTCCGAGGGTTTGTCACAGTTTCGGAAGGAAACTCAGCAGTCATTCAATCCAACCCCCTTATTTTACAAGAGAGGAAACCAAGGTTCAAAGAAAGGAAATGACTAGTCCAACACTGCAAGGGGCAAAACCAGGACCTGATCTCAGGTCACAGGGCTAGTTTCCAAGATTAATTTGTTTAATTATTCACATTTCTGCTACAGTTTAAGCACAATGATAACTCTGTGAGAAATGGGGCACATATTAATATCACTATTGGACAAACAAGGAAACTGAGGCACAGTGAAGTGGGAGCACCCCAGTTTCTTCTGACTTCAAACTCAATACTCTTTCCAATCAATCAATCATAAGTGCATAGTGTGCATTTGCTAGGTGCTAGGGTACTTGCCAGAAGGCATGGGACCTTCTGAAATGGCTCTTAGAGAATCCCAGCCTCATAGTTTTCAAGCTGAAAGGGACCTCACAGGTTACCTAGTTTAACCTCCACATTTTGCAGAGAAGGAAACAGGTTCAGGAAGATGACCTTGCCCAAGGTCAACTGGAACCCAAGACCTCTGATGCCAAATCCTGCCATCTTTCTATTGAGTCAAGCTGCCTCAGTGGCCTTTCCTCTCTGCACAGGAATAGGAGAGCTGGCAGACGGAAGCCTGGCCTGGAATGAACCTGTCATTGGGGGACCAGGGGACAAGCTACATTCCCTTCTCATTGCTGAGATTAAAAGGTAGACTTTTTAATACCCCTCAATCCCCACTATCACATTGGATGAGATGGGGCAGCTGTACACATCTGGGCTAGTTCCAAGAGGCCTGTTTATTGTAACTGCTTATTCCTGGAACGCTTAGTAAATCTCATTTCTAAATGTAAAATGAAGGGAGGAAAGATAAAGTACTCAATCAGTGTTTGGGGTAGGGAATGCATTCAACTGTCATTTAAGTCGATTTACATTTAAAGAGAAAGACTGGTTATGTTCCGCTTTTTTTTTCATTTACTCTTTGAAAGGAAACAGCCCAAATCATTAACTCTATAGGTTTTCAAATCCAGGTTATGGCCATCAGAACCACTGACTACTTCTAAGTATAGAGCATATATTACTGTGATTATTTTCCCACAAAGTCCTTTAGATTTATCAGTCCCAGCCCCAATTAGTGACTGCTGTCTGATTATTTTTAATGTAGAGTTAGTCGTTAGTCATCTGTAAAATGAGAAGAGAGGCCAAATGTTTTTGGAGTTAGCTGCCAGACTATGATTCCAATTCTAGGCCATGAGGAAGTGGGAACAGAGCTCTGGACTTGGAGACAAGCTGCAATCTTTCCCATTTCAGTCACTTTCTAGCTGTGTGACCCTGGGCAGCTCACATAACCTTGATTTGCTTCAGTTTCCTCAATTGTAAGATGAAAATGATAATAGCACCGACCTCCTGGGATTGTGAGGACAAAATGAAATCGTATTTGAAAACTTCAAAATGCTATAGAAATGCCTGAGCATCATTGCTGTTACTGCGGTTGTTATATGACCAGGTTGATGACTTGAGCAAAGTCAGTCAGATCTGCACTCAGGAAGGTAAGTCTTTCTGACTCCAAGACCAGCACTCTATCCACTGTGCAGAACTGAGGTAGCTCAAGAGAAACACAAAATGTACGGGTTTAGAGAATCCATCCCAAATATTCACACGGATTATTTGCACCCAACCTGTGGTAGAACGTTCCAAGCTCGTACGGGTCTGATTATCCACAGTCAGACACTCTGTAACTTGACTCTAGCATAGTGATGGCATTTTGGTCCTTTGCTAGAAGGGACTAAACAACCAGCCAATATGAGCAGGAGTCACAGGTTATTGCAAAAAGGCAATGTTAAGCTTACTATGAGGAAAGATCAAGCTGAGGATAGTCCAAAGGGTAATGGAGAGACCTCTGGTGGGTGTGAGCAGGATCTGACACCTAACAAATGAGAAATTGGAGATGTGACAGAAAGGATGTCCGACCCACAATGAGAACTAGGAAAGATCAACCATTTGAGCTCATGCTCCACTGGTAGAAAGCTGGAAGAATCTCCCACACTGATGAGGAGCCAGCCTGCAATGACCTGACAAAAGGGCACAGAGAGGAGGGACACAAGATGAGCAGGCATGGGTCAGAATCTGTACCACCAGAGGGAATGTGCACCTCAGGGAGGTCCCAGAGTCATTGGAGTAAGGAGCAACTTCCTGGCATTTAGGGCTATCCAAAGTAGAGGGGGCAACCTCAAGGAGCTAGTGAGTTCCCCTTCCTTGGAAAACTCCAAACAAGAGCTGAAGGAACATTGGTCAGGTGTGCTGCAATGAGGGCTCCTGTCCAGGTTCAGACTGGCTGCCAAGGTCCCTTCCAACTCACAATTTCTGTGAAAGTGATTCCTGTGACTAATGTCAACAGTCACTGGGGCCTTCCAGTCTCAGAGAGGTGAGGCTTAAGGATTCAGTAACATATCTAGAAAAGACAGAGTAATCAGGGAGTTAAAGATGAGAAAACACTAAAGGATTAGGACCAATCCCTCCCCCACTCCAACACCCCATTCCCTTCACTGAACACACAGGTAAACATACACACACACGCATGCATGTACACACAGCTTAAGAGCCAGTCTGTATGTGTGCATTCATGATGGAGCTAACCTGGCTCCATGCCCAAGAAACAATGCTTTAATCCAGCATTTCCCAGATTCCCCTGGGGCAGCTAGCCATGGCACCCAGCCATTTCAGCATGCAATTTAGTACTTGAAACAAGTAGTGTGAAAAGGAACAGAGTGATTTGTTTACAGTGGATCAAGGGTTCCAGAGGGCACAACGGAAGGCTAGGGAACAGAGAAATGAGAATGGGGAAGGGACCGGGCAGAGGCAATGAGTATGAAGGGTTGAGAAGGTTGGTCAGGGAAGTGAGCATCATCTGAACCACAGGGATGCTGAATGGAGCACCAGGGGAGCAGATGATTAGACCCTTTGCTGTAGCAGGAGCCATGTTGATCTGATCACCTGAATAGACTGGAATAGGGTGCGCAGGTGGGACAACAGGTAGGGGGCAAGTGATTCTTCATGCTTGATCAACTAAGGAGGGAACACATATGCTCTACTGAAGAGGTCAGTGGATGGAGAGTCAGGAAGACCTGGGTTCAAATCCCACCTCAGACACTTACTGGCTTTGTGACCTTCAACAAGACACTTAACATCTCATCTTCAGTTCCTCCTCTTTCAAAACCACAAGCTTAGTCTAGAAATCATTTATTATCATGACTGTTGGAGAATGCCTTTTAGAAGAACATATCACACACACACACACACACACACACACACACACACACACACACTCACTTACCTCCACTTCTAACCAAGCCTTTCCTGATGGCTCCCGGAGTCAGTATGGTTGCCCCATTACCTTGGGTTTCTTTTGTATTTCTCCCTTCTGTGTCTCTATGTGTGCCCTTCCCCCCCACACCAACAGAATATAAGCTTCAGGAAGGCAGGAATTGTTTCATTTTTGTTGTATCCCAAATATCTAGCATGCTATCCCAGCACACTGGTAAATGTATGTCAATTGACCTATTGAGACACATTAGATATATAAATAAAATTATAATCTATGTCTATTGATGCTTCCTGGTTCTTTTTTAACTCTGATTTATTGCATATAAACTTTTCCATATTCCTAAATGAAACTTTTATAACAATATAGTTCATCACTTTAATGGGAAAGGTTTGCATACAAAGGGTCATAAGGCTTGGACTGAAGCCAGAAGCTACTGCTCACTAACTGGGGGGCTCTGGGCAAGTCATTGCCCTTCTCAGAGCCTCCAATTCTGCCTCTCTCCAATGAGAAGGATGGATTAGTTGACCTTGAAGGTTCTTTCTAGCTCTATGGTGCTATGATACAGTGAAATCTCTAAGTATTTTTCAGAAAGCTCCAATTAGATACTCAGTAGACATCTTAACCTCAACAGGTACACAACTGAATTCATCTTTCCCTAACTTCTCTATGATTGTTGAGCATCCCACCATCCTTCCCATGTAATTGCACCCTCTCTCACACCCATATCCAATCTTGGCCAAGTCCCATCATCTCTGCCTTTGGATACTCTTTCTGACTAATTCTACTACTGTTTTTTTCAAGCCTTTCCCAACCAAACAAGAGCCTTTGTTAAATATTTCTTATGTGCTAGACACTGTCCTAGGCCCTTGGAATAGAAAGGAAAACAAAAACAATCCTTGTCCTCAAAGTGATCACATTCTAAACTGGGAGAAGGAGGACAATAAATCCATAGATTATTGATTTAAATGAATAGAAATTAAATATAGAGTGAATGGATAGAAACCTTTAAGGAGAAGACATTCAGGCAGCTACAAGTTTTCACTATAACATTTACAACCCTCAAGTAGAGATTTCTATAAACTTTGTACAGATGGTTCTCTTTTTAAGTATTTTCTTGGGATATATTCTCAATAGTTTTATTGTCAGGTCAAAGGGAATGGCTCATTTCAGGGCCCTTGTTGATGATTGCCAGATGGCTTAGCCTGATTGCCAATTCATCTCACTGGAGATCACAGCCAAGTAAACCTAAGGCCCTCAGTTCTTACCATAGAGGACAGATGATGAAGCACAGGACACAGAGAACAGAATGTCAGATTGAACGTGGGAGAGAAAGCTAACCCCATTCCCCTGAGGGTCAACCAAATCACGATTTGGTATGATGAAGTGGAGAAAATAAGAAAGCACCAGACCTAGAAGGAGAAGAGTTGGGTTAAGTTTCATTCTGCCACTTATGAACTGTGTGATGTTGGACATGCCCCTGTTCTCTGAGAACATTTCTTCACCTATAATATGAGGATAACAACCCTTTAAGAATAGCGTGATCGAGAAGGAGGGGGTTGGTTATGCATGAAGAGTGAGGAACCCCAAATGGAAAGCTTTAGTCCTGCACTCAAATACATGGATTTTTTCTTAAACCAAAGAAGGCCTTCAGCATGTTGGATAGACCCTCTGGAGGAAATTCTAGGATTAGCAAAAGAATGAAAGGGATGGATGAAATTGTTGTTCATTCTTCAGTTTTTAAGAGGACCAATGGCATCAGTAGAGTGCCAAGTCAAGATACTTGCAAGTAAATTGAATTGAAGTGAGGCAGGGCTGTACAAAGTCTCCTCTAGCATCGTCTGAATCCAGTGTCAAGACATAGGTCAGGATGACTAGAGAAAACCCTGGATGCAGTGGGAGACCTTGGCCTTTTTAAGCTAAAGAATTTTAACAGGTCTGTTTGACTGAGGCAATGCCTATTTAGTGATTAGTCTAGGTAAGAAATGAAACAGAGAGAAATTTGTGACCCCACAAGAGGTAGAGAACATCATGAAGTATAAAATGGATAATTTTGATGACATTAAATACAAAAGTTTTTGCACAAAGCCAATGCAACCAAGATTAGGAGGGAAACAGAAAACTGGGAAAGAATTTTTGCAAGTATTGTCTGTGATAAAGGTCTCATTTTTAAAATATATAGAGAACTAAGTCAAATTTACAAGAATACAAGTCATTCTCCAATTGATATGGGGTGAAAGGATATGAACAGGCAGTTTTCAGAGGAAGAAATTAAAGCTATCTATAGTCATATGAAAAATGCTCTAAATCACTATTGATTAGAGAGATGCAAATCAAAACAACCCTGAGTTACTACATCACACCTATCAGACTGACTAATATGACAAAACAGGAAGAGGATAAACATTGGAGAAGATGTGGGAGAGTTGGAACACTAATTCATTGTTGGTGGAGCTGTGAGCTGATCCAACCATTCTGGAGAGCAATTTGGAACTATGCCCAAAGGGCTATATAAATGTGCATATCCTTTGACCCAGCAATACCACTTTTAGGGCTGTATCCTGAATAGGAACAGATTTAGTGAAGACTTCTCAGGAATATGGAGTCTTCTTCCCAAAGTGGAAGAGACCTTAGCCCCAGGTTTCCATTCCTCCAGTCAGGTGAATTCCGTATAAGGCTATGCATTGTATTAGGATCAGTGATTGGATATGACTCATTAACTCCTCAATACCTAATATGCATATATGCGTATGTAGTCTGTAGTCCTCACACAGGTCCACCTGATTTGCCTAAGTTCTCAATGCCCAATTTGCATGAGTCACCAATGCTTCATCTGCATATATTTTCAATGCCTAATTTGCATATAATGATGCGTATTTGCAGGCTTTGTAATGTCTGGGGAGCGGGAAATTTGAACCAGGTTTCAAAAGGAATTGGTTAGATTTCATGCCTAGAATGTAAGACCGTGCTTCTCAGCCAATGAGAATAATGGCGAGCTGTGGGAGGGGGATTTCTGAGTCAGGGTCTATATAAATTGCCATTCTGCTTCTGTAAGGAGCCTCCCCACTCCAGCTTTACTGGTGAAGGGACTGCCTGGTTTCTCATGAGAACTGAATAAAGAAGATTTTCTGTTTTTACCTTGAGATACCTCTGAGCAGTCAATTTGAATGGGGGGGAGGCGCGGTTGTACTTCCCCCACATTATCCCAAAGAGATCATGAAAATGGGAAAAGGTCCCACATGTCTTGTGGTGATCAAGAACTGGAAACTGAGGGGATGCCCATCCATTGGGGAAAGGCTAAACAAGTTGTGGTATTTGAATGTAATGGAATACTATTGTGCTATAAGAAATGATGAACAGGAAGTCTTCAGAGGGGCCTGGAAAGACTTATATGAGCTGATGCTGAGGGAAGTGAGCAGAACCAGAACTTTGTACACAGTAACAGCCACAGTGTGCTAGGACTGTTTCTGGTAGACCTAGTCCTTCACAGCAATGCAAGGACCTAAAACATTCCCAACGAGTCTTGAGGAAAAATGCCATCCACATTCAGAGTATGGAATCAGAATACAGAATGAAGCAGGCTATTTTCTCTTTTGTTATGTTTTGTTTTGGTATTTTTTCCTCATGGTTTCTCCCATTCATTTTAATTCTTCTATGCAAAATGACTAATGTGAAAAATGTGGTTAATAAGAATGTATGTGTAGCACCCATATAAGATTGTATGCTATCTTGGGCAGGGAGGGGGGAGAGAGAGGGAGAAAATTTAAGGCTTATGAAAGTGATTGTATAAAACTGAAAACAAATAAATTAGAGAAAGAGAAAGAAAGAGAGAGAGAAACAAAGAAAGAAAGAACAAAGAAAGAAAGAAAGAAAATGGCTTTATTGCTTGGTTAAAAAAAAAAAGCAGTCTGAGAGGTGAGGACCCTCAGGGTTTTTGGCCAAAACAGAAACAATTGCTATTTACATTCATATTTTCAGCTGATTCTTTAAGTATACCATCCTTTTATCTGCAAAGAGTGGCAGGTTTCTTCATTGCCTATTTTAATTCCTTCACCTTTTCTTTTTGTTTAAGTTAATATTTCTACAAGATGTTCTAGTTTACCCACTTAAAAAAAAATCAATCTGGGAGGAGAAGACCCTCAGAGATTCTGACCAGAACAGCAATAACTGCTATTTACACTCACTCTGAGCCATCAAAATGTAAATGATGACCAAATGAGGCTTGGGCTGGGACCTATTATTGCTCATCTGAGAGTCAAGATGATTTGGATTTAAGGCATTGTCAAGTAACTCCATTTGAATCCCAATGGGCTTTATCAAAGCCTGGAGTTTTACTTCAAAAATTCATAACTGAAATCATATAGGACATATGTCCTTTTGTTTAAAATGATAGAATAAATAAGCACCGAAGTGAAAAACATCTAACATCTATACTATTGGAGAAGATCACAGAACCATGGATATCTAGTGATGGGGTACAGACTCTGGAAATCTCCTGGAACTCTCCTTGAATCTTGCCAATCTGGCTTTCATATGGTGAATCTTTAATACACTTTGCTTTACTTTGGCTGAAAGAAAACGAGTCAAATTCATTTGGCAAGACCTGATGTGTCGGTATTTTAGGGCCCCAAGCACCCCAAACCTCAACATTTTGGTTCCCTGACCTCATCACTAGTATATGGGCTTCTACCTCCCAAGGCCAGTGGGAAAACCTAAGTGAAAAAATGAATGGAACATTCCCTGGTCAACAAGTGAAATCAGCATGACAATTAGGGTCACAATGACCATCCCCTCATTTTACTACAATGTTCATGCCATGGAGAAAGTAGAGACATCATGCCCAGCTCTAGGAAGGATTAACTAGGAGAACCTTACTGAGTCACTAGACTACATCTATCTCCATCCTCAGAACTACACCATAAAAGGAATGAGTAAGTAAGTCAACGAGAATTCAGTACACATTTATTCTGTGTCAGGCATTGAATGAAGTGTTTGGAATACCAAAAAGAAAAGGAAAAAAGAAAGAAAAATAAAAACAAGCCCTACCTTCAATTAGCTTACTTTAATCAAGAAGACAAATCTCAACAAATATTCATTTTGTTGCTGTTCAGTCGTGTCTAACTCTGTGCCCTCCTTTGGGGTTTTCTCAGTAAAGATACTAGAATAGTTTGCCATTTCCTTCTCCAGCTCATTTTACAAAAGAGGAAACTGAGGCAAACAGGGTTAAGTGACTTTCCCAGGGTCAGAGAGCCAGGAAGTGTCTGAGGTCCTATTTGAACTCAAGGCTTCTTGACTCCAAGTCCAATTCTCTAACCACTATACCACACTTGTTCTCCCACAGAAATAGGTACATACTGGATAAATAGGAAGGATTTGGAAGTTAGCCTAAGAGAGGAAGCCTCTAGCAATTTAGCAGGATCAAGAAAAGTCTCCTAAAGAAGATAAGAGTTGACTGGGACTTGAAGAAATCTAGAGAAGCCAAGAGAAAGCCTTTCAGGCATGGAAGACAGATAGACTCCAAAGCTAAGGAAGAGACTCACAAAACTCAGAGCAGAAAGGAGCCCCAGAAGCCATCAGTCAAGCAGCATTTCCCTTAAGGGCAGACGGCCATCTTATCCCACCTACCAGGCCACACAGGTCTACACTATAATCCAAAACTACAGAAATCCTATGCCCCAGCTACGTTTTCCTCCTCAGCTCCTAGGACTGATCCTTAGTACAGAGCACTCTATCTCTAAAAGAAGATAGTTGTAGGGAATGTAATTGTGTGTGTGTGCGTGTGTGTATGTGTGTGTGTATGGGGGTGTATGTGTGTGCGCGTGTGTGTGCGTGTGTGCATGTGTGTGCATGTGTGTGGGCATGTGTGCGTGTGTGTATGCGTGTGTGCGCGCATGTGTGTGCATGCGTGTGTGCACGTGTGTGCGCGTGTGTATGTGTGTATGTGTGCGTGCGTGTGTATGTATGTATGTGTGTGTGCGTGTGTGTGCACGTGTGTGTGTGCGTGTGTGTGTGTGTGTGTGTGTGTGTGTGTGTGTGTGTGTATCCTTTCAGAAAGGTCTCATTTTAGGTGTGTGGCCTAATGGCTGGGCAGCCTTAAACTAAGATCAATGGAGCATATTCCAAGTGTCAGGCTAGGTACTATGAGGAATGCAGAGAGAGAGATGGAGGCCTTGTCCTACATGAGCTTATCCATCTCCCTGAGTTTAAATCCAGCCTCAGACATTTACCAGCTGTGTAACCCCTGGGCAAATCACTTCACCCTCTTTGCCTCACTTTCCTCATCTGTAAAATGAGTTGGAGAAGGAAATGGCAAACCACTCCGGTAAAACCTTAAATGAGGGTACAAAGAGTTAGATCCAACTGAAATGACTAATAACAACGGTCGGGCCCCCTAGATAATCATCCTGACCTGTCCACTGAATAGATGTGTGATCTGGAATGGGTCACTTCACATGGAGCCATCATGGAATAATGGCCAGAGCACTGGTCAGGGAGCCAGGAAGGCCTGTGTTCAGACCCCACCTCTGATACTGTGTGACCATGACCATGCTGTCCAGCCACCCTGACCTGGGCTTCTCATGTTCTACTATTCCCTAGGATGGAAATAATACTCAAAATTGTTCAGTTTGCCCCATGGATTGGTTGTAAGCCTCCAACAAAACAACATACATGGGCTTGGCAAGTTTTATAATGCTCTCTAAATGTCTGTTTATCCTTAACAAGGGCAGAAATGTGCAAGGCCTTTACAGGGGAGAGGAAAGAGTCATTGGAGTTTGTGTGAAGGGGCAGTGAGAGCTGATCCATGACCCTCTGGTCCTTTCCCAGCTACTCACCAAGCAGGTGAGCTGTTTCAAGAGGGAGGGCAGCCAGCAGGGCCAACTTTCCCACTCAGGGCCTGTCGCCAAAAAGAGCAAACTAAGTTCCAGCCCAGTAGGGGGTGAGGTCAAGAAAGGCTGTGCTGTCCCTAAGCCCGTCCTACAGCCCAGCAGACTCCCACCAAGCCTTGACCTTCACCCCATTCCCACCAGTGGCTCAAGCCGCCCACCACATTAACGACTTTTCCGGTTTCTTGGCTCAGGATGGAGGACTTTTACTCGATCCCTTTCCCATCTGCCAAAGTGGGATAATGAGAATCCCAGTCCTCCCAGGGGGAGTTTGTAAGCCATCAGACACTCAGGCCAGCCAGCTGAGGGAAGCCTGAGAAGCAGAGGGTCCTGGTAGCCAGCATCCCCATTCTGAACTCACTAGACTTAGAGTTCAAGTCACAGCCTGAGCGTTTATTAGCTGGGTAACCCTGGACAAATGTCTTCTCTGGTCCTTGATTTCATTTATAATATTACAGTCATTGTGTATATCATTCTCCTGGTTCTTAGTATTTAACTCAGTATCAATCCATTCAAGTCCTCCCTTTGACTTTCATGCTATTTATAGTCTATGATAAAAAAAGTACTAGGTCACAAACAATTAGAGATGCAAATTAAAGTGAAACTGAGATTCCCCCTCATACTCATCCATTTGGCAAAGTTGACAAAACAAAGGAAAATGACAAATGCTGAGAGGATTGTGTGAAACAGGTGCACTGGCATATTGTAGGTGGAGATGCAGATGAGTTCAGCCATGACGGATGCAATTTGAATTGAGCCTCCAAAGTTATTAAACGAGGGATACCCTTAAATTCAGCAGCACAACTCCTAAGCCTATAACCCAAAGAGATAAAAGAAAGACAGAAAGTCCTTATAGGTATAGAAGGATTTATGGAAGCTCTTTTTGTAGCAGCAAAAAACTGGAAATGAAGAGTGCCTATCCATTGTGAAATTGCTTAACAAATCATGGCATGTGAATGTGATAGAATGCCACTGTGGTGTAAGTAACAACAAAAGGGACAGTTTCAGAAAAACCTTTGAAGATTTATATAAGCTGATGCAGAATGAAATGAGCAGTACCAAGGGAAAGATTCATACTCTAACAGCAACATGGTCAAAACAATTTTGAAGGAACAATGGTGATGAAGAAGGCTGTCTCCCTTCTGAGAGGGAGGTGATGAACTAGATATGTAGAATAATATACATTTTTAGACATAGACAATATCAGAATTGTCTTACTTGACTATCCATATATGTTATAAGGATTTTTGTTATTTTTCTACCTTCATGGAAGGAGGAAGAAATGAGTGCTTGATAATTTTAAAAATAAAATGTAACTAATTAAAAGTTTAAAAAAACAGTTTTCCTTATTTTGGTGAATGCCTCAAATAAATCATTTTTAACAGGACAGTATTATTGTTTGCTAGGCGACACAGTGGATAGAGCGTTAGACCTGAACCCAAGTTCAAATTTGACCTCAGGCACTTACTATGTGACCCTGGGCAAATCACTTAACTTCTATTTGCCTCAGTTTCCTTATCTGTAAAATGGACATAAAACAGCCAGAGGCTGTTGTTAGGATAGTAGTAAAACATTTTGCAAACTTAAGGAACCACCTAAATCCTGGGTATTTATTATTGTTCTATCCAAGTCTTTCAACCATTTCCTAGTGGATATACACTTTGTTTACAGCAGGTTACTACTCAAAAAGTGTTGCTATGAATGTTTTACTGTGACTGAGTTTTTACTGCTATATGAGACCACTGAAGTCCTTACATCTTAAAACCTGTACATTTAAAATCCTGACTTTTCTTCCAGGTCTGAGATACCCAAGCTCTCAAGCTCTGCACATCATATTACCTTTCCTATTACCTGTCATGGACTTCTACATTTCCACTGATGTTCATTTCAATAAAAATCTCCACACCTGTCATAGTTAGAAATCTGAACACCTGAGGCAATCCAGTTAATGCCTCAACTTGACAGACTGTGCAACTGAATTCCTCCTTCCTTTATGGAGGACTTCTCCCCCTCTACACCCTCCTTCTCCCCAGGGCCTCTGAGTAGCAAAGAGCATCTCCCCCAAGGCTCTAGAAGGACCTGATGGGGCCCCTGCTGGAGATATTGTACCATACCCACAGTACAATTTTAGTTGGGAAGCATTGCTCTAGAAAACTAGCCCTTACTGTAACTTGTTCTCAAGTAAAATTGACATTTCACATATTAGACATTCAAATATCTTAATATTATTATTATGAAAATAGCTTTGACCTCAAAGACCCTCTGAGGAGGCACACTTTCAGTACCATTGGGATAGAACATTCCAGTGAGGGGTGTCCCTCCACCTGTACAGGTCAGTATCCTTCTTCTATTCATAGTGTTAGAGTTTCTTGGTTCAAAAGCTTGGCTAATATCAATCAACATAGCCCACATAAGCAGAAGCTTTTTAAAAGGTCCTCTATAATTGCTAAGAGAGGAAAGTGGTCCTGAGACCAAGAAGATTGAGAACCACTCCCCTGCATGGATGAAACTGATAACATCGAAATTGATGACTGATAACTGACATCTGTATAGTGCTTTGCAATTTCTAAAATATTCTATATGGATTATCACATTAGAGTCTCACAAGAACATTTTGAGAGCCTGCTTGGTTCAGAGCCTCCAGCAGCCCAGATCAGCCAGGCTCACTTCTCCCCTAACCCCAATTCTGGCTCTCAGGGCTTTACCTTTACACAGCAACCTTCACCCTTTCTTACCTTCATCCACTCCCATGCTGTTCACCTCCATTTGTATCATGTCTTCCACCATTACAATGCAGACTCCTGGAGGATATGGTGTTGCTTTCTTTCTTTTTGCTTCTATTTCTTTTCCCAGGGATTAGAACAGTGCCTGGCACTTAACATTTGATTAATTAATTAATCTTTCATTTATTTATCTATCAATTGTCAGAGGCAGGACTTGAATCCAGGGGTATAAAGCAGTAAATTACTGTCCCTCAAGCACAGTATTCCATTTTCTGACTTTCCACTGGGTGTCCTCCATGCCTGGAAATCTCTCCCTCTTTGGTTCAGTCTTGACTTCCTTTGAAACTCAAGTTTCATCTTGTTCAGAAGACCTTTCCTGGTCCCTGAAGCAATGTCTGACTTCTGAAATGACCTCCCGCTGATAGTGTATCTGCATTGTATGATCTAGTTACTTACATGTTTTCTCCCCCATCAGAATGAGACCTCCTTGAGGTTAGGGACTGTAACATCTTTCCTTTCTTTGTATCCCTAGTGCTTAACAAAGTGATCGACACACAAGAAATGCCAGGACCAGAGAAGACAAAAGAGTGATGAGAAAGAATTATAACTCACACCAAGAGATTCAAAGCATCAGGACCACAAGGTGGCCCCAATAATAAACATCCCTTTCAGGAAATTTGACTTTTGTCCCAAGACAGACACAGAAGCAATACTGATGCGATCCAATGACTATAACTCCTCTGTCATGTTCCTGGTGAGACAACATGACGCTCAGCATGGTGTTCAGTTCTAGGGAGCACAGTACAGAAAAGACACTGATAAGTTAGAAAGCAGCACAGGAGAGGGGCCAGCAGGGTGAATGTCCACATATCTACACAATATGAGCTGTGGTTAAAGGACCAAGGTCTGCTTAGGAGAGAGATGACTCACAAGGGGCAGAATAGATATATTCAATCATTTGAAGGGATACCAAATAGAAGAAAGAATCGATGTCTGTTGGTTGGTCCCAGAATTCAGAACTAGAAGAAATGAGTAGAAATTCGAAGGAAACAAATGAGCTTGGATGTCAGGGAAAACCTCTTAACAATGAGAGCTGACAAAAAGTGGAACACGCTGCCTTCGAGCAAAGACTCCATGAGCACAGATGGTGGTCTGGTGCATTAATTCTCATTTAGGAAGTCACTGAACAGCAACTAAGGAGAAACACTTGAGACTAATAATGTGGTGACATTTGGCAAACATGGCGGAGAAGTGACAAGACTGGAATGTGACATAATCAAGGGAATGCTTGGGGTTCAGCTGATGAGAGGGCACTCAAGTTCTGTATCTACAGCAAGAATATTCCCTGTTACTTTTAACCACAGATATTTATATGTTATCAAAGTACTTAGACAAACATAAATTTCCTCTAGATTGTTCTACAACTTTGGAAATGCAAGATGGAGAAAGTACTAGGGAACATGAGGACATAGTATAGATAGATGTATACATACATGCATGCATGCATATATACATATATAGATGTTGTAGGTATGGACATAGATACATAGGTAGGTAGGTAGATAGATAGATAGATGATAGATAGATAGACAGATAGAGATAAATAGATATATATAGAGAGAAAGATAGACAGACAAGCAGACATGAGAAAGAGAAGAGAGAAAAGAGCAGGGCAAAGACAGGCAAAGAGAGAGATAGGAGACAGAAAGACACAGAGAGAAGGAGAGGAGAGAAGGAGACAAAAGAAGATGGAAAGGGAAAGGGGAAAAAGAGAGAGAGGGAAAGAGAGAGAGAGAGAGAGAGAGAGAGAGATCCTTTTCAGACAGGATTCAGCAGAGAATGATGACTATGCATTTTCAGCGTATCAAAATAACTATGGAATCAAAACTTCTATAGGCTGTCATTATTATATCACCCTGTTCCTCTCCCCTTGTCATCATCATTTCTATCACCCAGCCTTCCATAGTCATAATTCAAGGAATATATTTAACTTCTGCCTCTCATAATTCTTACCTCCAAGTCATCAAGAATTTTGGTCAATTCCCTCCCATACTGTCTGTTTAATCCTCCAGTCCTGCTCACACTCCCTTATCATATACCCTCATGAACAGGCACCTGGACAATTTCAAAATCCTCCTAACCACTATCCCCACCCCTATTTTCCCCATCGAATCCATACTATTGACCACTAAGAGAATAATCCTTCACATATTTTAATCTAGTCACATCATTCTTCTTCGTTCAAAAATCTGCAGGCTGTTCCTCCTGTCTTTCAAGTATATTTCAGAAAGCTTCATCTGGCATTCACTAACCTCCATCATCTGACACCCCTCCCTTCCCTCTTTATCTCAGATTACTCAATGGACTCTCTTGTTTCTGTCCCTTTGCTTACACACCATTCCCAGTACCTGGATTGCCCTCTCTGCCTAAGGAGTACCATTATGACCTTACAAGTTCTTCTCAAATACAAACCTCAATGAGAAGTCTTCTTTGATACCCCTAGTCAATGACAAGCAGCCCCTATGTGACATGGTGAATGCTGAGCCTGTAATTGAGAAGACCTGAATTCCTATCTGACCTCTGATGCTTGTGTGAACCTGAGCAAGTCACCTAACTTGTCTGAGTCAGTTTCCTCAGTTTTAAAATGGAAATCATAGCTCCTGTGTGCCAAAGTTGTTGTGAGACAGTATTGGTAAAGCACTTAGCACAGAGACTGACACCTAGTAGGCACTTAATAAAACTTGCTTCCTTCTTTCCCCCTCTAACTTCACAAAGCAATCTTCTGTACCTCTCCAATGTACATATGTTAAATAATATCTTTTCTGTGTTTTGACTGTAATCTTCTACTTTTCCTCTCTTCAAGAGGACAGGGGCCTTATCCTATTTAAACTCTGTATCTCCCCTAGCTGCTAGCATGCCGTTCTTGCCCACAATAGGGATTTAATAGGTGTTTGGCTGATTGATTGAATGAATGAGTGAATGAATGAATTTAAAGTTGACTTTCTAATAATAAAACACATAATCAACAAACTTGCCCCTTAGGGGAATGAGGCATATAGATCTTTGGAGCTCAAAAAGACCGTAGAACAATGGGAACCTAGAACTGAGATTGTTACAGCAGAGAAGGAACTCAGAACTCAGAATCTTGCAGCTGGAAGGGACCTTAGAACATAGGATGTCAACATTTTTGTAATAGCAAAGAGCTAGAAATAAAATAGATTCCCATTCTTTATGGAATGGCAAAACAATTTGTGGTACATGAAGGTGATGATATATGAGTATATTATAAGAAGTTACGCGTGTGATGAACATAAGGAAACACAGGAAGACTTGCATGAACTGAGGCAAAGTGAAGCAAGCAGAACCAGGAAAGAGATATAGAATCATATATGAAGAAGGAGATCATCTAATTCAAACAGGCCCATCAAGGCAAAATGAGAACTGAAGTGTTCAAATGAAACTTCATGGAAGAGCTAAGCCTCCAAAGATGGGCAGGGGACGGGGCTAGGAGGCCACAAATTCAAACTCTTCCAAGAAGTCAGAGTGGGGTGGAGGATGGAGAAAAATTCTTGTCCAAATCCAAATTGTTCTTGTGACCACCAAAATGGGAAATTTAATTATGTTCCTTTTCTCTTTCCTTTTTCCTGTTTCTCCTCTTTCCTTAATCTTAATCTTGACAGATCTTCTAGATTTCCGAATAACCTAAAGCAAATCCTTCCTAGCAACAGGGATCTTGGAATCATAGACTCTAGTAAAATATAAGCCAGTAGCCCAAATATGCCCCTTAAGGACAAGGACTACCATTTCTGTCTTTGCATGCCCATAGTCTATCACAGCACCTAGCACAGAGTAGACTCTTAATAAATATTTCTGAATTGCAGACTCTGGAGCAGGGTTCTTAAGCTTTGAGGAACAGTCAGTCTGATGAAAGTTAAGAATTTATTCTCTGAATAATATATGTAAGAATATAAAATAAAATATATATGATTATCAAAGAAGTCATTTATATTGAAATATAAGTATCAAAATATGTTTTAAATAAACAAATTTATAAACCCCCAAAATCTCTCCAAGGATCCTTTTCCCTAGTTTAGTAATTTTCACGTAGAGCAGAAAGGGACTTCTTGAGATCATCTACTGAAGTCCAAACTTACCATCAATTATCGCCACCACTGCCATTGTCCACAACGGACATTTCTGCACTTGGCAAAGCACTTTACATACACCATCTTAGTTGACCTTCATGATTAACCCCTTGAGTTAGGTGCCATGCTATTCCAAAATTACAATGGGAGGAACTGAGGCTCAGAAAAGTTACTCTTGGTCACATAGCTAGTAAGTATCTGATAGGGGATTCAAAAGAACTTCAGCACTGCAGTCAGAGGCCCTGGGTATTGATGCCACCTCTGACAGCTGTGTGATTTAGGGCAAGTCATTTAACTTAATTGGGCCTCTGACAAAAGAGGGGATTGGGCTTGGTTTTCCCTCAAGTCTGTTCTAGCTCTGTCTATGATCCTATGATTCCCAGTCCAGAAAATAAGAAGAGGAAGGAAAGAAACACACAGAAACAATGGTTTGATCAACGTTCACTCAGTAGATGGATCAGATGACCCGTAGATCTGTTTCCTCACCTATAAAAGGAAGTTGTTGAATGATGAGGCCTTCACGATCTAGTCTTGCTCTAATATTTTGTGAGTCTATTTCAAGTCCTCACGGATATAACCACACAGTCTAGCTGTTTGAGTAATACACATCCACTAGTGTTCATATTGATGAAAAACCACACAACTGTCAGGAACTGAACCCCTGAGGCAGACAAGTCACCATGGATATCCTACTTGGAAGACTGTTCCTTGTAGCCTCAGACATGACTAGGGAGTGAACAGGATATGATGGAAGAAAGATCCCACAAGGAGTCAGGTATCCCAACTTCACAAGCTAGATCTATGTCCTTGAGCAAAGGACATGAATTCTGAACTTCCCTTTCTTCATCTCTAAAATAGGGAGAATAACTACCTGGCTCATCTCAGAGCACCTCCTTGAAGCCACATAACGAACCTGGCTCTCCATCAAGTACCAGTAAAAATTCAGCTAATATTCAACATTTATTTAGCATCTGCAACGTGCAATGCTGTGTCAGGAATTGTAGAAAAGATGAGGACAAATCACCCTGAAATAACCAAGGACAAAGAAGAGGAGAGAAGAATTCTGCCTTGCTCACTGACTAGCTATGTTAGAACAGGCAACTATAGTTTAACCTCTCTGGACCACAGTTTCATCAAGATGCTATTAGGAATACCTTCATCATAGGATTTTAGTGAGTGGTGAATGCAGGCATGCGTGTACAGCCTGTAGTTTCCATTCTATTTTTTTCTCTCAGTAAGGTTTGATTGAACATCTATTATATGACAGGGGCTATTGTCAGTCAATGGGAATAAAGTGATAAAGACCTACCAGGCCCTGCCATCAAGTTGCTGACAATCTAATAGAAAGATCATTGGCAAATGAAATTATGGCCAGAGGGAGCCAGGCATTTGGGTGGCACAATGGATAGAGCACCAATCTTAAGTCAGGAAAACTCCTCTTCCTGAGTTCAAATCCAGGGACCCTTAGCTGTGTGTAACCTTGTTTGCCTCAGTTTCCTCATCTGTCAAATGAGCTAGAGAAGGAAATGGCAAAGCACTCCAGTATTTTTGCCACCCCTAATGGGGTCATGAAGAGTCAGACACAACTGAACTACAACAACAAAGAGGCAATGACTAAGATGGTGAGGAGACAAGAATCTATGTCATGCAAGGAACCAGGAGAAGCAAAACCTCTGGAGGCAACAAGTTAGAGTCAAGAACTTTGGACGTAGGATCAGAGACCCTGAGATTGAATTCTGGCTCTGAATGGTTGCATGAATTAATGAATGAATAAATAAATATTTGTAAAGTGCTTATCCTATGCCAAGGGTTGCACTAAGGAGAGAAATACATGAAGGTAAGAAAGAAAAGAGTCCAGAATAAAACTGGGCTGAGTCCTCTCCTCCTCACCTTCCTTTCAGAGACTGACAGAAAACACAACCCTGGGGACAATTAGGTGTGGCATGAATGGAATGAAAAGAAGAAAACAGGAATTTTTTTTCAAAAAAAGTGAAACCATTTTTGCCCAGGCTGCAATGATCAGCTCACTGGAACGAACTATTGAGGAGCAGAGTCTGGGATATTTGGAGGCTGGTCAAAATGCTTAGAAATGGAGTGTAGCCTCCATGCACATGTGGAAAAGCCAAGTGGCAAAAATCCAGCTCTGGGGTGTGTTTGGTCATGGTCTGAGCTTTACAGGTGTGCCTTAGGGTGGATGACTGCGAGCTAAAAGGCAGAAAAGAGAGAAGGAGATGTGAAGAGAAGGGGATCAATTCATTCCTTGGAAAAGGGTTCCACTAAAATACCTTTAAGATAAACAAGTCACAGGATCAATCAGTCAATCAACATTTATTGAACACCTACTATTTCCCACCTACTCTGCTAAGTTCAGGATCTCAAAAATCACAGTATAAGAGAAGAGGAAGGAAGGTCAGAAACTGCCATCCCTAACTCTCTCATTTTGTGGAAAAGAATTTAAAGATGAGGCTTCCTCCAACACTCCCATCAGATTTGGCTGAAGGCAGGAATAACATACACAATCAACTGAATATAGAAATCTATCACACCTTACAGAAAAGTAGAGAGTGACAGGGATAAAACAGAGGGGAATGATAGAAAAGAGGGGAAATGGGGGAGGGGTAATCAGAAGCAAACATTTTTGAGGTGGGACATGATCAAAGGAGAGAATAGAAAACATGAGGGACCATGATAGGATGCAGGGAAATATAGTTTTTCAAAACATGACTATTATGGAGGTGCTTTGCATGACTACACATATATAACCTACATCAAACTGCTTACCTTCTCAATGAGGATGATGGGGAGAAAAGAAGGAAGAGAATATGGAACTCAAAGTTTTAAAAATGAATGTTAAAAATTGTTTTTACATGCAACTGGAAAATAAGATATATTGGCAATGAGGTATAGAAATCTAGCTTACTCTACAGAAGAATAGAAGGGAAGGGGATGAGAAGTGGGGAGTGATAAATGGGAGGGTAGATTGGGAGAAGGGGTAATCAGAATGTATGCTATCTTGGGGTGAGGGCAAGGGAGAAATGGGGAGAAAATTTGGAACTCAAAATCTTGTGCAAGGGAATATTGAAAACTAAAAGTAAATAAATTATTTTTTCTAAAAAAGAGGAATCTGGGTTCAAGTCCTCCTTCTGAACTTACTGGTTCTCTGACCCTGAATAAAGAGTCCTTTTCCAAGTGTTCTGTGAATGTAAGCCATGACTATTTCAACGTATCGATGTTTATCTGATTTATTTAACTCTTCTCCATCTCTTTTAAATGGATAATTTATGCTAAGTTATGTATAATTATCCTCATTATGCTAAATAGGAAGGGCTGTAGATCAGGCAGATCAGGGGAATGAATTATCAATACAGGGACCTCAACCATCCCCTTTCCATAAAACCAATTTTTCTCCCACGTGAACCTTCTGAAGACTTGATGCTGTGATGTCCAGTAATCCACTTCCCTTCAATAAATAATGTCATTCACCTCTTCAAAGTGTCTTGATCAAGTCTTTAGAGCAAGTTCTTCTTATTTTTGCCAAGAAATGCCACCCACCAGGGAAATAACAAGGTATGTAGTTGGGGGCATGGATGGAATCACATTTTTTACCTTTTTGCTCTTGAGGAGAGGAGAATTGGAAGGCAGAAAATGAAGAAATAAGGTCTGTGCTTACAGCATCATCTACTGAGAGCTGCTGGAATTCTGCATCAGGGAAGCCTTAGTCAGAGCTAAAAACCCTCATTCCAGGGCAAGGGCAGGAGAAAAGTACAACATGTCCCTGTCGATATTATTTTGAGATTCAATTTGGTAATGTTAGACTTCCCAATAGAAACACATCCAACAGAGCCATGAGCTCATTTTAAATAGAGTCTTTAAAAATCCTCTTCACTGAACCGGACAAGACATTTAACCTTTATTGGCCTCAGTTTCCTCCCCTATAAAATGAGATGTGGATTGCATAACCTCCAGTGTTCCTTCCAAGCATTTAAGTGGCACAGTGGATAGAGTTCTGGGCCTGAAGTCAGGAAGACTCATCTTTCTGAGTTCAAATCTGGCCTCAGACACTTACTGGTTGTGTGACCCTGGGCAAGTCACTTCACCCTGTTGGCCTCATCTGTCGGTTTCTCATCCATAAAATGAGTTAGAGAAGGAAATGGCAAACCACTCTGGTGGTGACTGAAAATAACTGAATAATAATAATTTCTCTTCCAGAGGAGAGTAGAAAGAACCCAGCTTGTTACTGTTCTTACTGTAAACCAGAAGCATGATTTTAATGGGATGAGTCATACATCTGGAGTCAAGAGCATGTAGAGTTCAAGTGCTGTCAAATGCTAGCTGTATCCTTTGGAAGTTCCCGCGTCCTCACCAGCAACACAGAAATGATCTTGACACCACTTCTGTCCCAGAGTTGCTGCAGCATAAAGTGCCATGTGAGTACAGGAGGTTATTAGAGTAGAAAGCAAAGGAAAGGGGGGAACTCAACTGTCACCTTAGAGTCATCCCATCACGGTGCTACAGAGAACCATCAAAATGGAAGGAGCCTTAGAGACCATCATATCCAACCCACTCTACTTCATGTTATATATGTTTGTGTGGGTGCCTTTGGGTGTGTCTACATACATACCATAATACATACATATACACACCTACTATATATAGTAAATTAGACTTTAGACTATATATACTTACATATAGCATAAGTACTATATATGTGTAGATATGTGTAGGTGTAGATATAGGCCCAGATATTCTACTCTGTGTGTGTATCTGGCCTCAGACATTTACTAGCAGTGTCCCTGGGCAAGTCAGTTAACCCCATTGGCCTCAGTTTCCTCATCTGTAAAATGAGTCAGAGAAGGAAATGATAAACTACTCCAGTATATTTGTGAAGAAACCCCCAACTGGGGTCACAAAGAGTCAGAAATGACTGAAAAACAACTAAATAGAACAGAATATACATATATATATATATACATTATATCTAGTAACTACATATAGTTATGAGATATAGTATACTAAATATAGTATGTATATGCACATGTGTTATTATAGTGTGGGTATGTATGTGTATGTGTATGTGTATATAAGTATATGCACACTATGAATACACACTATATATACATATACACTATACGTTATGCTCTACTATAATATACTATATGCAATATTTAGTATACTATATCTAGTATACTACATATAGTGTGTGGCTATATATTATAATATATATGCATACACATATATAATATGTACATTATACATAATATATAGTGTATATAGCATATATAGTATGCATATATACATACTATTGTGTATAGTATATAAAGACTATATATTATATGGTATACTATACTATAATACACATAGAGTGCTAAACTATATATAGTACACTGTATTGACATATGGTATACCATATATAGTATGTTCGTATGTGTATGTACACATATACACAAACATATGTATATGCATATTTACATGTACACATACATTACATATATATTGATACTCACCACACACACAAAGTCTTCCAAACGTCTTCTGTGTGTGTGTGCGTGTGTGTGTGTGCGTGTAAAGCCTTTAGACTGGGAGCATCTTGAGAGCAAAGACAGTCTTTGAGTCCCCAGCAATTCATCCAGTGCTTGGCGCATAGTAGGTCCATAATAAATACTTGTTGCCTTGAGTTACAAATGAGAAAAATGAAGCCTCACTTGTCATTAGTCACACAGAGAGATCCTAAGTAGTTTAGCCAGAATTCAAACCCACTAGGACTTTGGTGGTCACTTCCTGACTTACTTTGACAAGAGTCAATCCAATTTCAGAATGAATGATTCCCCTTTGTCAAATGCTATTTAACAGGTATAGGAAGACACCATAGAAACCATTTTCCCCATCTCCTCCCCCCCCTCCCTCTTCTGTCATGGGTTAGTTTTATGTGAATGGAATAAATAAGAAAATGGGAAAAAGAGATAATTCAGTAGAAACTGACTGAGGGAAGAAGCTATAGCTGATGGTATATTCTATATACTCTCCAAATACTCTAAACCCTAAGAAAATTGTGAAGTAGGTGAATATTTTCCACAACCCAGAGATCTCACCTCTTTCCCCTGTCTCAACCTCTGACCTCCAAGTCTTCCCCTTCTGGTATTCCCTCCCTATTCACCTAAAGAGATTCCTGCTCTCAATTTCATAGTCACTAAAGTCCTCTAAAGGGTCTGATTTAAATTTTTAACTCCTGAGGGATTTGAGTTTTAATATGAGTTTTAATGAGTTTTAAGTCCTCCAGGAAAGATAAGACCTTTGAACTCTTAGGACTATATATTTACTTGAGGCATTTCTGGCACTGTGACTAGCATAAAGAGATCTTAGGAAGAAAAGGGTCCTGCCTGATACCCCTCAAATACAAATCAAAACACTCTTCTATTAACAACTATCGGCTCACATGCCAAAGCCTTTCCACTGGGTTCCAGTCAAAAGACCCTGAAGGGGAGTGCCAGGATGACCTTTTTATGCCCCACACTGCTAAGAGGGAGCTGGCTGGGTCACTCTAGGTCCACCTGTGGTCATAAATAAAACTTTCTCCCCCACTGAACCAGTCCTGACATGAGGGCTGAGAGATGATGGGCAAGTCTTTTGCCCTCTGCTTGGCCCACAGTCAGCTTCCTAAGTGCTTGCGGACTAGATTTAACCCATCAGTGTTCGAGGCACCCTTTAAGACTCTAAGTAGGCAAGAAGTATGTAATGTAATGTAATGTAAAGTATAAAATATATATATACAAACTATTCCATTTTTAGAGTAGTTGGCTCATTGGAGAGGTTGCCTATGCCACGGAATCTCTGGTCCAGTCCCTGCCTCTATTCCAACTCGACCAATATTGTTTAGGTTCACATCTTGGAACTCAGTGATCTAAGAAGAATTAAGCATTGAAGAGCATTGAAGAAGTGCTTGATGTACACAAAAAGGCTGAGTCATGGAACAACAATGAGCCATTTTTCTAGGATCAATCGGAAAACGCTTTGTCATTCAAAGCCATTCAGAGCTTGGGCCCTTCCAACCTTTCCAGTTCTTCTGTCTTCCTCCCTATCCATCCACCGAGCCTGACTTCTTTGAGATCCCTCACAGATTCCTGACTCTGGTATGTTTGCCAACCATCCTCCCTCTATACCTAGACTTCTCACCACCTTCTGTTTGTCTCCACCTTCTGACTTCCTTCAAGCCTCAGCTAAAATTTCTGCAAGAAGCCTTTCCTGACCTCTTCTCATACTGGTGACCTCTCTCTATGATTATCTCCCAATCATCACCATCATTGCTGCTATGATTACATACATGTTCTTATTTGCACACATATATGTACATCATACAGTGTGTGTATGTATGTATGTGTATGTTTATGCACAGTTGTTCACATTAGATTGTGAGTTCTGTAAGGGCAAAGACTATTTTTTGCCAGTGAGTTTCCCCTAGTGATTCCATGTTGAGGATGGGCCCAGGTCTGTGTGTCCTGTCCAGTTGTGTTTCTGATTTTTTGGTCTAGGACATAATGTTCCCAGGCAGGTACCATCATTTCTCCTCACCGCTTCTTTTCATTTCCCTTCAAGGAATATCAGCTCCTTGAAGGTAGGGATGTTTGTTTTTTGCTTGTATTTGTATCTCCAGGCTTAGCACATAGTAAGCACTTAATACATACTTGGCCTTGTCTGTGGCTGGAACTAGCAGGTGCTAGATATTATCAAAGATGTGATTAATTACAAAAACAGAAGTGAGGACTAACCAATGGAGAGCCTCTGTGTGCTTTTGGCATCTGTTCTATGTAAATAGAAAGTGAAAAGACCCTAGCACCTAGGGTGGACACCTTTTGGAAAACATGGAAGGACATGGGAAAGAATTACCCAGGCTGAGCAGTCATGGATAGGTTTCAATCTGTACAACTAAAGGGGATGTCCATTGGAGGCATCACAGTGGTCTAGTGTAAAGAATTCTGGACTTGGAATTAGGAAGTCCTGTATTCAAATTCTGCTTTAGACACTTATTACTTGGTGACGATGGGCAAGTCTTTAACCTATCCCAGCTTCAGTTTCCTTATCTATAAAATGGAATAATAATAGCACCTATTTTTCAGGGATGTTTTGAGATCAAATGACATTATCTATGTAAAGTGCTTTGAAAATTTTTCAGCCTTGTTTAATGAGATCGCAGGTGCATTTGAATAGATGAGCCATGCAACAGATTTCACCCATGTAGCCAGGTGAAAAATCAGAAGTCCTTATCACTAAAGGCAGCTAGGAGGTACAGTGGGTAGGGTGCTGGGTCTGGAGTCAGGAAGAAATATTCCTGAATTCAAATCTGACCTCAGACACTTCCTAGTTACGTGACCCAAGACAAATCACTTCGCCCTGTTTGCCTCGGTTTCCTCATCTGTAAAATGAGTTGGAGAAGGATATTGCAAACTACTCCAGTATCTTTGCCAAGAAAACCCCAAATGGGGCCAGAGAGTATAAAATGACTGCAGAACATCAACTCCTCGTTAAGTAATTTTGAACACCTGCTTCATAGTCAACACTACTAGTTATTACATGGGATTTGGTATCTCCCAAATGCTCTAGAATCTCAAGGGTCTCACTTTGTAGATGAGGAAACTCAATCCCAGAGAGGGATAGTAATCTGCCTATAGTCATACAGCCATCTAGCACCAAAGCTGGGATTGGAAGCCAGATCCTCAGACTCCAAGTCAAATAACCTGCTAGATTCAGTTCAGGCAGAAGTAGCTGAGAATAAATAAATGTGATTATTTCTAAAGAAAACCAAGATTCCCATGCTCCCAACCCCATGATCCCCAGAAACCTCTTCTCTTTGAGAGGCCCTAGACCTCTTTATCTCCTCCACCTCTTCACCATCACCTATTGATTGGCTGCAGGTGAGGAGGGGAGTCTGTAGAGGAGATCACAAAGTGTACGTATCTCCATAGTTACCAGAGGAAAACAGGATAGGCAGGCACTGAAAATGATGGGCTGAAGTGGTTTTTACCCAGCCATCCAAGTCATTAGCATTCACAGTAATTACCTAGATTCAAAGACCCAAAGAGTCTCTGTCCAGCCTCTCTTGCTTGAAATTCTTGACAAACGTTTTCATTGTTCCCAGAATAAAGCAGATCGCAGGAACACTCAATTACCAAAGTCATTTTCCAGTATATGGGATTGTTAGATAAAATTTCCAAGTGGGCAAATCATCTATTGAAAACATCAGGACTGAGTGCATGTCAGCCAGTTTATGTAACTCTTTTTTAGAGCAGCTAGAAAGCCAAGATTTCCTAATAAGTCTTGGTTATCAGCAAACAGTCATTACAGAATCCTGGAGTTGGAAAAGACTTTGAAAGTCATCAAATCCAACCCATACCTGGCCCAGAATCCCTTGTAAAATATACCTAACAAGTGGTCATCCAGTCTACGTTTGATGAGTTTAACAAGAAGATAAGGGCAGCAAGGTGATGTGGTGGATAAAATACCAGGCCTAGAGACATGAACCCTTCATGAGTTCAAATCTAGCCTCAGACCCTTACTGGCTGTGTGGCCCTGGGCAAGTCACTTAACTGTTTGCCTCAGTTTCCTCTTCTGTAAAATGAACTGGAGAAGAAAATGGCAAAATCCTAAATGGGGTCAAGGGGAGTTGGACACAACTGAAAGAAGACAGAAGAGAGCCATGATCTCACTCCACTGCCCTGACTTACTTCATCTTCATGGAACAAGATGTGCCTTAGTGTCCAGACTGCCCCCCTCATATTGTATATTGTCTCCCCCTTTCGACTCTAAGTTCCCTGAGGGCAGGGAATATATTTGGCACTTAACTACTATGTGCCTGACACATAATAGGTGCCTAATATATCAATGTTTATTGGATTGGATCTTCCAGGACAGCCCTTCATTTTCACAATGACAACCAACAGGAACATGAAGATTCATATTCATATTCATGCTTATGTTCATATACTGTCAGAATAACCCCAGGCAGATTATTTAACCTCTCTGGGATCAAGGCAACTTTCTAAGACTCCAAGTTGTGGAGAAGGTACTTGTAGAAGTAAAGGGAGAGTCTTGTGTCTATAGAAGTACAATCCAGTCCCTATTTCTAATCTCATTGTTAAGAAGTGTTTCCAGAGATCAAGCCTAAACTGGGTCATTTTGAATGTCTCTACCTCCAAAGTTACTGCTTGTTATTTCCTGCTCAGAACTGTTACTTCCCAACTGACTAGCTTTGTTGTTTGGTCATTTCAGTTGTATCTATTTGCATTTCCTTCTCCAGCTTGTTTCACGAATGAAAAAGCAAGCAAATAGGGTTAAGTGACTTGCCCAGCTAGGACATGTCTGAGGCAGAATTTGAACTCAGGTCTTTTTGACTCCAGGCCTCATGCTCCATCTCTTGCACCATCTACCTAGCCCTCAACAGCCCCTTTCTTCTGGTAGCACATGTTCAGTGGTCACTTCTCAAGAAACCAGGGCTGTTAAATGAGCTGGTCAAAGGATGCCTGAGATATCAAACACCTCTACAGAAGAGTAA
The DNA here is from genome assembly GCA_028658325.1 of Potorous gilbertii. Lineage (NCBI taxonomy): Eukaryota > Metazoa > Chordata > Mammalia > Diprotodontia > Potoroidae > Potorous > Potorous gilbertii. The sequence continues at coordinate 102,559,691 of CM053769.1, forward strand.
AATAAAGGCAGAAGGCCAGGAACCTGTCTAGGAAGTAGACAAGAGACCAGGAATTTAAGAAATTTATTTAAGAAAAATGTTTAAGAATACTAAGTGCATATGGTTTTATTTAATGGGCTTAATATTTAGGTACATGATGGTAAAAAATACAATCGAAGCACCGAGTGATTTCCGAGTATCTTGCCCCAATAAGCCATTAACTAAGGCTTATGAAATTGGAAGGAAAAGGGTATCTATTGACCAATAATTCCAGGCAGTAAGCAGAATGAGGAGAACACTTTAGAATGCAAAATGAAAATAAGATAAGAAGCTGTCAGAATTCGAGAACCAGTTGGAATTGTGCCATACTTTGGAGGATAGACAGTAACCCCCTGAGGTGGTGGGCTACAGGTGCCAAATGATGCATACATTGCCAAATATGGCTAATGGACTGGTTTGATTTACTTAATTCTACTTCATTGTTTTAAGGAAGTGAGTTTTGAGTGAAGGAGTGGAGGTGATTCTGAAGTGGCAGAGATATCAAGAGGAAATAAGAACACCAATTAAACATTTTTAGAGTGTTTCCATTAAACAGTGCCTACAGTAGCTGGGTCTTCCCGACTTTGAAGCTTTAGGCATAATAATGGCATTTATAAAGTGCTTTCAGGTTTATAAATTACTTTGTAAGTATTACACCCCATTTTAGAGTAAAGAAAGTAAGGCAGGGTTTTAAGAGTCCCACAGCTAGTAAGCATCTGAGACTGGATTTGAATTCAGAAAGATGAGTCATCTATGAGCCCAGTGATCTGCACACTGTGGTGCCACCTAGTGTGCTTTATGACACAATCACATTTAGGTAATTTCTACCATGACTCCCTATATCCCTAATGATTTTTCTGATCTAGCCATCAGAGCTTAAGAATTGTCATAATTAAGGCAGGTCACTTAAATCTGAAATCTCTGTCCTTCAAGATACAATTCAGGTAGCATGTTCTGCAGCAAACCTTTGGTGGTCTTCTCCACCTCTCCTATCAGATTACCTTCCATCCACTGTATATGGAGCAGCTGGGTGGGGCAGTGGATAGCGCTGGTCCTTGGGACAGACTCGCCTTCCTGAGTTCAAACCTTGCCTCAGACACTTCCTAGCTGTGTGACCTAAGGAAGTGACTTTGCCCTGTTTGCCTCAGTTTCCTCATCTGCAAAGTGACCTGGAAAAGGAAATGGCAACCCACTCCAGTATCTTTGCTAGGAAAACCCCAAATGGGATCCCAGAAAGTCAGACATGACTGAAAAACAACTCAGTCACAACTCTGTATATACATGTACATCAAATGTATCTGATTGTTGACATGCCATTGTCGCTATTTGAATGTAAGCTCCTTGAGAGTAGAAACTGGTTTTGCCTGTCACTGTTCCCCAGCACTCTGCTCAGCTCCAAGAATACAGGAACATGCTTAACAAACATGTGCTGCCTGCGTGCCTTCTAAGATCTGCTGCCTTCTGGCACAGACCCAGCTGAGAACAAAAATATCTGGCATTTACCGAGCTCCTACTATGTGCTGGGCACTGCTGAGTGCTGGGGAGCATCCTACCTCCTAAGGAACTCCAAACCTAGTGGGGGAGTGACAAGAATTGGCATGTCCGGTGTTATTAAGGACACAACTCTTGCTGAACTGGAAAAGTAATACTGACAGAGAGGGAGACAGAGAGACAGACAGAGACAGAGGGATAGAGACAGAGAGAGAGAGAGACAGAGACAGAGAGACAGAGACAGAGAAATAGAGACAGAGACAGAAGGAGAATGAGGACCGTGTGGTACATACACCACTGCCCTAGGTCCACATCCTCCTTTGTCACCAAAAGGAGAAATGATCTCCCTTTGAATGTTCTGTCGTCCACTCCTGGCATGAGCTATACGTGCCAGCTGAAACGCCAGCCCAGGGGCACAGTGGCTCCTGCTTTTCCCTGCAGCGTCACAGCAGGAGAGGCGGGGCCCGTGTCACCCCCGAGCCTGGTAAAGCCCAGCCGCCCTGGTGCCCACTCAGGATAACACTGCGCGGTGTCTCTCACCCACCAGCTGCAGTGCCTCCCCTGCCAGCCCTCCCACCATGGCCCACAAACACCTGAATTTGATTTGCCCATGCGGATTTCAGCGAGGACCAGCCAGCGGGGAACTCTGCCGCGACCGATCCTGCCTTTGTGCTCCAGACATGGGGAGATCAGCGTCAGAACGAACTGAGAGCTGCCCTGGCACTGAGAAAGGCAAAAAGACAGTCATCAGATGAGAAAGTGTTCCGAGGGGGCCCTCTGGTGGGAAGAAAGCAGAACGACGCTCATTCTCACGTCTGCAACGGGAGGTCTGGGGTTTAGCCATTTAGCCTGGATTTTCCCGAAGCCAAAAAAACCACTTTTTGATCATGATAATGATGTCAGAGGGTGACAATAACTTGCATTGCTCTATAGGACCTTTTAAGGTTTTCAAAGCCCCATTATATATGTTATTTCATTTGAACTCTCAGGGAAAGATAGCGTTAATTATCCCCATTTTACACATAGGAAATTGAGGCGTAGAAAGGTGGAAATGACTTGCCTGAAGGCACAGAGATAAGAACTGTCTGAGGCAGCATTTGAACTCAGGACTTCTAGACTCCAGTTCCAGCCCTTTATTCTGTACACACTTGCTTGGTAACATTAGCTTCGGGACCTCTTGGTATCCTCTCACTGTTAAGAGAACCCAAGGAAGTGCCCTCAGATGCTGGATGGGCATCCCATGATGGATATAGAAGAGTGCCCTGGAGGCTCGGCAAGGACTGATGTTGACCTTCCGTATGATCCGAGAGGGTGACCACGTTTAAGGAACCACAGATCCAAAACAGTGGTGAATCCTGGGATTCTTAGGTTAATTCCTAATCCTGGAGAGGTGGTAGGTTCTCTCTCTTTGGAGGACTTCAAGGAAAGGCTGGATGACAGCTTTTCAGGGATTACTTCATGTTTGGGCCAGATTAGATGGCTGCCAAAGTTCCTTCCAATTCTCAAATCTTATCATTCTTTAGGGCAGCTGAGTGTTTCAGTGGATAGTGTGCTGAGCCGGGAGTCAGGAAAACCTGAGTTCAAATCCAGACCTCAGACACTTCCTAGCAGTGTGTCCCTGGGCTAGTCATTTAACTGTTTGCCTCCGTTTCCTCATCTATAAAATGAGCTGGAGAAGCAAATGACGAACCACTTCAATATCTTTGCCTAGAAAATCCCAAATGCGCTCACCAAGAGCTGGACACAATTGAAAACAAGAAAAATAATTCTTTAAGTATGGTCTCTATGAAAGTAGTTCCTATGCCAAGGATAAGAAGTAGCAAAGAACTCTTTCTTGCTTTTAAGATCATATGTTAAGGGCAGGAAGGGATCTACAGGATAAAATAGTCCAATCCCTTCTTTTTACAGATGAAAAAGATAAATCCCAGACAGGGGAAGGGATGTGTCCAGGGTTCGTTGATGACTTCTGACCCAAAGTCCAGCACTCTTTTCAATGCTATTTGCCATTTGCCATCCCACTTCCTTGGGGCATAACTACTTGTAGCCCCCTTTTCATTTTTGTCTTTGTGCCTGGCACTTTTTAAAAACCTGGATCAATGGTTTCATTGATGTAGGGAATGAATGCCTCCAAGAAAACTCTTGGGTCAGGACCCCAGGTGCTTCTGATTCCAAAGCCAACTTCTCTCTGCCACTCTAAGCAAAGTTGATTGAATTATGGGAGAGAAGTCTGCCATTTTTCAATTTCAATGGAGAAAAAGAAAGCAAAGTTCTTCCACATGCCATAGATGCCATGGATTGCTAAAGGACTTTATGCCTCTTTCTGCCATAGATTAGAGAATCAGGTTGATCCACTTACGGTTCCTGTTCAGTACCAATTATCTGTGACTGGATTGTTTTATAAGCCTGTCAGAAACCAGTCTTAAATATATTGACCGATTTTCTCAATTATTCTATTGACTTGTTACTTACATATGCACACCAAGGTCCCAATGAGGTCTGAATTCAGATCACTGAGTTTGGAGTCCAGAGCGCTAATCATCACACCATCGAGCCAGCATAGACAACGCTCTCACGCTCTCTCAGTCACCAGTGGAGTGAAACAGGGCTGTGTGTTTGCTCCCATGCTTTTTAGCATGATGCTTTCAGCCATGTTGTAAAATGCTTTCAATGAGGATGAACACAGCATCCAGGGCAGCTACCACACTGATGATAAATTCTTCAATTTGAAAAGGCTACAACCCAAGTGCAGAGAGTGTCAATGTGTGATTTTTTTTTCACAGATGAATATGCACTCAATGCAGCCTCTGAAGCTGAGATGCAACGAAGTATGAATACATTCTTGGCTCCTTGTGCTAATTTTGGCCTAATAATTAACACCAAGAATTTATAGGTGCTCTATTAGCCATCCATACATGGAACCATCAGTTATAGTAAATGGAGAAGTTTTGAATGCTGTGGATAAGTTCACTTACCTTGGCAGTATGCTTTACAGGGATGTACCCATTGATAACGAAGTTGATGCACACATTACCAGAGCTAGCTCAGTGTTTGGGAGGCTCCATAGGAAAGTGTGAGAAAGAAGAGGTATTAGACTGATTACCAGACTGAAATTCTACAGAGTCGTTGTGTCACCTCATTGTTGCATGCCTGTGAAATTTGGGCAGTCTACCAGCACCATGCCAGGAAACTAAATCTGTTCCATTTGAAGTGTCTTGGGAAGATTCTGAAGATCACTTGGCAGGATAAGGTACCAGACACTGAGGTCCTTTCTTGAACTATTCAGACTGTACTTTGGACAACACAATTCCTATGGGTATGTTTGCATGAAAGACTATTTTATGGAGAACTTACCAAAGTCAAGGGCTCACATGGTGGTCAGAAGAAGTGATACAAGGACACAAGTGTCTGAAGAACTTTGGAATTGAGTGTGAGATATGGAGAACCCTGGTATTGGACCACCCAGCATGGCAAAGCCTGATAAAAGAATGTGCTGTGTTCTATGATCAAAGAATTCAGTGGCTCCAAAGAAACATGAAATGCACAAATGTTGAGACACCTCCACTCCCAATGTTCATCTGGAGTATTTGGGCCCAACCTGTGGAAAAGCTCACATTTGTCTGATCAGCCATAGTCAGACACCTGTACTTTGACCCCAGCATAACAATGTCACCTTGATCCTCTTCAACAACAAAGGAAAACAGCCACTTCCACATGTGTGGCCTGTAGTCTACCTGGAGAGAAAGAGAAAGATGTTGAAAGATGTTCTGTGCTGAGGCAGGGAGAGGGAAGGGGACTTCAAAGACAGAGATGAAAAGTGGTTCCTGCCCCAAAGAACTTACCCTCCCCTGAGGGTACAACATATAAAGAGAAATAAAACAAGTTCATCGGAGGCATGGCAAAGTCATGACAGGGTAATCAGAGAAGGCTTCCTGGAGGAAGGGACACCTGAATGGACCCTTTTGCCTTCTTAAACAACAACAATTCCCCCCACCTTTGAACCTCATCCCAGAAAAGGGGTGATAACCAGGATGATGGGAGAGGGGCTGTTCAGAGAGGAGTGAGGGGATGCATCAGAGGAGATGCCTTGCTGAGTTAGGCCCATACTCTGTTCCATTTTGAGATATGAAGTGTGGATAGGGTCCATGGTCAATAGACTGTCAACCAACCCACAAACACCATGGCAGTCAATGAATAAGCATTTTTAAGTACCTACCATATGCCAGGCACCGTACTAAGGATACAAAGAAAAATAAAAGTCAGGTCCTGACCTCAAGAAGTTTACCAGATAGCTGTCAGGTTCCATTGGGATGGAATTGGACCCTGGATTTCCCTGGTAGGGGGAGCTCCCTGCAAAAAAACTCCCCCTCCCAATACTGCCTGTCTGTCACCTTCAAGTCTTGCAAAGCTGCCCAGGATAAGTGACCTGTCCAAGTTCACAAGGACAGTGAGTCTCAGAAGCAGGGCTTCAGTCCAGGTCTTCCTGGACTCAAGGCTGACTCTACCCACTATATCTATTTCAACCCCTTCATTCTACAGGGGAGGGAACTGAGGCCTAAGAAGTCACACAACTTCTTAGGTGGTAGCAGGCTCTAGAACTCATGTCCCCTGATGCTCTGCCCAGTCCTCATTCTACCTATGAAGGATGTTCTAGACCCAGCCTTTACACAAATTCTGTGTGTGATCTTAGGTAGTTCTTGTCACTGTTCTAAGCATGTATATCCTCATCACTTTCTGATTTATGGCTCCTTCCAGACTCTGTGTAGTAGAAAGAGCATCCCACTTAGGGTGAAGTAGATATGAATCCAAAACCTGCCTCCAGAACTTAGCAGCTCTGTTTGCCACGGAACTTCTCAGAGCCTCAGTTTTCTTATCTCTAAAATGGGTATAATAGCCTCATTTCATAGAAATGTCAGGAGCATCAAATGAGATAATGCACATAAAGATCTTTGCAAAATTTTAATATGCTCTATCAATTCCAGGTATTTTTATTATTTTTTTAAAGTTTAATGAACTGTCATATAATATGTACATGACATATTATATATGTGTGTGTATGGAGAGAGACAGACAGACAGATAGAGACAGAGAGGCAGCTAGGGGGTGCAGTAGCTAGAGCACCAGTCCTAGAGTCAGGAAGACCTGAGTTCAAATTTAGATTCAGATACTAGCTGTGTGACCCTGGGCAAGTCACTTAGCTCTGTTTACCTCAGTTTCTTCATCTGTAAAATAAGTTGGGGAAAGAAATGGCAAACCACCAAAGTATCTTTGCCAAGAAAAACCCAAAGAATTGGAGCATACATACATACACAGACATTCATATGCATATATATATACATATAAATTTACTTATACACATATTTATCCTCATTAGTCCTTGTGGAAATTTTAAAACTGAATTCAAGGATCAAATGCAAATCAATTTTGGACTAACTATAATCCTATTTTTTCTGATTACCGTGAATAAGTGAGAGTTGACTGTAGCCAACTGAAATTCCTCACCTAATCTGATGACAGGATATAAAAGCATGAGTAGATGTATTGATGGGGCCAGACAATGGGAGAGATTAATTCTGGGAAACCCAAGACTTTCTGGACTGTCCAGTCAATCAGTCAACTTGAGCACTTACTATGTGTCAAGCCCTGGGCTACAGATCTGGAGAAACAAAGTTCAAACTTCTTCAAAAAGGGGTTGTCATTGTGTTATACAGATAACACTAAGCAAAGACCACAGATGCCCCATTATTACTTGGAGATTAAGAGAGTGTCTGGGAGCACCAGGTGATGGTTCCACCATCTTGTTCCCTGAACAGACCATCTGCGTCTATGGAGTGTCAGCTTTGGGCACCACAGTTTAGGAGGCACATTGATGAATGGGAGAATTGTAGCAATAGCAACCAGAATAGAACAGGGTCCCTGCTGCATAGGATCAATACAAGGAACTGGGGATTATTAGCTTGATAACATACACATACACACACACACACATATACATCTATATACACATATACATGCACAAACACACATGCACACATACATATACACATACACATATATACACATATGCATGCACATATGCATACATATACATATATATAAGTACACATATATACACATACACATCAGGGGGGACCATCCTTCATTTAGACGTTTCATTTTTTGTATTTGTATCCCAGCCCCTTGTACAGACTCTGACAGTATTGTATAGTATAGTATAGTATGGTATGGTATGGTATGGTATGGTATGGTATAGTATATTATGGTAGTATAGTATAATATAGTAGTATAGTATAGTGGATACTTGTAAATGTTCAGATTGATTGAAATGCTCATCATCTTCAAGCATCTGAAGGGCTTTCACCAACCAGAGAAATGATACTGAGTCTGCCTGACTCTCCTAATAGAATATTAAATCAGTAGACTAGCACAGTACCTGGCACAAAGATATTTAATAAATGTTGATTGATTGATTGACTATGTGAGTGTGTTCAATCATGTCCAGATCTTTGCAACTTTATTTGGGTTTTTCTTGGCATAGATACTAGAGTATTCCTTCTCAAGCTCATATTACAGATGAGGAAACTGAGGTAAACAAGATTAAGTGTCTTGTCCAGGATCACATAGCCAATGAGTGTCTAAGGCTCGATTTGAACTCATGAAAATGAGTCTTCTTGATTGCAAGTCTAGTGCTCCGTCCAATGCGCCTCCTAGCTGCTCCTTAATTGACCATACCAGGGGCAGGGAACCTGCAGTCTTCTGGCCATATGTAATTTCTAGACTCTTAAGTGTGGATTTTTGACTGAATCCAAATTTTAAAGAAAAAAAATAAAAGGCCACAGACTCCCCACCCTTGGGCTATACTGTAGGCATATTCTCCTTGTAGGTGGAGATTATTTCTCACCTTAGTCATCCATAGGGCCTCAAACAATGACTTATGTAATGAGGGTTGAATGAATTTTTATTGAAGGAGAGGATGGAAGAATGGATGGACAGATGATGCCAGATGGGAGAACTAGGGGCAAAGGATAGACGTTTCAAAGTCAACAAGTCTGGATATGGGGCCAATGCAGGGCTCCCTAGAAAGACCCAGGAACAAAAATCCTTGTCCCCAGAGCCCAAGTCTTCAGTGCCAGACAAAGTGAAACATTTTCATTGCTTCTTAAGGAGTCATTTACTTTTCAATTAGAAAGAGCCAGAAAGTCCTGGGTGCTAGACCTGATACTGCCACTTAGTGGTGTTACCTTTGACAAGTCCCTTACCCTTTCTAGGTGCCAAGACAGAAATTTGGATTTGGTATAAGACACAATGGGGCAGTTAGGGGTTGCTTGAAATCAGGAGGACTCATCTTCATGAATTCAAATCCAACTTCAGACATCAATTGGCTGTGTGACCTTGGCCAAATCACTTTACCCTGCTTGCCTCAATTTTTCATCAGTAAAATGATCTGGAGAAGAAAATGGCAAACCACTCCAGTATCTTGGCCAAGAAAACTCCAAAAATGGGGTCATGGAGTATCAGACAAAACTGAAATAATTCAACAACATAAGGCAGAACTTCTAAGCAATTGCATGGAGCCCAAAGGGGAATGGGATGGGTTGGAAGGTAATGGGTTCCTAAGCAAGGAATGGTTGACTACTCTGTAAGGATACTATGTTCCTTTTTGGATTCAAAATGGAATCGAGGACCTCTGGGGTCCCTTAAGGACTCTGGGCTTCTGATTTTGAACTTGCCATCTCTTACCATAAAGGCACTGCAAATCTACTGGGCAGTAGAATAAATGACCCTCTCTCTATCTTCATGCAAATAGTAGAAACATATTTTGGTCATGTGTGATATTACATTAGACAAGCTCTCTGATCCCCTTTTCTATTCTGAGAGATAAAGTCAGCTGAGTGGAACTGAGTTTGAACTAAGCCATCAGATTAAAGAAGAGGCTTCCCCAGTGTAAAAGAAAGAACTAGGAAAGATAAGAAAGTAATTTCATGCTGGGTAGTTTGGAACATGGGGGAAAAGGAGAAAGATGAGAAAATCACAAGAGCAGTTCTCTATTTAGAGGAAGTTGTAAATTCCACTAAGATCATAGAACACAGCATGTCAAAGTTGGGAGAGATCTTGGAAAAGATGACAGTTGAAATGGGCCTCAGATTCTACAGAAATGTCAGAATGAAGAGAAACTTCAAACAGAAAATGTTAGAGCCAGGAGAGACCATAGAACACAGAATTTGAAATCAGAGACGTACCTTAGAGATCAGTTAATCAAACTTCCTCATTTGGCCAATGAGGACACTGGATCAAAAAGATATGACATGACCTCTGAAGGCCACACTGTTCGTTAGTAACCAAGCCTAGATCCCAAGTCATTCAACTGCTGTTCCAGAGTTCTTTCCATTAGAATTATAGATATTTGCATTTCTATGGAGCTTTAAGGTTTACAATGTGCTTTCTTTTATTTTTTATACTTTTGTAAAAATATTGTAAGGAATATTAATGAAAAATACACTTAAGTTTAAGGTGCCATTTTGTGGAGTTGTTTTTTATTCATAATCACAGAAACAAAAAGAATAAAATCAAATATATTAAAACTCCTACCACATAGGCTGTGTGCTTGGTGGTTCTCCCAAACATGGGTGATTCAAACTCAGTTTATCATCACGCCACCAACTCAAGAGTTCCAAGGACACATTTCAGTTGCTTATATTGAGATGTCCCTGTCAGCTGCTCTCAACAAGCAAACATCCCCGCTACTGTTCTACTCATGGCCTCCCAGAATGAAGGTTTGGTAAGTTTGGTGAGAACTGAAGACCTGGGGCGTTGATTCCTTCTTCGGTTACTTTTCATGGCTCACCTCTCTTTCTCGCTGACTGAGTTATAGGGGACCTTGATCACTTTAGTAGATCCCTGGAGGACACACAAGGTCAGAAACTGTTCATGCAAATGTTATTGTCCCAGCAAGTATGTGAGGCAGGATTTGAACCTGGTCTAACTACAGCCCTCACACTTTGCTTTTACTTCAGCAGGGGTTAATTAATGACTGGTCTGTAGTTCCTTGATATTTGATAGTGCTTGAAAGATGAGTTCAGAACTACCACAACCAAACATGGCCTCCTGGAAGCTACACCTCAAGTTCAAGGGATTCTTTAGATCAGCATCTACTCAGATCTGTAATAAACAATGTCCCATCTGATTTTGCCTCTAACGGGTTACACATTAATTCAAAACAAAACTGTTTAGTTAGCCAGATAATAAGGTAGCTAATAGGGGAGGAATTCCCCCATATACACAGGGGCTTAAATTTCCATATCATAGGTGAGAGAAGAAGGAGCATTTCTTCACAAAGGACTCATGCTCCCAGGGTGACTTCTCATTTTGAATGTCTCTTTGCGTCCAAAGCTAATGCTTTTCTTTCCTGCTCAGAACTGCTAATTCCCAACTGAGTAGCTTTGCTGCTCAGTCGCTTCAGTCCTGTCTGACTCTTCATGACCCCATTTGGGCTTTTCTTGGAAAAGATACAGAAGTGCTTTGCCATTTTTTTCTCCAACTTATTTTACAGATAAGGAAAACTGAGGCAAACAGAGTGAAAGTGATTTGCCCGGAGTCATGCAGATAGTAAGTGTCTGAAGCTGGATTTAAACTCAGGAATATGTGTCTTCTTGACTCAGGGCCTGGTGCTCCATCCATTACACCACCTAGCTGACCTCTGAATCTACTATACTTTAAATTTCATGAGAACAGGAATCATATTACATCTAAACAAAAACAACTACATGGTATAGTGAATAGATTGCTGGACTTGGCATCAGGAAGTCCTGACTTCAAATCCTGCCTCAAACACTTCCTAACTGCATGACCTAGGTCACCTAATTTCTTTGAGCCTCAACTGACTGGCTATAGAATGGGGGAAATGATAATTCCACATTTGAACTTAAGTCTTCCTCACTCCAGACCCAGTACTTTGTCCACTGCAACACATAACTGCTCCACTGAACAGCTAACTAAACAGTTATTTCCACTGAAGTGCTGCTGGCTGAGACTTCTTTGAACTGTTTTTATTGGGTCACTTTATACCTTTTGAGAGGGAAATAGCTCTTTTGTGATTCAGGCCCACCATTCCACCCAGCCAACACAGCAAAAAGTCTCTGAGGTCAAATCTATCTTTTTGACTATCATGGTCTCATTTAATGAGAACTTCCCCAGATCTGCATGATATTTGGTTTGGGATAAGTCAAGTCCTTTCATCATGCTCCTTTCAGCTAATGCCAGAACAGTAGAAATTACCCAAGAGCTTCACTTAGCAACCTGAAAAAGCAAGGTGCTCTTGTCCTTTCTGTGACTCAGAGTTGCAGATTCTGAAGTCAGGTTCTGGTGGTTGGACAGCAGAAAATAGGCCACCTGAGATTTGATCTAGAATATATTGCAAATAGATGATTCCCAAGTCCCTATGCCAGTGATTAGCTGGCCAGGAGTGTCAGAAGCTTTTCAGAAAACTCTTTTATTAGATATAATCATTGCCTTAGCCATGGAGGTGGGAAAAGAAAAGATCTGGGCACTCAGGATCTTGGTCTCCTATAGCAGGAATGTCATGTGAGCTTGGGATTGTTTTCCATGAGCCTTCAGCGACTCATAGTTTCAAGTGTTGGGCCCATCAATCCATCTATGGAACTGCTTTTTGGTTGATTGGCTGGTGAGAAATGTGTGCAATTGATTTATAGGACAGTTGGTTCAGTAGAATAGAAAGTATATTCACTTGGGTGTTGAAGTAGCTGGGATCAAAGCTAGCTCTAGTTACTACCACGTGACTTTGGAGAAGTCACAACCTCTCTGAACCCCAATTTCCTCACACACAGAATAAAGGAGATAATAGCTTACCTCTCTACATTGCCACCTTACCATAAGTTATAGAAAGGTTCCTCTCCAGCTTCCCCAAAAGAAGCCTTAGTTTCTTCATCTGTAAAATGAAACAATTGGATTGGATTACCTGTACGGTCCTTTCGCTTTCCAAGTGTCTATGATTCTGAGTGGAAAGGGAGACAGAAAGGGTTATTAGTCAAGCATCTAAATGACTCCTTTATAAGACAGCCTGTAGTATAATAAAGATCTCTGATATGTTTAAGATTTATATCTCTTAGGACTAACACCCTAAGACCTGAAAGCTATTTTCACATTTATTGTCTCATTTATCCTTCTTAGAACTTTTATGAGAGTGACAGCTAGGTATTATTTTTCTGCAGGGCAGAGAGACTCAGGTTTACAGGATTCAAATCAACAAGCATTGATTCAGTATCATCCACATTCAAGGCTGATGATAAAAAGACCCTCTCCTTTTAGAAATGAGGAAACTAAGACATGTATAGTCTAGCAGGCAACAAGCAACCTACTCCATGCCAGACACTGCACTAGGCACTGGGGATTCAAGGGCAAAAAATGAAAACCAGTCTATGCCCTCAACATTCCAATGATGATCTGATGTTCATTCATTCATTGACTCACAGGAGCTGCAAGAAACCTCCGAGGCCATTTAATGTATTCTCATTTTATAGAGGTATATATCAATCCACCCATAATCAACAAACTTAGGAAGGACTTACTCTATGATAAGCACTACACTAGATGCTGGGGATTTAAAAAAAATAACTACAACAACGAATAAAAATTAAAGCATCCCTACCCACAAGATTTCTTTTAGCAGAGGGAAAAAATAAACACTTTCATATTTGTATACAAAATAAAATAAGCAGATATGAATCTAAAACAAAATAAACAGAAAGTAATTTGGAAGAGAAGCAAAATGGATAAACAAATAGGAAATAATCTGAGGAGAGTGAGAGCATTAAGGAGCAAGTCCATAAATAAGAAGCTAGTGGCAGGGGGGAGGATTAGGACCTGATCTGCATTTCAGTATTTCCAATATCTATGATTCATCTAAGTGACTCTTCCCTCCAGCCACACAGATCACAGCCCCTCCACAGACCCTAGTAGACACTGAAAATGACAGGGAAGGACCCCAAAAATCCCCCACCCTGTGGCCTCTCCCAATTAAACTAGGCCATTCCTCAGATAAGAGCCACATAGTCTGTCTCCGGGCCTGTGGTGAAACCTTTCCAGCTCCCAGAGCTTGTGCCTTGGGGGCATAGATTTCAAGAACCCAGAGTCATTGCATGCAAGACAAGACAACAAAGAACTGTAGGGGAGGCCAACAAGCATCTCATCAGCACCTGCCAGGTTAAAAGATATTGTGCTGGGCACTAGGGGAGCAAGAAGGCCCTGACTTCATGGAGCTTATAATCAAGTATGGAAGAATCATCCATGTATCATGGCTAGCTGGGGCACCCCAGAGAATGTGGTAAATACACTCTAAGGAGTACAAAACAATTGAGAAGATGTGGCTTCCAGAGTCAAAGATCATAAATTTAGAACCTGAAGGGACCTTAATGGTCATCTAGGCTAAATTCCTCATTTTACAAAGGTAGAAACAAGTGATTAAGTGACTCTTCTCTGATCAGAGCCCACGGACCACAAACCCTACCTCTCACAAGTGAAAGACACTCTCATTTGGGGGGTAGGGACAGGAAGGAAGGACAGAAATAGACTGGGAAGAAGTTCACCCTAGTCCACCATCTGATAGCTTCCTATTTGAATTCATTGTTTTTGATAACTAGGGCTTGATACTGACTCAAAGGACCATCCACTCCCTGAAAATGTGGTGTCCTGAGTCAGAATCCCAAGGACTCCATCCTACCTTCTGCTTACCATCACATAGCTAAAGATCAGAGGTGGGATTCAAACCCAAGTCTTCCCTGACTGACTCCAAGCATAGCATATTTTCCACTATATCACTTGCCTCTCTAGCTCACTGTATAAATGAGATAGGAAACTGATTTTATTTCATGTTTGTTGATCTTGCTTCCCAACAGGGCTTCTTAAACTTTTTCTCCTGGTGACCCCTTTTTGGTTCAGCAGTGTTCATTGGCATGCATGAGGGGAGGGTTCGTTGTTGTGCTTGTCCTTCATTTTCAAAGAAGACCATGACATCGGAGAAATAATGACATGACTTGCACTTGCCTTTTTTGAGTGAGGGAGTCCTGTGCAGGTCACCAGCCTCACTTTCTCCTCCTGAGCCATCTGGGTCCAATGATTGGAGATAGCCCAGGATGCAATGGGAGACCTTGGTCTTAGGCTGGGCATTTTAGGTACTCACTTAGAGGGAAGTAGTGCCCATCGAGGGAATAGGCATCTTTAAGAAGTAGTCAGGGAATGGCCCTTTTAATGAACAAAAGGAAAAAAATAACTACATCAAGTTGGGAAGGAAACAGAAACTGTTACTATTGACAATCACTCTAAGCCAGTCATTAAGTGGAGCTTGGGCAGAGACCTATTGTTGTCCAGCCTATGGGCTTCAGAGTGTACTGGGTTCAAAGCTTTGGGATGCCATGCACAGTGCAAAGTATATATGCTTTATGATCTGAACCAAGGCTGCAGTGAAGTTGTGCAATGCAACATAAGCAAGTGCTGGCAGAAATTCCTCGAATTTGTTACACATTTGATTTTTAATTAATTTTTGGTCACTGTGAGTTCAGAAATCTTTTATTGTTGCTAAATTTTTTGCAGCTGCATATGAGATTATAACCCACAGTTTAAGAAATGTTGAATTGTGTAAACTACTTGATGATAGTCATGATGCCTTAAGATTTTCTTGTATTCACTACAGCATTTAGGATTTATGTTGGATTCCAGATAGAGGTTCCATACAGATACTATTGCCTCTCTCTCTCTCTCTCTCTCTCTCTCTCTCTCTCTCTCTCTCTCTCTCTCTCTCTCTCTCTCTCCCCTCTCTCTCATCTTTCTCTTTCCTCTCTCCTCTCTTTCCTTTCTCCTCTCTCTCTGTCTCTCTCTCCATCTCTCTCTCTTTCTCTCTCCCTCTCTCTCTTCCTTTCTCTCCCATCTTCCCTTCTTCTTCTTGATTAACCATCATATAAATGAGTATTTGAGCTGCTGGGAGCCAATGAACTGCTCCAAAAAGGAAACATTTAGTCAAGATATATTGAGTGGCTTTGCTGTCAGCAATAATCACATTTTCTCCTCCATCATTTCAGCATCCTAATGCAGCTGACAGTCAGAGGTGGCTTATGGTTCAGCATCTCGGTATTTAATCAAGTACTTGAAAAAGCTCTCTGCACAGATCTGAACACATTTCGAACTGGTGCTTTCTCTGACTTTCAGAGCAAGACCCTGTCTGCCTCCTCCCACTGGCTGTTTTAATGTGTTTCAACACTTGAGCTAAAGAAAAGGATATGTGTGAATAGTGTTGATGAAGATGTGAAGGGGGAGGAAAAGGAAAGAGGGAGGGAGGGGACGGCGAGAGGGAGAGATAGAGAGACAGAGACAGAGAGAGACAGAGATAGAGAGACCGAGAAATGAGATGTGGAAAGTGACATCAAAACATTAGCTTTGGCCTCAGGCAAATTAGATTTCAGCAGTAGTTTCTCAGAATTTCCAATAAGACAGAGTCTTCCCTCCCAGATTCCTTCTCTAAATCTCCAGGCCTAGATCAGGGGTATGGTTCCAGTGGAGATTACCATGGCCTGTCCTGATCGAGAAAGAGACACTCAGTCCAGCCTACAGATAACTGCTATAGGCATTGCCATGTCAGGCAAAGGCAAAACTCCGGAGGATGTTTAGTTTGGAGAAGAAACAAGAGTGGAGATGTCTTCAAGCACTGGAGAGGGCTTTACATAAAAAGGAAAGTAGACCTTAAGAAGTAAATTAATCCTTGATAGAAGGAAAAGCACCACAATGGTTAGAACTCTTTTAAATTGGAATGGGATATCTGAGGGAGGGGTACTATGGGTCCCCATACCTGGAAGTCTCCTAGAGTTAACTGGAAAAACTGCATAGCATATTGGAGAAAATAGGATTAAAGTCATATCTAATACTGCGTGCCAACAATGAATCACAAATGAACTAGTGACCTAAATGCTATTTTTTAATTTTTAATAATGGAATATCATATTTACATGGTGTTTTCTCATTTCCTCCTCAAAATGGCCCTGTGAGGTTGGCACAGTTGTGATCTTCATTTTACACTTTTGTGTAGTAAAGAATGAGAAACCAAAGAGATATCCATCATCTACTTTGAACACCTAAAAGATGGGGAATGGCTAACCAAGTTGTGGTACACAAAGGTAATGGAATGTTACTGTGCCATAAGAAATGTGTGTAAGAAATGAATACAGAGAAGCATGGAAAGACCTGTATGAACTGATGCAGAGAAAAAGGATAAAGGCAAAAAAAATAGGCAAAGCAACTACCATAAGAACACACCAAAAATCAAAAGTGATGGGGACAAAATTATCAAGATCCAGCCACTCAGATGAAAAGATATGAAAAGTCACCCTGACCTAACTCTTTGTGGAGAAGGGAGGTTCCCAGGGGTTGCATATTACACAGGTTTTCAGACTTTTTCAATGTAATAAAACATTTTTTTTCTTCCTCAAAATGTACTCCTTGTTATATAGGATGGTTCTCTGGGAGGAGAATGAGAAGGGACCCCTGGGATCACAATGACGACGTAAGAAACAGATGTCAATAAAAACTGATTTTTAAAAAAGAAAAGGAGGCAGCTTCTGGCTGAGGCTGGTAGCCTTCTTGATTTGTGCCCTCCAAGCAACAATTTGTAATTTCACTGAATGGTGAAGAAGGAGGGCCCTCTCTTGGGTCCCATGTGGAGTATAGAGACCCAACAAACCAGACTTATACACAGCCCATGGCTACTTTTGCCTCTTTTGTGTCTTTTCCTCAATTATTGTTGACCATGTGATAATTGAAAGTTTCTAGAAGGCCGGTGAGTATTGGTGAGAAGCAGCAACGTCTACTGAAACAATTGTGGTCATGGCAGCAACAAACTATGGATTAGTGCCTGAGAGAAAGAACACACTGCAAAGAAAATCTCACTGGCTGTTTAGTCCCATGACCCAGCTAAAATGGCCAGCTAACAACCCTCCTAGAACTGTTTGTATTTCCTAAAAAGTCTGGATAGTAATCTTCCAACTGACTGTAATAGAGGCAAATTGACAGTGGAAAGAGCCCCACTGCTAAATCAGAAGATCTTGGTTCTAATCTTGAATGATACAAGCTGTATGAGCCTGGGAAGGACATTTCACCTCTCTGTGCCTCAGTTTCCTCTTCTATAAAATGAAAGGTTTGAAGTCAACAACTCTAAGGTGGCTTCCACCTCCAAGTCTAGGACATTATGATAAGTCTTCCATGATCAATGATTTCACCACTCCTTCCATCCCCATAACCTAGAGCTGCTATGGCCAAAAATGTGTTGGCCAACCTCACTGATGGACTTCTCTGAAATTAACTAGGCTGGTTGTTAGAGGAGGACCCATAGTAGGTTTCATGCCTGATCCTCTCTCATCATGGTAGGACCAGTCAGAGTTTGTGATCCACTAGCATAACCTTCAAAAACCCAGGATTTCCTTCACTCTCCAAAGAGGTGCCAGACAAATCCTGTAATGGATTTACAGGTTATTTACATAACCTCTTCATTTCTCTTTATCTTCCTGTCCCAACTGGTATAAATAAGCTACTCTCTTTTCTCTCAGTTTTTGTATGTATTGGTCTTTCATATTTAATGCTTTGATCCCATGGGCCAAAGTAGTCAGTATGCTCTCTTTGGCATGAGGTGCAGTGCTAGGTCAATGTCCCACACTTACATGATGAAGCCAACAACATTCTACTAACTAGTAAATTTCCCCTTTTTTGTAGTTTTGCTTCTAATTTGTTGCTGCACCATGCTGAGTTACTATAGCTTGAATTCAATTATTGACTCTAGTTTTCTATTCCCCTAATTAATTTCCTGTTTTTAACATCAGACCAGATGGTTTTGGTTATTACTGCTTTACAATATGCTTTTTAAATGGGGAGGATGAGTCCACCATCATTACCTTTTAAAATATAGATATTGTTTGCTAGCCTTGCCCATTTATTCTTCCAGATGAATTTCACTATTAACTTGTCAAGTTCTATAAAATATCCAGTAGGGATTATAATTGGTATTGCCTTGAATCTATATATTCACTAAAGGGGTACTGTCATCTTTACTATGCTTAGCCAGCCTAGCTAGAGGCAAAGAATATCTCTGCCTTTATTCATGGCTTTCTTTATATCTTCTATAGAGGTTTGTAAATTTTCCTCAAATAAATCTTTCATGTCCCAAGGTAAGTTAATGCCTGAGAATTTAATAGTGTTGTTGCTTAGTGTGAGTAGAATCTCTTTTTGCTTTGGCATTTCAAGCTGTGAAGTATTAGACTTGGGTTGGTACAGGGAGGGAAGCAGGAGTGTCTTCCTTCCCCATTCTCCATCTCAGAGATAAGGCAGTCCCCAGGGAAGGAGCTGGTGGCCTTGTTATGATAAGTGGGCAGGTAGGGTAGATGTTCCCTGGGAAACCCTTTCTGCTAATAGGCATCTAGTTGTAACAGGGTCAAGACATTTAGTGGGGGTGAATGGACTGATGTCGATTATCAACAATGACTTGTACTTGAGATGAGACATAAAAGGTTTACGGAGGAACATATGAACCTAATATTTCATTAGAATAAGATTGGCAACTGCTCAGCAGCTTGTAGTCTTAGAGAGCTGACCTGTAACACTTATAAGCTCAGTAAGGGATCTGAAAGATCATTTTGCCCAACCCCTTTATTTTACAGATGAACTGACAGTCATACACTAAATGCTTTGCCTAGTCAATATATGTCAAAGGCAGGATTTGAAATCAGATCTTCCCGACTCAATAAAAGATGTATATGACCAGAAAGGAAGGTGGGTCCATCATTTACTAGCTGTATATTCTTGGGCAAGTCACTTTACCTCTGTTTGCCTCGGTTTCCTCAGCTGTAAAATGGAGACAGTTGTTATAAAGATCAAATGAGATACTATTGGTAAAGCCTGTAGTGCAGTGCCTGGCACATAGCATTATATGAATTCTAGCTATTATCATTTATTATGGTACCTTTACTATTGCCATTTAGTGAGACCAAGGAATAGTAGATGAATATTCTGCTAGCGTTAGAGAAGAACTATGCAGTATGAGATGTCCTCCATGGGTTGAGCAGTTCACCTGTAGAAGTAGACATATCTTTAAAATCACATAGCCATTGAAATATCAAAGTTATTTGCATCTTCGTTGTTTTTAACGTTTTCAGTCATTTCAGTCATGTCTGACTCTTCATGACCTCATTTGGATACTAGAAAGATTTACCATTTCTTTCCCCAGCTTATTTTATAGATGAGGAAACTAAGGCAAGCAGTGACTTGGCCAGGGTAACAACCCAGCTTGTAAGTATCTGAGGCTGGATTTAAACTCAGGAAGATGAGTCTTCTTGACTCCGAGACTAGCACTCTATCCACTATGGCGCCATCTAGGTGCCACCTGAATCTACTGTACTTTAAACCCCATGAGAACAGGAATCATGTTACATCTAACAGAAGCAACTACGTGGTGTAGTGAATAAAGTGCTGGACTTGGAATCAGGAAGACCTGAGTTCAAATCCTGCCACAGACTCTTCCTAACTGCATGACCTAAGTCATCTAATTTCTTTGAGCCTAAATTGCTTGGCTGGAGAATGGGGGGAAAATAATCTATTTCACAGGCTTGTTGTGAAGATCAAATGATACACCACATAGAGCGCTTTATAAACTTTAAAATGCTATACAATTGTCAGCTATTATTATTAATCTTTGTCTCTGACTCAGTACAGTTCCCTATGGTCAATGCTTGTTGAATGAATTCTTTTGCTCAGGTATCTTGTTTTTACTTTTCTGTATATGCTGTATCCCACAATAAAATATTTATTTAATATAAAAAATTAATATTTTATATAATTAATAAATCAACACAAAATCAATAAATAATGGCAGTAAATAGATAAATAAATGGGTACAGAGATAGATAGATAGATAGACCAGCAATCTTTTGTTAAGCACCTACTGTATGCCAGGAAAGAGAGAGCATAAAGACAGCAGCCTATCAGAATCAAGAAGTAGATTCCGACGCTCCTCTGATACCTTCCAGCTGAGTCCCTGGACCATGCTCCATCCCTCTTACTACCCAGGGTAACCAACACTGTAGGTTGTAAAACAGTTTCAAATGTGCAACATCAGAGGCAGTCCCTCCCTGAAATTCTTTCCTATGGTAGAATCACTAGTCCAGTTCCACCCTCCCCCCCAAATCCCCAAGCATGGTTCTTGGTGCCAGGGGTACAAAGTTAAAATGAAAAATCCCTCTTCTCAAGGAGCTTATGTTCACTGAAAATAATAAGGAAAAAATAAATGGATTGCTATTGTCATTTAGGTCCTAGAAGACAGAGACATTCCTTTTTGTCTCTGAATCCCTAGTACTCAGCACATAGAAGATATTTAGTAAATGTTTGTTGAGTACAATTGAATGAAGTCATTGTGGTTTGTTTTTTTACCTCTAGTAACTTTTCAGAGGATCCCCTTGGATTTTCTCAGCACACAAACTTGCCATCTGAAAAGATACTGATTTATTTCCTGAATTTATGCCTTTTATTTATATTTTCTTCCTTCAGGTATGGCCAGTTTTTCCAATCATGTATTGAATCAGGATGGAGACAGAGGCATCCTCATTTTATTACTGTTTTTAAAGGGAATGACTCCAATATTTCACTATTAAATATAATATTGACTCCTTGCTTAATATATATGTTCTTTATCATGTTATTAAAGAAACACTCTATACTTATTTTTCTTGTTAGAGTTTTAGTCGATAAGAATTTCTTTACTTCAATTCTCCAAGGATCCATGTTTCCATCCATATACTCACTCCCTCTTCACACCAAGAGAAATTATAGCCTCTCTGGACCTTTGTAGATGTACCTAAAAATTTAGAAGGCTACAAGAGAAGTTTGGAATCTCTTACTACCTATGTCACCTTGGACCAGTGACTTAACCTGTCTAATTCCCTCAATTCTAAAATGAAGGGGTTAGACTCAGTTTCCTAAGTGGTCTTTTCCATCTCCACATCTAATTCCATGATCCTCAAAAGCTAGACAGGTAAGTTAGAATAAGATTGCAAAAGGCCTTGAATGCTAAGATCAGGTGAAAATGTTCACTCTGAGGAGGAATTATTGGTCTTGAGATATACGGCAAAGATTGATGAATGCTTCATAATTTGATGGGCAAAAAGGTATTAGAAACTAGGAGATGAAGTACTGACAAATTAAGTTTGGGTCCTAGTAGGTCCCCAAACAAGGTCCTAGAAGAATGTCATCTTCTTGAGAGGAGAGACTATTACGATATCATCTTTTTATCCTTAGAATTTAGCATAGTTGTTTAATTGAAAATGAGCAATTTTTAATCATATCACTTTTTGCACATAACTTCCCCATAACCAGCAACCAATGATACTCATTTCAATTACCCACCTATACTGAGTCTCAGTGGTGCAGTGGATAGAGCACAGGATTTAGAACCAGAAACACTCATCTTCACCCTGGGGCAAGTCATTTACCCTACTTGCCTCGGTTTCCTCATCTGTAAAGTGAGCTGGAGAAGGAAATGGAAACCATCTATTCTCTTTGCCAAGAAAATGCCAAATGGGAAGGAGGTGTGAACACACCCCAGGGTAAGTGCTATAGATTTTCAGTTAAGCAGGAACTCTAATATCCTAAATGTAAAACATGTAAGTCACAATCTCGCATAGGAAAATCTCATTAATTTGACAATATATAAAGAATTTTGCAAATGTTAGAATGCTATATGAAAGCTAGCTGCTCTCATTATTGTCTTCATCCTCCTCCTCCTCCTCATCATCATCATCCTCATCCTCATCATCATCCTCCTCATCATCATCATCCTCATCATCATCATCATCCTCATCATCATCCTCATCATCCTCATCATCATCATCCTCATCCTCATCATCCTCATCATCGTCATCACCATCATCATCCTCATCATCATCCTCATCCTCATCATCCTCATCCTCATCATCGTCATCACCATCATCATCATCATCATCCTCATCATCATCATCACCATCATCATCACCATCCTCCTCATCATCATCATCCTCATCACTATCATCATCATCATGCTCATCATCATCATCACCATCCTCATCATCATCTTCATCATCACCTTCTTCATCATCATCATCACCATCCTCATCATCATCATCATCCTCATCCT